>JADLZK010008368.1:600000-992196 GCA_015847255.1 Hyparrhenia diplandra
GGTTGTAAGTTGTGGGAAAAATATGTCGATAATGGCCCGTCAACACCCCTCGCCATTCTCTGGAAGCTTGATAAGTCCCAAATGGTGTTATGAAGCTTGTCTTTTCTTCGTCCTCTTTTTTCATATAGATTTGATGATATCACGAGAAACAATCAAGGAAGCTTAGCATTTCACTTCTGCGGCTTGGTCGACTAATGTGTCAATTCTTGGTAGTGGCAAATTGTCCTTGGGGCATGCTTTGTTGAGATCTGTGAAATCTATGCACATTCTCCATTTCCGTTGCTTTTCTTTACCATTACAATGTTTGCCGGCCAAGTTGTGAATTGGACTTCTCTTATGACTTTGGCGTCTAATAATCTTTGCACTTCGGCCTTAGCGGCCATTGTTACGTCTTCGGATATCTTTCGTAGTTTTTTTTGTTTCTTTGGCACGATATTTGGGTCAATGTTTAGGCGGTGTTCAATGATTTCTCTCTTGACTCCTTCTAGGTCCTTTGCCGACCATGCGAAGGCGTCTTGGTTGCTTCTCAAGAATTTTATGAGTTGTTCTTCTTCTTCTTTTGTTAAATTGGCGCCAATGATGACTTTCTTGTGCATTTACCATTGGATCTAGCAAGACTTCCTTAGTTTTACGCTTTGTGACATGTCTTCGCTTTCTTACGTGACTTCGCATTTTCTGTTTTTGTCTTCGTCTTTGATTTCTTCGATGGCGAGAACGTTTCTTTAATTTGGATTTGAATCTTTCTCAATATTTCTTGCTTACGTTTGGTTTCCATGAATTGATATTGGCCCATTGATTCTTTGGAACTTTCATGCACAAGTAGGAGTAGTTGATTCTTTGCGCCGAAGATGTTCAAGCTTCCTCTTCCAAAAATTGCATTGTATTGGTTTGTGCATTTTTGGCGACATCGAATGCCACTTGTTCTGTTCTTGCATTATTTTGTGTTTTTCTTGGTAGTACAATTCTTCCAATTGAGTTTATCCTTTTTTTCCACCAAAGCCGACTAGCGGATATTCTGCTCTTCCCAAATTTTGCCTTTTGATTCCCATTGCATCCAATGTTGATGCGAAGAGTATATCAACGGAGCTTCCTCCATCTACCGGGATTTTTGTGACATCCCATCCATCAATGTTTGCCTCTATGACCATAGCATCCATGTGTGGATAATCTTTGAGTTTCATGTCTTGTTCTCGTAACAATGATTGGTTGGTGTGACCATCTTGTCTTCTTGTATGGCCCTTCCATTGTTATTGCATTGACCCTTGAGGGGAGTAGTTTCTTCTATCGTTGTTTGTTGCATGCTCTATCTTTGTTACCTCCGCATATTGTCATTATTCTGCCCTTGCTTGTAGTTGACCGGCGGTGAAGCGTTGTTTTTGAGCATTTGGCGTGTTGTTCGCTACAGAAGCTTCGGGTTGTAAGTTTTGTGCTGTGTCCATTGTGGCGGAGCTATTGCTAGTGGTTGGCAATTGTATATCGGAGGTGGCCCTGGTAATGCTTGGTGATTGTAACTTGGATCAAAGTATGCTTGATTGTGTGAAGTGCTTGCTTGAGATAAGAAGTTTATTGATCTTTGGTTTTGCATCGATTTGCCTTCTTGCTGTATTTGCTCTATGCTTTTCTTCACCATTGGGCACATTTTTGGCGTATGTCGACCCCTTTGCCATGGATGATGCAATACATTTCTTCAGGGTTTCAAGATTCTTCTTTCTCCAAATCTTTGGTTGAATCCTCCTCTTTGGTTGCTATTGAAGTTTCTTTTGTTAAACCGGCTGGCCGTTGATTATTTTGTGCACGGTTATTGTCTTCGCCTTGCTCATTGTTGATTTGGTTTTATGCAGTGGTGGTTGATATTGGTTGTAATATGGTCTTCGCTCGAATTGTACTGCTGGCCGGTTGTTTGTCTTCGCTTGATTTCTCTGCGTATTTTCTTCTTCAATTTTCTTCTGTAATCATCGTCGATCTTGCATACTTTTGGATTTCTTCATACAATTGGGCAACGGTTGTTGGTCTTTCTCTTTTGAGATGCGAAGATAGTTGTCGGCTCACGAGGCCTCTTATTGCGGCGATGATGGCGACCGTCGAGACTTGGGAATTTGGGTCTTCATTTGGATGAATCTTTTGTATCTTGGATTATCGGCTCCTTGGTATTGCTTGATATCAAAGCGGTCATCGCTTGTTAAGCTTTGTGTCTTTGGAATCCTTGGAAGTCGATTAGCAAGGTCGTTACGAGTTGTTCCGGCTTTTTTGAGACCTTGGCTTGAGCGGGCGTACCACTTTTGAGCTGGTCCCTTCATTGCCATTATAAGTGCCTTTCGCTAGTGTTTTGTCGTCTCCTCCTCCCGATTCAACTGCCTCAAAACTCATCAAGAATTGTCTTGGATCTGTCAAGCCTTTGTAAGTTGGTATAATGTTGAACTTGAAGCCTTTTGGCCATTTTGCCGTTCTTGTGGTCTGCGATAATGGGGATTCGGGTCAATTGTGACTATTGCCTTTTCATTGTTTTGGTCTATCTTGGCTTATTTGGTTATGATGACTTAGCGGTCTTGATTGTTGATTTCTTGGCTCAATCTTTTTCAGCTCCGCCGGCTTCTTCAATTCTTTGCTTGAGTCTTTTCTCTTGTTCTAGCCTTGCAAGCCTCAAGTTCTTTCTTTTTTGATAAGTTCTTCTTGTAGTTGTTGTAACTTTCTTGCTTCTTCACTTTGATCTTCGTTTGGAGTCACTTCTTTGGAAATAGTGTCTTTCGCTTGCTCTTGGTGCTTCATTCTCTGTTGTTGTTGCTTCTTCGGTGAGAGTGGGCGACTTGTTCTTGGGTGGTCTTCCCATGATTTCTTGATGGTCGTGGGATAGATCGTTGCTCACACAAAGCGGTGGGTGCCAAGATGTTGGGTGATTGCTCAACACAACACTTTATTGATGATGAAATGGTTTACAAAGTGGCCATTCAACATGGCGATTACAAAGGAGGTCGGGGGTATCACTACAAGAAAATCGAGTTTTTATGACAAAATGACCTCGTGACGGGGCTTAAAATCGTCATATAATGTGCCATAATATGGCCGGAAAAAGCGATGTCGTCACAAAAGCAAACACCATGACTTTTTGTGATGCCCGAAAAGTTGTCGATCACATTATACTACCCGTTTCGTCATATATTGTGGGCATCGGGCACCCATGCGGCGAGGGGCTTTTTGTGGCGCGATTTGGGTGTTTTGTGACACGAAATCGCTGTCGCGTAAAATAAATAGTAAAAAAAATGCAAAAACATGGGCGGGAGTCTCGAACCGGGGACGCGCGGGATCACGGGGTTCGCACCTTGACCATTGCGATGGCGGGAACATTCGTCAGATTGTAGTATCTTGTCTTAAAATTCGTGGGTGGATTCGGGTTGACCACGGACCCACTGGCCGTCACTCTATCCTTATTCACCGCATCACATTAACGTTTTCACCCCCACCGTCCACACCGTCACATTCACTCCCCCCTCCTCTCCTCTCGATTCCATTCACTGCTCCCTCTCCTAGGGTTTCCACCGCGCCGCCCGCCGCCGCCGTAGCCCAGCCTCCTCTCCGCCGCAGCCCGCTCCCCGCTCCGCCGCCGACCGCCATGGTCCGTCCAAAGAGGGCAGCCGGGCGTGCGGGACCCCGCGGGGCCGTGGAGTGCCAGCGACCCCGCCGCCACGGGTCTCCGCCGACCATGGCCTCCACCTCGAGGGAAGCCGTCGGCCTCCAAGGCGTCGGCGGTGCGGGCAACCAAGCGTGCCGAGGCCGTTGCCGTGCTATGGAGGCGGCGGGCATGCCTAGGAGGAAGATCCCCGGGGTAAAAAAAGCCCCCCCGCCGTCTTCGACCAAGAAGACGGCCGCGCGGCGTCGGCGAGCAAGGGCGGCCCTTCCACGAGGAAGGGCGGGGGCAGGGCAACGGCGCGGCGTCGGGGGTAAGTAGGGGCTTCCATGAGCAAGGGCAAGGCCAAGGCCAAGGCCAAGGGCAAGGCCACGGCTTCGCCGGGCAAGGCCAAGGCGCCGGCGAGCATCGCGGGGCTCGTCACCTTCGGCGGTGGAGATCTGCGGGGGAGTGCTTCGGCGGCACCGACTGTGCGCGCCGGCGGGCCAAGGCCAAGGCCAAGGGCAAGGCCACGGCTTCGGTGGCAAGGCCAAGGCGGCGGGCGAGCATCGCCAGCACTCCGTCACCTTCGCCGGTGGAGATCTGCGGGGGAGTGTCGGCGGCCACACGACTGTGCCGCCGCGGCGGCAAGCAATCAATGTGTCGTCTCCTCCCCGGGCCCGGTTCCCACATCCGACTTGCCATCATGGAGCGCGCCCCCTCGGCGCCCGAGGAGGTAAGTGTTCAGATCCAACTTGATTTGTAGAATCTAGATTAGTTCATTTGTAGAATCGGAGGTAGAGATTTGGCCAATGATGCATAATGATTTGATAGATGGCTCTGCGATTTGGTAGTTCGTTTGTAGAATCAGAGGTATGATTAGGTAGATAGCTCATGATTTGGCCAATGATGCATAATGATTTGATTAGATGGCTCTTGATTTGGTAGTTTCTAATTTTAGTAAACTATTATTGGCCATGTGCATAATTTAGTGAATGCAATAATGAGATGGCTGCCTTTATGTGAACACTAGTTCTTCTACCTATCTCTTTATTCATGTCGGTAATCCAATATGCTTGTATCAACATTTGTTCAAAGAACAATTGGGTTAGGATGGTTGTTTGGTGCCCCACCAAGGTTTGGCATGTAATGGTGTAAGGAATATATGCATGGAAGGGTGTAAGGAATATATGCATGCAAGGGTGCAAGGATTATATGCATGCAATGGTTTAATGATTCTATACATGCCAATACCAACATGTCATGGGTGTAAGGATTATGGTGGCTAGGTATCAATGAACCCCTAACTCAAGGCGATGGGTGATCGGTGGAAGAATAGGCATATTCCATGGTGTCCATTCATTTTTTGTTTCTCATCTTCAATTAAAAGGCAGTCATTAGATATAAGAAAAATGACTGACAAATTAAGAGGCATGTGTTTGATCGGTATTCACATAATTGATTTGCTTCGATTTTTGCGGCGGCCGGTGGTACAAATTGGGAAAAGCATTTCTCATCCGGATCTTACGGCACCGTTGGGGACCATCCAATCCTTGCAACACTAGATCTAATCTAAGTGATGGCATAGGATGGAATGGGGCTACGGTGTTGTTAGCCCAATTAGGACTCGAGGTTTTCGTAAAGAACAAATCATTATTTTCCCCTATGAAACTTATGTTCCTTTCTCAAATTCATTATTTTACAAATTTTGTTGTCTCTTTATGTATTTATCATATGATATAGCATTGTGTTTGGTGAGTAACCTACTATATCCTATCAAACTGATCATGCTTTCTCAAACTAATAACACTGCTTTTGTTTAGACTTTGCAGATCTCCAAGACCGATCTGATGAGCGCCATCACTGCCTCGGTCACCGAGCCTTTGAACCAGAGGCTCGCCGTTCTGTCCTCCAAGGTGGACGACCTCGCTAAATTTGTCGGCCAGGACCCGGCCCAGAAGAAATTTGGGACGCCTTCGGCAAGGACTGGGAGGCGTGAAGTCAAGGTTGGCCGACTCGGCGGTGCCTTGGATGGCGCCCACCTAGCCAAGAAGTGATGGCGCCCGCCTAGAGCCCCTCCCGCAAGACCCCGCATGGCCTTTTGCCCGACCTTTTGGTAGCCCTTGTTTAGTGGGCTTATTATTTTAATGAACAATGTGTATGTATGGCTGGCTGGATGGATGGACGGACGGATGCAGTACTGATCTTTAGTTTGGTTAGTAACTTAGTTAATGTCTGTGGCTGCATGGATGGATGCAAAACACCTATTTATTATTATATATGTAGGGTTGGATGAAGAACAACTAATATTAGTGCTAGTGTAGGGATGGAGAACAACTAATATGTATTAGTACGTATATATATATTCGGTCTTTAGCTCACTTTGGTATAATATTATTTGCTGTTGTGATTGATCTTCCCTTTTCTTTTTGCATTTGGAGTTTCTAAGATCATATTCAATTGCTCATTTAATTTAGATTCCAAGGCAAAACACTATTGTGTTAATTTTTAATTTTTAGATTTGGATCCTCGTTGAAAGGAAGAAAACTCTCACAAAATTGAGGATGCATTGCTCATTTGACTAGGAAGAAAATAAACAAAAATAAAATAAAAACGGCGACTAGTGGTTTTTGAACTACGCTTTCTCGAACGCTTGTTCGGATGCAAAAGTCACCAAAGTATGGAATGTAGATCTCGATGAGTTATGAACTTTCCGTGTTCATGACTTTTCAAACGGAGGTCGCCTAGGGCCCCAAATCTCGTCGAGCCAAAAAAATTTGAAAATTCGAAATTCGAGCCGCGGAAGTTTGAAAGCGAAAATTTGACTCTAATACCGAACGTAGGTCTTGAAGAGACCTACAAAACACGTGTTCATGACTTTTCGATTTGGATCCATGTAGAGCTTGAAAAACCGGCCCGAATGCCCCGATTTCAAATTGACCGACGTTTGACTTGGTCAAACCTCGGCCAAACGGAGCACAAAAACGGCCTCGGATGAAAAACTTTTGAACACGAAGTTGATAGAACTCGTCGAGGATGTACATTCCATACATAGGTACTTTTTGCATTTGAGGGAGGTCTTTGGCGAACCCTAGTCGCAAATCCATGTATCTCAGAGAGTTTATGCAACTCGTGTGCGACTAGTGGTTTTTGAACTACGCTTTCGAACGCTTGCTCGGATGCAAAAGTCACCAAAGTACGGAATGTAGATCTCGATGAGTTATGAACTTTCCGTGTTCATGACTTTTCAAGCGGAGGCCGTCTAGGGCCCCGAAATCTCGCCCCGAGCCGAAAAAATTTGAAAATTCGAAATTCGAGCCGCGAAGTTTGGCGAAAATTTGACTCTAATACCGAACGTAGGTCTTGAAGAGACCTACAAAACACGTGTTCATGACTTTTCGATTTGGATCCATCTAGAGCTTCGAAAACCGGCCCGAAGGCCCCGATTTCAAATTGACCGACGTTTGACTTGGTCAAACCTCGGCCAAACGGAGCACAAAACGGCCTCGGATGAAAAACTTTTGAACACGAAGTTGATAGAACTCGTCAGGATGTACATTCCATACATAGGTACTTTTTGCATTTGAGGGAGTGCCGGCGAACCCTAGTCGCAAATCCACGTATCTCACAGAGAGTTTATGCAACTCTGTGGGCGACTAGTGGTTTTTGAACTACGCTTTCCGAACGCTTGCTCGGATGCAAAAGTCACCAAAGTACGGAATGTAGATCTCGATGAGTTATGAACTTTCCGTGTTCATGACTTTTCAAACGGAGGCCGTCTAGGGCCCCGAAATCTCGTCCCGAGCCGAAAAAATTTGAAAATTCGAAATTCGAGCCGCCAGAAGTTTGAAAACTGAAAATTTGACTCTAATACCGAACGTAGGTCTTGAAGAGACCTACAAAACACGTGTTCATGACTTTTCGATTTGGATCCATCTAGAGCTTCGAAAACCGGCCCGAAGGCCCCGATTTCAAATTGACCGACGTTTGACTTGGTCAAACCTCGCCAAACGAGCACTAAACGGCCTCGGATGAAAAACTTTTGAACACGAAGTTGATAGAACTCGTCAGGATGTACATTCCATACATAGGTACTTTTTGCATTTGAGGGAGTGCCGGCGAACCCTAGTCGCAAATCCACGTATCTCACGAGAGAGTTTATGCAACTCGTGGGCGACTAGTGGTTTTTGAACTACGCTTTCGAACGCTTGCTCGGATGCAAAGTCACCAAAGTACGGAATGTAGATCTCGATGAGTTATGAACTTTCCGTGTTCATGACTTTTCAAACGGAGGTCGCCTAGGGCCCCGAAATCTCGCCCCGAGCCAAAAAAAAAAATTTGAAAATTCGAAATTCGAGCCGCGTAAGTTTGAAAACTGAAAATTTGACTCTAATACCCGAACGTAGGTCTTGAAGAGACCTACAAAACACGTGTTCATGACTTTTCGATTTGGATCCATGTAGAGCTTCGAAAACCGGCCCGAAAGGCCCGATTTCAAATTGACCGACGTTTGACTTGGTCAAACCTCGGCCAAACGGAGCACTAAACGGCCTCGGATGAAAAACTTTTGAACACGAAGTTGATAGAACTCGTCAGGATGTACATTCCATACATAGGTACTTTTTGCATTTGAGGGAGTGCTGGCGAACCCTAGTCGCAAATCCATGTATCTCACAGAGAGTTTATGCAACTCGTGGGCGACTAGTGGTTTTGAACTACGCTTCCGAACGCTTGCTCGGATGCAAAAGTCACCAAAGTACGGAATGTAGATCTCGATGAGTTATGAACTTTCCGTGTTCATGACTTTTCAAACGGAGGCCGTCTAGGGCCCCGAAATCTCGTCCCGAGAAAAAATTTGAAAATTCGAAATTCGAGCCGTAAGTTTGAAAAACTGAAAATTTGACTCTAATACCGAACGTAGGTCTTGAAGAGACCTACAAAACACATGTTCATGACTTTTCGATTTGGATCCATCTAGAGCTTCGAAAACCGGCCCGAAGGCCCGATTTCAAATTGACCGGCGTTTGACTTGGTCAAACCTCGCCAAACGGAGCACAAAGCGGCCTCGGATGAAAAACTTTTGAACACGAAGTTGATAGAACTCGTCAGGATGTACATTCCATACATAGGTACTTTTGCATTTGAGGGAGTGCCGGCGAACCCTAGTCGCAAATCCACGTATCTCACGAGAGAGTTTATGCAACTCGTGGGCGACTAGTGGTTTTGAACTACGCTTTCGAACGCTTGCTCGGATGCAAAAGTCACCAAAGTACGGAATGTAGATCTCGATGAGTTATGAACTTTCCGTGTTCATGACTTTTCAAACGAGGCCGTCTAGGGCCCCGAAATCTCGGCCCCAAAAAAAAATTTGAAAATTCGAAATTCGAGCCGCTTTAAGTTTGAAAAGCGAAAATTTGACTCTAATACCGAACGTAGGTCTTGAAGAGACCTACAAAACACGTGTTCATGACTTTTCGATTTGGATCCATCTAGAGCTTCGAAAACCGGCCCGAAGGCCCCGATTTCAAATTGACCGACGTTTGACTTGGTCAAACCTCGGCCAAACGGAGCACTAAACGGCCTCGGATGAAAAACTTTTGAACACGAAGTTGATAGAACTCGTCAGGATGTACATTCCATACATAGGTACTTTTTGCATTTGAGGGAGTGCCGGCGAACCCTAGTCGCAAATCCACGTATCTCACGAGAGAGTTTATGCAACTCGTAGGGCGACTAGTGGTTTTTGAACTACGCTTTCGAACGCGCTTGCTCGGATGCAAAAGTCACCAAAGTACGGAATGTAGATCTCGATGAGTTATGAACTTTCCGTGTTCATGACTTTTCAAACGGAGGTCGTCTAGGGCCCCGAAATCTCGTCCCGAGCCAAAAAAATTTGAAAATTCGAAATTCGAGCCGCCAGAAGTTTGAAAACTGAAAATTTGACTCTAATACCGAACGTAGGTCTTGAAGAGACCTACAAAACACGTGTTCATGACTTTTCGATTTGGATCCATGTAGAGCTTCGAAAACCGGCCCGAAGGCCCCGATTTCAAATTGACCGACGTTTGACTTGGTCAAACCTCGGCCAAACGGAGCACTAAACGGCCTCGGATGAAAAACTTTTGAACACGAAGTTGATAGAACTCGTCAGGATGTACATTCCATACATAGGTACTTTTTGCATTTGAGGGAGTGCTGGCGAACCCTAGTCGCAAATCCATGTATCTCACGAGAGAGAGTTTATGCAACTCGTGGGCGACTAGTGGTTTTGAACTACGCTTTCCGAACGCTTGCTCGGATGCAAAAGTCACCAAAGTACGGAATGTAGATCTCGATGAGTTATGAACTTTCCGTGTTCATGACTTTTCAAGCGGAGGCCGTCTAGGGCCCCGAAATCTCGATCGAGCGAAAAAAAAAATTTGAAAATTCGAAATTCGAGCCGCGGAAGTTTGAAAACTGAAAATTTGACTCTAATACCGAGCGTAGGTCTTGAAGAGACCTACAAAACACATGTTCATGACTTTTCGATTTGGATCCATCTAGAGCTTCGAAAACCGGCCCGAAGGCCCGATTTCAAATTGACCGGCGTTTGACTTGGTCAAACCTCATTAAACGGAGCACAAAACGGCCTCGGATGAAAAACTTTTGAACACGAAGTTGATAGAACTCGTCAGGATGTACATTCCATACATAGGTACTTTTTGCATTTGAGGGGAGTGCCGGCGAACCCTAGTCGCAAATCCACGTATCTCACGAGGAGAGTTTATGCAACTCGTGGGCGACTAGTGGTTTTTGAACTACGCTTTCGAACGCTTGCTCGGATGCAAAAGTCACCAAAGTACGGAATGTAGATCTCGATGAGTTATGAACTTTCCGTGTTCATGACTTTTCAAACGGAGGCCGTCTAGGGGCCCGAAATCTCGCCCCGAGCGAAAAAATTTGAAAATTCGAAATTGAGCCGCGAAGTTTGAAAACTGAAAATTTGACTCTAATACCGAACGTAGGTCTTGAAGAGACCTACAAAACACGTGTTCATGACTTTTCGATTTGGATCCATCTAGAGCTTCGAAAACCGGCCCGAAGGCCCCGATTTCAAATTGACCGACGTTTGACTTGGTCAAACCTCGGCCAAACGGAGCACTAAACGGCCTCGGATGAAAAACTTTTGAACACGAAGTTGATAGAACTCGTCAGGATGTACATTCCATACATAGGTACTTTTTGCATTTGAGGGAGTGCCGGCGAACCCTAGTCGCAAATCCACGTATCTCACGAGAGAGTTTATGCAACTCGCGGGCGACTAGTGGTTTTGAACTACGCTTTCGAACGCTTGCTCGGATGCAAAAGTCACCAAAGTACGGAATGTAGATCTCGATGAGTTATGAACTTTCCGTGTTCATGACTTTTCAAACGGAGGCCGTCTAGGGCCCCGAAATCTCGTCCCCGGCCGAAAAAAATTTGAAAATTCAAAATTCGAGCCGCCGAAATTTGAAAACTGAAAATTTGACTCTAATACCGAACGTAGGTCTTGAAGAGACCTACAAAACACGTGTTCATGACTTTTCGATTTGGATCCATCTAGAGCTTCGAAAACCGGCCCGAAGGCCCGATTTCAAATTGACCGACGTTTGACTTGGTCAAACCTCGCCAAACGGAGCACTAAACGGCCTCGGATGAAAAACTTTTGAACACGAAGTTGATAGAACTCGTCAGGATGTACATTCCATACATAGGTACTTTTTGCATTTGAGGGAGTGTGGCGAACCCTAGTCGCGAAATCCACGTATCTCACGAGAGAGTTTATGCAACTCGTGGGGGCGACTAGTGGTTTTTGAACTACGCTTTTCGAACGCTTGCTCGGATGCAAAAGTCACCAAAGTACGGAATGTAGATCTCGATGAGTTATGAACTTTCCGTGTTCATGACTTTTCAAACGGAGGCCGCCTAGGGCCCCGAAATCTCGCCCCGAGCCGAAAAATTTGAAAATTCGAAATTCGAGGCGCCGAAGTTTGAAAACCGAAAATTTGACTCTAATACCGAACGTAGGTCTTGAAGAGACCTACAAAACACGTGTTCATGACTTTTCGATTTGGATCCATCTAGAGCTTGAAAAACCGGCCCGAAGGCCCGATTTCAAATTGCCCGGCGTTTGACTTGGTCAAACCTCGGCCAAACGGAGCACTAAACGGTCTCGGATGAAAAACTTTTGAACACGGTTGATAGAACTCGTCAGGATGTACATTCCATACATAGGTACTTTTTGCATTTGAGGGAGTGCTGGCGAACCCTAGTCGCAAATCCACGTATCTCAGAGAGAGTTTATGCAACTCTGTGGGCGACTAGTGGTTTTTGAACTACGCTTTCCGAACACTTGCTCGGATGCAAAAGTCACCAAAGTACGGAATGTAGATCTCGATGAGTTATGAACTTTCCGTGTTCATGACTTTTCGATTTGGATCCATCTAGAGCTTCAAAACCGGCCCGAATGCCAATTTGAAATTCTATTCTCTCTAGCTCTATCTACACCATTGGATGGATGAGATCAAGGGCTGAAATGAAAGTGATACCCTCCCTCCCTCCGTGCTCCCTTTCCCTCTCTTTTCGCAAAACGAGCGGCAGAATCGGGCTCACGAGCGGGGCCTAAAATTTTCGTAACATTATCCTATCATCCCACCTACCCGGCCCTCCTCCTCTCGATTCATTCACCGCTCTCTCTCTTCCTCTCCTAGGGTTTCGCCGACGCCTCCGCCGCCGCCCACTCCCAGGCGCCATATCCCACTCCCCGGCTTTGGCGCCGACCGCCATGGTCGTTCCGAAGAGAAGGTCCACCGTGCGGGACCCCCCCGTGTGGCGGGGGTAGTGTGCCGCCGAACCCCGCCGCCTACCGGATCTCTCCTCCGCCGGGGCCGTGGCGGCGCCGCCGGTCACGCGCGGGAGTCGCTGCGCCAGGACCCGTTCGTCGTTCCGAAGAGAAGGTCCACGGTGCGGTACCCGTCCGTGACCCGGGGTAGTGGGCCGCCGAACCCCGCCGCCTACGGACCTCCTCCTCCTCCGGCCGTGGGAGCCGGGTCACGCGCTGGAGTCACTGCGTCGGGACCCCGTTCATCGCCCGCAAAGATCGACCGGCAAGCAACTCCGCCACCGCCGCCAGCGACCCCTGCGCCACCACCGCACGGCGACCCGAACTCTGCAAGATCTTCCGCTGGCGGCAACCACGGCTCGCCATCGTGCTCCGCTGGCCATTCGGTATGAAATCTCCGTCAAGGTATACGAGATTAGGCCGGTTATCTCGTAGATCTTTAGTATAGGTCCTAATTTCATTACATTGTAGGTCTTAACTTTCTTTGTAGAATCAGAGGTTTCTTTACGGCAGCAAATCAATATTTTCCCCATATGAAACCGATGTTGCTTTCTCAAAAACATTATTTTACAATAGCCTAGTCCCTGTGGATACAAAGACACTGTTCGGTCACTTGGTGAGTCACTTACTAAATCCTATCAATCCGATGCCGCGTTCTCAAACTAATAACATTCCATCTAATTGAGTAGACTCTTATTGCCAATGATGCGTAATCCGAGGTGCCCGGGTTCCTTTATGTTGAATTCATGGTAGTCATAATGCCATGGCTTGTGAGGACTGAAAGGTGAGGTACAAATGTGGTTTGTTCTCATTTAGTTCATCAAATCGTCGAGAAACTTACATGCCTCGGCCAGATTGGACTTGTGAGGAACCGTGAGCTTTCTTGATGCCTCGAGGCCGAAAGTTTTCGATGATTTCATGCCCTAAATGATGTCGTATTTGCAATTATGGCCAATGATGCCTGAGAGCACCTTTGTTTTGTCTTCACGCGGGTCGATGTCGAATGTTCTAGCATCATCCGCAGATTATGCAACAATTGTGTTGTCAAACTCAAGCCGATGGCAAACAAGTGGATGATTCTCGAACATACGGCATTACGACATGTGTTGACTTATGGGTGTTATTCATATACCGAGGCCTCTACAATATTGAGTGAAATTACTAGACCTATGATGCGAACTTATTTGCCATTGAACCCGTGGTTAACGTCCACTCATGCAACACTAGAGCTGATCTAAGTGATGGCAGGGGATGGATGTGAGCACGAATGTTATGGCTATTCAAGCCGAGGCTAGCATACCTAATCCTATCAATATCTAATCCTACCTTTTTCCTAATCCTATCATCCGTAATCTTGTTGATCTACTCTATCCGGCCGTTTCTTGTCTAATTGTCACTATTATTTGGTTAGTTATCTGATTCTATTTTTTTTTTTGTTGGTGTAATCCATTGCGTATCGAGGTGATGGTGATGACATATGGAGTACATGGTGGCTACAAGTCAGCACATACATTTGCAAGGTGAGAACATTCATAGATGATAGATATGTTGGTTGTGAGCATTAGGAATCGAAACCGATTCTTTTTGACATGATTAAAATATACTATTGATTTTCATTACTTTGGAAAATTGCTTTAGAGTTACATGAGTTCATGCCATCAAATGAAAAGTGTGATTCCATTGGTTACTATTTTGTTTTTTTTGTTTGTTTGTTTCAGCGGGCTTGAACTTGCAATGGCTGGCGGGCTTGAACTTGCAAAGGGCTGCTGGTGGGTTGGAACCATTATGGTGCAGAACTTGGTGCTTCCGGTTGCCTACAACTTGGCCTAGATGTTGGAATTTATTTAGTTGGCTCAAGAACCATTTTCTTTTAAGTTTTGTTGTATGTTTGTATGAAACATGTGTTCGGAACAAGCACTTTTTGTATGGTCATTATGGTAATATAATTGGTTTTCTCGGTTTTATTATTATCCCTATTATTATTGTTTCAATTTGGTTGGGCCCCTAATATGGGCTTGGACCCTAGATGCGGGGGGCCTCACAATATGTGACAGATTTTAACCATGGTTAACTATCTATACATGACAGCTTTTTTATCGTCACAAAAACTAGCATCACCGACCTCTTAACCATGGTTAAAACACTATTTGTGACACAAGATTGTATTACAAGACGCGTTGACCCGTGTCACAAAATGTAGTATTATATGACGGTATCGTCACTAAATGTGTTGAGGTTTTGTGACAAAAAACAAAAATCCGGCCACGCGAAAACATTTTGTGACGCTCATTATATGACGGACGCCATGACGGCATTTAATTCCGTCATAACGGGCTTTTTGTGACAGTTTTGGGCTATACATGACAAAATTCATCCGTCTTAGAATGCCGATTTCTTGTAGTGTATTTATAGGCCCCCGACTTCGTAATTGTACAAAAATATTAAGGACTTCGAAATGAATTTCTTCAACATCCTTTCTCCAGCGAAGATGCATTCCTCATCTTCGCGCTTTCCTTGATTCAATCTTCTCATCTTCGCGATGATTCTTGCTTTTTCCTCAAGGTGACACTCCCGGCTTTCGCGACGAAGTCGACGCAACTATCTTCGCTTGGTTTTCCGACCTTAGTCTTCATGTCTCAACCGAGTTGTTCTCCTGCGAAGCCAAAAATCCCTGCGCGGCTATGTTTGAGATAGAACTCGACTTCTGTTTTGATGCATCCTGAAATCTTCAAAGTTTGGGACGAAAGTTTCAAACAGAAATCAAAGTTAGATCCCAACATGTACGCAAGAGAGCGGAGCTAGACGAACCAAGGTGGAAGCACCACGCACCCCACAATTGATATCAAAGTGTTGCATCAATGGAGCCCATTGTGAAACCAAAGGGATATGCATCCAAGTAGGATTGTTCCATGATGTGGACTACTCCCAATGCCTCCCAATTCCACTGCTATAGCATCCACTACTGTCATCAACTGTTACCTCTGAATCTACATACCATTACTTGTATAATATCAGGAAGACAAAGCCAAATAATTAGGTGATGAGAATTCCGGTGCCTTGACTGTGTGGTGCTTAAACATGGTGGGACTGGATATTCTTATATAAAATGAGCTGAAGCTAGGCTAGAGCCATTCATGTACTACTAGTGTACATGTGGAAATTATTATTATTTATTTCATTCACACCTAATTAGTGTACTACTAGTGCAATTAATTTATTTTGTGCAGAGAGTAGGAGACAATATTCCTTATCTCCAACAATCACGTCAAGGACAAGAGATGAGACGACTTTGAGGCCACATCAGTAGGTGTATGTAGGTGTCATTCTTCGTGTGGGTCCTGCTGCACTACTGTGAGCAACACATGTGGACTGAGGCATCTTATGTCTTAATCGCACAAACTTAAAACAAAAAAAAAAAAAAATCTGGTATTGGTTTTATACATTCTGACATTGCAAGAGGCAACTGGAAAACACTCCAAAACTGTGAGGAGAAGGTGTTTTGATCAGCCGAGTCCGTCGATGGTGCATCATAGCAAAACTGTTGAGTGGAAGGAGCATGCACGACAGAACGCCAGAGACTTAAGGATCATTTATATGGTATTATGTATAAATGGGTAGGACCTGCCTTTTCCCTTGAGTATTAGACCAAAAGATAGGCGTATTAGACCAAAAGATAGTTATATTAGACCAAAATATGTTTCATCAGCCATTTCCCAGCTGGAAAGATAGGCGTATTAGTCCAAAAAAAGAAAAAAAACAACACAGGTAGGCAAAAGTGACAAAAATCTTAAACTGGATAGTTAAAAAAGACTCACAAAAAATAAGAGAAATTAAAGAAATACTATTGAAGTAAAATCATTAAGTGCTCAGAGGATCTTACTATACCACAGCCATTATAAAACGATCGATTCCAAAAGAGTCACTTGCCATTCAGGATCAGTCATTATAACCCTTTACCAAACTGATGTGCTCCCTCCCATGTCACATGCCAACAGGTTCATGGAAGGCCGGATCTGTTCGCAGAGAGGATAGACATGGATTTGGCGGCGCGGCAGCCATGACCACGGCAGCTGCTGCACGTGTGGATCCGGCGGTGGCGGTCTCCAACACGGCGGATCGGCCCCAATGCAGGTGGATCTAGCAGTGCCAACCTCCATAGCGGATCCGGGCCTTTCATATATTCCCTGTCGACAGCAGTGACAGGATCCAGATCCAGACGAGCATAGCCCAGATCCAGACCCGGTGTGGTTTTTTCTCCCTTTTTTATTTTGTTCGATTAGTAGAGACGGGCATATCCCAACCGTATCCATTAAATCACCATTTACGGTGACCTTTCAATGGCGCTGAGCCTAGTTGCCTACATCAAATAATCTAAAATGCCCACCTCCTAAAAAATTATATAGTAGTGTAATACACATTATAATACTCTCTATAATACGGGGTTATGGTCTATATGTACATTCATTGTACCTTTACGACATTTCAATAATATGTATTTATCTAGCATGAATGTGCCATTGTCCCTCCGTGAGACTATAAGATTGTGCTTGTACGTATATGGCATGAATGTGGCGTTGTGCCTGCGCATCCACGATCTAAATTACTTCTATCTATGTTATTGTCATATCAACTTCTTCCATGGCATAATTAGCTATACAATCATATGAGGTTCCAAGTTTTTAGGGTACATCTCTTTCTCATTGATGCATGGGAGTTGTGGAAGGTCAGAAATTGCCTGGTTTTTGATGGAGTTCGGGTGTGTTTCAGTAGGTGGCTTTTCAACTTTAAGATGGAAGCTGTCCTCCAATCCCATCGAATCAAGGAATTAGCTGATCGAGTTGCTATTTTGCTTTGGCTGAATGCCATGTAATTTGTCACTCTTTCTTCCTTCTCCTCTCTGTTTAGCTCTCGGCTGCTTGCTCTGTTAATTAGCTAGTCTTTCTTCTCTCTATCCGTGCTTGCTTCCTCCTATGGTGTATGTAAGATGTATTTTCCGCTTTATTTTTATAATAAAATTGTTTTCATTACGGTGGGGATCTCCCAGACGGTACATTGCATCAAAAAAAAGAATCGTAAACGACAAAAAATATATTTTCTATTATAACTTATTATATTTTCTATTGAGATATGAAATCTGAATTTAAAACTAAATTTGTACATGGAGAAACCAAAAAGGCAATTCTCATTAAGGAGTAGACTGAACCCACTAAAAGGTCTGGAGTAAGATGAACACAAAATTAGTCTAGTAGTTATTCAGACAGCCTTCGGACACTATGTGGTGGAGTTGGCTGTGGGAAAAAATTCATCACATCCTCAGCTACTTGTTTCTAATGAGCTTGACCCTGCTATTTCGGCTATCCACCGGAATCACTCGTGGGGAAGGTCATGTGCAATGTGCTCGGCGCTACTGCGTCCTGGACAACCAGCTCCGATACTCTCGTCTAAGAAGTACATGAGCCTGGAAGATGCATGGTGCTGGGGCACTATTTTGAAGGGCATCAGTCGTGCATGTAGTTAAGCTGCATGGTGTAGAGGATTAAAAGTCGCCTTCATTGGCCTCTTCCCCACAAACCTGAGTATCTGTTTGATCTAGGATATATACATGATTTGTGGTCCGATATCAGCTAAAGCTTCTCCATCCTGTTGGTCTTGTCCAGAATGTAGTGGCTACCCTTCAGATTTTGTTGTCCCGATGTGCTTCCCACTCCCATTTTCAGTAACCAAGTCATTCGGAGCTTGGGTGGTGAGAACCGTAGCTATTTTTACTGACGCTAATAAGGCCCTGCAAACAAGAAGCCAAACCTCGACCTGTAGTCCTGTAGTCTACCTTGCTGCAAATAGTTTTTGACTCAAACACTCACATATTAGCTTGACGTACACCAAAAATGGACTGATCAGCTGTAAACTATTATCTATATCCAAAAGACTCTGCCTTGCGGAAATTCATCGAGTCTCCGCTCATTTCAACAACATCGTTTCAGCATTATCCATGGACACTCGATCAGCCCTGCATTCCACTAAACTCTAGTGGGTACAGGATATCAGGAAGCAAACCTCTGCTCCCACGCTTCTACATCTTCACCCGTCTCTCGCAAGATTCGGATTCTGCTGGATCAGGGATTCGTGCTTCTGCTCATATATCAGCCAAGGCTTCACCATCCTGTAAATCTTGTGCCGAAGGTAGTGAGTACTTTCCAGATTTTATTTTCCCTGATGCGTCCTGCTCCTATTTTCAGTGAACAAGTCATTCAGAGAGCTTTGGTGATGACTGATGAGAACCAGCAAATTTTACTGATTCTAAGGCACGGCAAACAAGCAGCCAAACCTCTAAGCTGTAGTCTACCATGCTGCAGCTATTTATAATGAATTAGAAGCACTTCATACTCCGGATGCGCCTAGACTTGAGATACACATATATAAAGGGACCAATCGGAATCAATAAATATCAAGACCGTGCAAGTAATATAAGCAATAATGTCATTGTACAAACAATTACAAAAAATTTCAAAAAAACAAACAAACAATTATACAATTAAGAGTAAAAAATGACCAGCTTGGAGAAAATTACGATTCTACGTACCCTGAAGGAATCAGCTATTTATGGTACAAGTAGAACAAATCAATTGGGGGTCAACTGAGTGAATCACGGCACAAGGACTGGATGCATATCATTGCATTTTTATGTACAACTAGTTTGAAGTGTTACCAAGATTCAAGAGATTGGAAATATTTGAAGTCATAGAAAGCAAGCATCCTATCAGAAGCATGTTATCAGATTGAGCTCTCTGATTTTTTTGCGAAATAACGTTACTCCATCATGCAGTCTTGCTGCACAATATTTGTCCTGAGGTTAAGATGCTAAAATCATCAAATGACTTTTTGTGGTGTGATTGTGAGGTGTCTAGCTTGTGTGGAATCAGGCCACACAGGTTCAAACCCTTGATAATGTGTGTGGAATTCATTCGCATGAAAACATGTGAATCTTGAATATGGGCAACCGTGTGGTGGTCCCCAAGGCAAAACTATTTTTTTGCATGCTTAGAAAAAATCCATATGGTTTGTGTCCAGGTTTTTTTTTTTTTGAATTTTTTTATGGAGCAGTTCACTTAGGGGTGGTTTTGAAACTGTCCCTGTACATCGAGGGCGTATTTCAAAAACCGTCCTTAGACATGGATTTTGACCATGTGACTCTTTTGTACTATATGGTGAAAATTTAGTAAATGGCCAGCTTCGGAGTTTGAGGATGGGCAGTGTGTTTTTTGTTTCATTCCATATTCTTCACAGACAACTAGTAGTGAACCATGGATGCCATCATAGGCTTATAAGACCGTGCTTCCTTGCATTGTACATGCACGTGCAATGAGAAGTATACGGTTGTGAGAATGGGCCTCATGTTCGTCAAATTTTAGGTATCCTTTTGCAAGCCTGTGTCCTTGGTTTTCCTTATGCCTCCAGCCTCCTATTTTTACTAATTTTCACAAAGAAGAATGATTGCACTGACTCTGCATTGTGAATCACATGTTTCTACTACTGTTTATTGTGATCTGAGGCGAAGGGGCATATTGTCCTTGGATATGTATATAAAGTGAGGAATTGAGACTCACATGTTTCTACTACTAGTTCAAAATAATGTCTCAGACCTAGTTTTTTTATATAAGTAACATTGCAAAAAAAAAAAAAAAATCTAGATATATCGGCTGGAGCGCCTCCCGCTACAATTTCTCTTTACTGTGCTATGGCTGTTATCAATGCAAAATAAGGAAAAAGCAATCTAAAACAGCTTACGATCCTATTCATTTAGCAGCGCTGTTAACATGCAAATTGAACAAAAGACGAGATCGAGGCAGCAAGATCACGACTCGGATGTTGGCTTAACCAACTTTGACACTATTCTTGGGTTGATAAGCCCAAAGCCAGTTAAGCCTATCACCTTGTAGGCCAAGTCAATGTCGTAAATTCAAGTTGTAAAATGCAAATTAACCGTCGCCACTACGTTCGTATCACTGAGATGATCAAAAAAAGCATATATAGAATATCAGATTTGAAGTGAGGATCAGAGAGTGAAGGTCCCAAGAAAAATTCCCCAGAAAAGTTGTGATAGCTGACCTCCCCTTTCTTTTTTTTTCCATATTGCTGTCAGCCCTACTTTTACATTACCACGGGCAGAGCTTAGCATTGATTATTTGATCTCCTTCTCTCCAAGAAGAAGCTAGAAAGCAACATTCTTACACCCAGCACATTAAGCAATAATGACATGATCGAACAGTTTCGTATGCTTATGAGATCTCCATCTTCTTCTAGCTGCATCTTTACTCTTTGCTGGAGACAAGTTTAGGGCCACACAATACCTCACACTGTATGGTTAGCTAGTTTTCCCGGTGTCTCTAATTACTATTTTTGCTAAGAAACTTACGTAACAAGATTCCACTGGGACGCACATTATCAACATATGTACCTATCCTCACCATGATGCCTTTAATTTGCATTCCAAATTAATTTTTCCAGCCACTATTCCTTGAGATTTGATTTGAGGTGAATGGGTCACATTGCCCTTGGATGGGCATATAAAGATTGGAATTGAGAATTGCATGCCACCAATCTTACTCCTACTAATTGCAAATAAGGTCTCACAACTACCATGTATTAGAGGATCTTTTTGTCAGAGAAATTATACAGAAAGGACGATGTGTTTGCTTGCATTTAAGAAGTAAAGAACTGTCTCACGTTGATTGTTCCAGGAATTTCTGTACAGCCCATGATGTGTCGTTAAATAAGTTCTTGAGTCCCCCATAATAGCTGTCATGAGGAGGGACCGAGCCCAGGCCGTTACGACCTGGCTGAGAGTGAGCACCACCGGCCAGTGGTCACTCACCGGTTAATTGTTGCCGGGCGTGCTGAATGATCACAGACACAGTCATATCAGTCGATCTAACAGTTCATACATTTTTGTGAGTTGTGGTGAGCCCATTTCCTACATAACCATAACCACAAAATAAGCAGTAGTTTGGAGCTTTTCTACCCATGAACAACGAATGCTCAACTGCAATGGTTCACGATTAGTGCCAAAATCCTACACTCGCAACCTAGAAGATGGCTTTCTCCCCATGCTTTTTACATCTGAAAGCGACAGATCATTAACCAGAGCGATGTTCCCTTCTCCTTTCTATAATCTCACATAACTTACCATTTATAAATTAATGAAAATTGGCGGCCACTGTGGGGATCTTCCCCAGAGTTTTTGTTGTAAAAAATCACATTACCTTCTGCATGAAAAACCTCTCAGCGATGTACCAGGCAGTGACACGGTAATATCGTGAGCATAGGCTTAAGTCGTACAGGCAGCAAATGCAAAACCAAACAAGTTTTATCGATCAACACAAAAATGTTTTCATTACATTGAGCAAGCAATTGGAGATGGTTGCTCTAGAAATTTCCAATAGAGGGTGGAAGAATTTGTTCCGTTTGCTTTAGTGTTAATGTCTATGTCACAGACACTCGGCTGGCACCTGTTTTTCATTTCTACAAACTCTGTAATAATTGGCTGTGTGCATCCCTGGATGTAGAGGCCGGATTTTATTATCCATTATCAAAAAAAAAAAAAAAATCAAGGCTCTAGGTTGTGTTGGGGCTGAACTTGTTTCACCAGTTGGAGGGAGACCCGAAGCTGAGTTGTTTCAGCAGAGTATTCTCTCAGTTGTCCTCATGCCTCCAACTCCTATAATTTTTTTTTTCCAGGAATCATTCATCTTAAAGTCTTGTCTTTGGCTTGCTATACATATCTATTCCGAACTGTTCTGCTGATGTTTATACCATCAAATGTTTGGAGAGTTCAGTGGCAATATATAGACGAGTTGGAGAGGTGTGTCATCAATTAATAAACGCACCTTACACATTTATTTTTGTTCTTGTCTTTTAAGAAAACGAAATATATTAATATCAGCTTCTCGCATCGACAGATGCATATAACTAATCATTATTACAACCAACCACACAAAGGTCCATGTATTCTCAAAAACAAAGTTATTGGTGTTTTTGTCTAGAATGCAAGTTTTCGAAAAAAGCCTGTAATAACAAAACTACACTGGTTGTGTGTGTGATATGGAGTGGACTTATGGTGCGCAAAACGTCTTCCAGAGATGGCTGCCCACAACAGTCGGATGAAGGCTGCCCACAACACGCCGTCGAAGGCTGCACGAGGCCACCGAGGCGCCGTCGAGCAGACCCACCCGTCATTCCGGAAAAAAACTTCACGGGCGGCGCCTCTCGGAGTCCTGCGGGCCGGTAACGGTGGTCAACTGCGCATCTGCCCGCACGGTGGTGATGGTGATGGCGAGAAATGACGGGTGGGTCTCTCTCCCTTCTCACCCCTTTCCGGGTCCACTTAGGGTTAGGGGAAGTTCATTCATCCGATTCGAAATTGGTTCATTTGATTATTTCTTATTACTATCGATTTCTTTCCCTTCGGATCTACAACCATAGCAGGCTAGCGATATCATTGTTAGATTGTATAGATCAACTAGGCGCAAATTTAGTGGGTGATGTTCTATAATCGGGATGAACAAGTGATTCATATTAGAGCAATGGACTTCGAAGAGAGAGAACAAAGGAAGATAGAGGATGGGAGAGAAGTGCACACACCAATGGGCTTGACAGAGGATGTCGATGGCGACTATGCTAGTGGTCCTTCCGGTCGCAAGCAGTGCTCCCTCCAGGTCAATTTAGGGTTAGGATGGTGGGGCTAGCGGCTGTGGGAATGAACCTCGTAACTAGAACCTATGGCCCCACCTCCTCATATAGGTACTGTGCGACGGAGGCCGACCAGCCGTTCAATGGGCTGGACGCCCTCGATCAGGGTGGAGTCAAGGGTCTAGTTAGCCATTGGGCCAATTGGTGGATATCAATCTAACAAGAACAACATGAACAGAGGGTTGAGGAGCAGCACAAACAGCAGCCGGGGGGAAGCCAGAGTTCAGTTATATAGGCGGAATTTGGTTACAAGTGTTCGATGTCTTCACGCCTACCCCTCCACGTACCAGTTACAAGGCCATCGGCCCAAAAGACAGCATAGCCTACCGTCCCAATAGAGAAACGAACCGACAATGTTATCGTCGTGGCCAGATCACCGACAGTATACGGTGCTTCTCAGGTTGCTGACACTCACCTTGCAGATTTGTTTTACTGTGTGAGGAGTCAGTGATATGAATCACAGGCAAGTACATTGGCAAGCGGTATCTCAGTACCTTGGACGTGAGGGTTCACTAGCAGAGCACTTCCATCTAGGCAGCTCCATTTTTTTCCAATGCCACCAACTCCTATAAGGCTATAATCATGTTTTACGCATTGGGTTGGAATTTGTGAAATGGGAACTTGGAACCAAACTTGCCAAGTAAGGGCTGGGAAGTCTGTGTCTATATATAGTCGACTACGGGGCTGGAATGTGGAACATTGATTACCAATTTATAGAATCTTTGGAATTCTACTATTAATTAATCGTTGCATTAAATTATACAAACTGTATTTTTTTATTCATATTTTCTCACCTACACGTACGTACAAGGACAAAATTGTTAGTGGCCCGACATAGCCATGACATATACTTTCTTTCTCAGCATGAAAATAAAAAATAAAGATATTTTTCGAAGAAGGGCAAAGACAAATAATTTATTATGTGAACTCCATTATCATCATACTACATATCCTTTGTTCCAAACAAATGGCTATGTTAAATTTTACATAACATTAACTATATTATCGCCTGGTACACTAAGCTTCCCTGCATCCCTTCCTATCCATTCCGGTCCTCTCCTCAGCCATTTTTTTGACAACTTAACCGAAACTTTCATTAAGTTTGGGTGGCTGCCTGCTTCAACGGTATCGCGTATACTCTGTCGTGATAAACCGTGCAGTATCAGTGGATGCACTTGTGTGCGCCGTAGTTTTTCGGTGCAATTTGGATCTCATCACTAATGTTTTCGTTAACGATAACTTGATACGTGGAAAGATCAATTGACCAAGCTGCCATCGAATGAGTTACAAGTAGTAATCTCGTTAGCAGCAGGGTGATTTGGAAGAGCAGAGGCAAAAGCAGAGTCAAAAGGACGGAAGAAGTTAATGACACGCTAGTTTTCTTTCTTGATATTCCATCTCCTTTGCTTCAACACAGCAGATCCAACTTTATGCTTCATGTATAAAATAGGTGTAAACATGCATATAGCCTTAATCATCATGATTATTCATCCTCGCAATCCAGAAGCATTTGAATCCATGAGACATTTCTATCAAGCATTTGAATCCATGAGACATGGTTTGTGACAAAATAGCTGTAAACATGACAAGAGGAAAAAGCGAAGTTAAAGGTGCTGTGAATAGGTGTTGGGACCTGTGGGTGATATGAATCCGATTTTCTCTAATAGATAATATAGCTAATGACACATGTCTATGCCTTTTCCAACATACCCGAAGGTATTCATCCTCGCCATGCTCGTCATGCTCAAGCATATGCCTTTCGAAGCATGTTTCCTCGGGATGTGCATGTAATATATAGAAGGCAAATGGAGATGTGCAAACACATCGCAACAGGGGTACTAAAGACACGCAAATAATAAGTTCTCACAACTACTTACCGGGAGGACAAATATAATGCCCGTAAAACATAGTTCATTAACTTCAAAATCCCTCGCCAGTCGCCGCTGCCTCAAGCTATTGTGCCCTACATTCACATCACATTGTATATAAAAAGAGGAGCACTCCTCTTCATCGCCAAGTTATATATAGGTGAGACCAGCGAGATATGTACATCGACTTTCAATGTGATATGTACACTGAATTCGAACCAAAAAAGTTCTATCCACTAACACACATAATTTGTCATAGCACGCTCTTGTTTGTCTCGAGGTGCAACTTGAGCCTTGTGGTCATGCATGGCTGGAAGAAGATTTTTGGTGGTGTGGTATCAAGTGAGGATTCTCAGTTGTCCTGGTGCCTCCGACTCCTATATAACAATATAACCTCTTTTCCAGGCATCATGCATTCGCTTATCTCAAGTCTTGTCCATGGCTGGCTATACAATATCTATGCCAAAGTGTTCTAGGCATCGTGCATATCAAACATGAGGATTTGAGTGGGAATATATAGACAAGTCGGATCATAGAGCTATCTCTTGCAATTAAGAATGCACCTACTGCATCTTTTGTTGTTTGTTTATTTGTGAACTGTAATGAAAACAAAATAAGTATGGAATAATTCATATTTTTGTTGAGACATGTTCTATTATACATTAATGATCAAACTTACACTGGAGATCATGTATATATATATGAACAGTATTTCTCGTCCGACCTTCTCTTCTCTTCTGAATTTAATTTTGCTTGTATAGCTACTACTATAGAAGAACTACACTAGTGTATATTAGGTTTAGCAAACTAGAGAAATACTGAAAGTTTGCAAATGAAATTAAATAGAAGTTCTAGTAAGCTAAAGAACAAAGAAAAAGCAGAAAGGTCATCTCTGAGCTCAAAACGCAATATAGTAACACTTCATGCTTCGTCTGTTGAATATATATATATTTTTAAGAATTCTGTTATGTATTGCTGCTTTCGAACAGTTGGTTCTTCAATGTCTGCGATCTGCAGCTCCTGTTGATAAATAGATGCAATTATCAAGTGAATGACAGCATGCA
This sequence comes from Hyparrhenia diplandra, assembly GCA_015847255.1. Taxonomy (NCBI): domain Eukaryota; kingdom Viridiplantae; phylum Streptophyta; class Magnoliopsida; order Poales; family Poaceae; genus Hyparrhenia; species Hyparrhenia diplandra. Next base: position 626,140 of record JADLZK010008368.1, read on the forward strand.
TGTGTGCAAGGATGTTTAATACATCTACCAGGTTTTCCTTGAAGCCTGCCTTTTGTTAACCTGAACAAAAGTTTAGAAGAGAACAGGCTCTAACTGTCACTTCTAGACGTATTAATGATCTTTTTATCAAAGCAACCTCTGTATTTACATTTAACTTCCTTATCGGCAACAGATAGCACAAGTCAACAAAACATGCATGTCGACACTTCCATCATTGTAACTATAACTAGCATCATATTGAATGGAGACGAGAACACAATTTGTTCATACATAGATTTGTGTGAAAAAAAAACATAGCTTCTCGATTTCGACCTTATATTATTCTGAGTTACGAAGCCATAACTGGCATGTAATTTGCAAAAGACTACCATTCATTCATCTTTCATAACGCCTAGCAGCCATCTTCTAAATTGCGCATTGAAGTGGGGAGCACAACATTATCCTCTTCCATCATTTTTTTTTAGATAATGGATAAAACAATCGGCCTCTACATCCAAGGATGTATACAGCCACTTATTACAAAGTTTTGTGAAATTAAAAACCGACCGCAAGCCGGGTGTCTGAAACATAGACAAACGGAGGCCAACAAACCTAATACTAATCAATTTATCTGAGATGCAGTTGTGCTTTCTCGTGCAGGTCTAGTTTCATGATTCTAAGTACATGAACGGACGCTACTCTGCGGTGGTGTCCATTGTGCTCCTGATTCCTCCCATGCCAAACTAGGATGCTAATAGGACTACTCTATACATACTCCCATAGTTTGAGCTGAATAGTGAATCTCAAGTCGCATTGGGCTATTAAAGAGCGAAACAAGCAGAAACGTGCACTTCCAATAGCACTGACCAATTTCCCATGCATGATAGTGCAGTAATAAATTAAATGTAGGTCTCACAACTGCCATTTATAAAGTACTTGAAATGAACATTGTACGATATACATATTCATGTGCCACTGAGACATCCTGGCAAAGGTGCGGGCATAACAAACGAGGAAAGCAGCAGGAAGTCTGATGGTAGGAGCCACAGCAGTGCCAAGATACATAGTGAACACCTCGGTCAGGTTGCACTTGACACACATTCCCTTGAACAAAAATGCACCTTGCCTGCTTGGGTCGAATAAATGGGTATATTCCCCATTACATAATGTGCATCGTCACATGGCTTTGAGGGACTTTAACACACGTCACAATGCATCTAGGCTTTTGTCGAGCCGTACGTGGTATTTGGTCCATTCGGCTACCCATCTCATTCAAGGGGTACTCTGCCAAGGGTTGCCTCCTTCACTAGTTGAGGGACCTTCGGATGTTGATAGACAAAAGTACATCGAATTATTGCGGTTCCTCAGAACCATTGCACAGCACTTGTATCAACCTTAGTCATGGTACCAGCAATCACAGAGCTTGTACACAGGTTCCTCAGAACTAACGGAGTTTTTAAATTAGTATCTTTTAATATAAGTAGCAGAAACTTTATGTTTAATATGACAACTAACAAAAACTCTCTGCAATGTTCGCTCTACATTTGCGTTCATATTTTTAAAAAAAAAATATGCAGCTGTGAAGCTTATCTTCGTTTGCTTTAGTAATATGCATTTAGTCACACCTTAAGCATGATGGCACTTATTCTTGCGCCCATGTTTTATGATATCATCTATAAATCCAATCTTTGCCTCTGATCTCTTTGTCTTATTTACTACAGAATTTTATCGCAGGATAAACTGATACTGTTGTGTTTATTTTTCTATTAAATTAATAACTCTATTTCCAGTACTATAAAAATAAATTAGAAGTTCATTTTTTAATAGACACGGTTGGACAAAACCTCTAGCTTTACCCTTTCAAAAATTTATTTGTGTCGCTACCCACACTTTTCTTTTTCCTAGCCCTCACATCCATGCTCTACAAGCACATCGGCCGCGTCACCCTTTCCACAGGGTTCCCTCCGCCTTCTCTGAACCAGATGAGTCGTGCCCAGGTGGCTGTGATTTCTACATTGAATTCCAGTGGGATATATACACTGAATTCGTACCAAACAAGTTTTATCCACCAACACAAAAAATCTGCCATAGCATGCTCTGGTTTATCTTGAGTCTCAACTTCAGAAGTAGTGTGATCAAGCGCAGCTAGATGAAGATTTTTAGTGGACTGGTGTCAACAGAAGATTCTCAGTTGTCCTAATGCCTCCGACTCCAATAATCTTTTTCTAGGCATCACGCATCCGTGCATCTTCAGTTTTGTCCTTGGCTGGCTATACACATCTATTTTCCATAGTGTTGTAGGCACCATGTATGAAATGTGGGAGTTCGAGTCGGAATATATAGACAAGTCGTAGAAAGCTGTCTCTGCAATTAATTAATGCACCTACTGCATTTGTTATTGTTTATTTATCTGTGAACTGTTATGAAAAAGTTAGTATTTCGCACTATGAAACTATACTTTTATCTGAAACATTTCTTATTAATCATTAATGCTCAGACTTTCACTGGAGATGACGTTCTCGTCCAAAATGTCAGCTTTTAGATACAGAAGGATGCATAGATGTATGAACACTACTGCTCGACCTTCCCTCCTATGCTAAATATAGCTGTACTCCTATAGCTAGTACTATACAAGCACTACACTAGTATTTAGGTTTAGCAAAATACATAAATAAAAAAATTATGATATGAAATAGTATAGATAATCCCTACGAGGTTGAACTAAAAAAAAAGGTAAAATTAGGGCAAAGTTGGGGCTGAATATTTTTACATGGTATATGGTTATGGTAGCACACACGTGCAATTTGAGTGAGGGGAAGGATTGACAGGACAAGAACTAAGATATAGGAAAGGAACACAAGAGACCAACGGCGCTTTGTACTCATGAATGTCTGTAGTGATTAAAATATCTCTCTCGGTGCCCGGCTCCTTCCGCCATAGCCGCTGGTTTGCAGAAGCCGAGGGCGACGGCAACCACTGGGAGGCGTTTACGCGACTCCCAAGTTTCCTCACCTGAAATTTGTTTATGGAGTCAGCAACTGTGTGTACAGTCCAAAAGTACTAATACATATAATCACTTATTTTCAAAAAGTGATTAACGAATGTAAATGGCTTTCATGAGAGGTTGCGTTTTCTTTTCTCCAAAAAGTATGAGGCAGCAAGCACCACGTGTATACAAGGTAATTGTGTCGTGCCTCCCTATACTTCGGTACAGATTGTGTTGTATTCATCTCCTGTCTCCAGTACAAATTCTGTTGTGTTTCTGTCGTACGAGGGTCTTGTCTCGGACTTTTAGGGTGTATATTTGGCCAGCTCCTTTCGACTCAAACTCGACGTCGACGTAGCAACCAGCAGCCACTGCATGCCCTGATGCCTCTGAATCCTATTTCCTCTAACAGATAATCTGGCTGATGACATATTTCCATGCCAATATTGTCCCACTTAGATGCTCGACAATCTCCATATTCTACCTACCCGAAGCTATTTATCCTCGCCATGCTCATGCTCCTACATGCCCTTGAAGCATGTTACCTTAGGATGTGCGTGTTATATATAGAGGGCAAATGGAGATGTGCAAATTAAACGCATCACATCAGGCGTAATAAACACATGCAAATAAATTCTCACAACTACTTCCCGGGTTTACATGCCCTACGTTCACATCACACTGTATATAAAAGAAGAGCTAGCACTCCTTCATCACTAACTTACAAATGCCACCACCCTACCACACTCGCACACCCAGACACACTCCATATCCAACACACCGGCACCCGGCTTCTATTCACACACAGAAGCACGTGAGCACGTGTGTTCTCAGCAGCCACGGCATGATGCAGAGCACCTTAGTAGTGACAGCATGATGAAGAGCACCTCAGTCTCGGCAGGACATTCATGTAGTACAGTAGCCACGAACGAGCAGGACACATGTTGCATTGGCCGATCTCTCGACATGATGCTACAAAGTAGGAACAAGTAAAGCAAATGAGGGTCACACGTCCTTCTACATGACCATGTAGCTCTTTCACAAGGTGCGGGACAATAAGTGGCCAGTTGATGTCACGAGCTCAACCGCTGAAGAATGCCTGAGACCAAATTCGGTTTGACATCCGTGAATAATTCTAAGTCTTCAGTTTTAGAAAAGCTAGCACTCGAGTTCAATACATGTCACTGTAGAAACAAACTGCTATAAGTGTGACGCCAATCATCTCAGAAATACGGACGACGAGAAACCTCCTAAATATCACGCCAATTACCGCGCTACCACACATGTTGTTTCCTTTCTACACCAAGTCAGAGGCTGCAAGCACCATGTGTATACGAGACAATTGTGTACCTCATCTTTCTGTGTACTTTTTACAGGTTGCGGTGTCTTCTCTTTTTCTTTTCTCCGGTATAGCCGGTATTTTTAGATAATGGATAATACAATCCGGCCTCTACATCCAGGGATGTACACAGCCAATTATTACAGAGTTTAGGAAAATGAAACAGCAAACGCAAGCCGAATGTCTGAAACATAGACAAAGGAACTAAAGCAAACGGAAAACATGCTTCCACCCCCTATTGGAAATCTCTAAGGCAACCATCTCCAATTGCTTGCTCAGTGCAACAAGGGCGTCCTTTGCTTGCTCATCATGCTGCAAATTGGACTAGTAGCGTAACCAATAAGCTCCCGTGAAGATAACCTGCATAATAGAGTTAGATTTCATTTTATTAAAAATCGTGTCATTGCGACATCTCCAGATGGCCTAAAATAAGGCAGCCACACCAACCCAAATCAGTGGCTTAGAATCTTTATGTTGATTATTCAGCCGGTACCAAACATATGGTTAATCGAAAACAGGTTGGGTAAGTTTAGTAGCATAGAAAATAATCCTCCAAATCGTTTTTGCAAAAGGGCAATCAAAAAAAGAGGTGTTGGATAGTTTCATTCATATTACAACACTCACATTTCTAACTCCCTTTCCAATTTTTCCTTGCAAGGTTGTCTTTTGTCAAAACGACACCTCTTTGGATGAACCACGGGGAAAATTTTAATTTTTAGAGGTATTTTCCACTTCCAGATTTTCTTATGTTGAAAAGGTGGATTTGTATCTATAGCATCCAGATACATAGATCTGACTGAGAAAACTTCAGACCTGGATAGAAGCCATTTAAAATAGACATTCCCATCCACCAGAACAACATTAGAAACCTGAGCTACCTGGTTAAGCCACTCAACAAGGTTATTATCCACTAAAGATCTCCTAAATGAAATATTAGGAGGATTAGAGGATATAACTTTCGAAACTGTTGCACGTCGATCCCTTGCTATATTATATAAGCTCGGGTATCTAAGTTTGAGGGGCTTATCACCTACCCAAGTATCCTCCCAGAACCTAGTCTTTGGTTCCATCTTTAATCGAGGAAACAGACCTTTAGAAAAAACCTCTTCTTTAATATACATGAGGCCTCTCCAAAAATGAGAGTCTGTTGGTTTGGCTGACACTTGGGTTAGCGTCTTAGAATTCAAATATTTATTCCTTAGCAAGGATTGCCAGGTGCCATTGGTGTTTGTAAGATTAACAATCCATTTGGCCAATAAACATTTGTTTTGTAGGTTTAAATCTAAAATTCCAAGACCACCTTGATCCTTAGGACGACATAGAATGTCCCATTTAATTAGCAAGTCTATACTTATGTTTTTAGTAGACCCTTGCCAAAAAAGAATCTTGATCTAAATTTATCAAGATTTTTGAGGACACCTTTGGGACCTCGAAAAGGACATCATGAACATTGGAAGACTACTTAGGACAGAGTTTAACAAAATCAATCTCCCCCCATAGGATAGGTATTTAGCTTTCCAACAAGAAAGTTTTTGTTCAAAGCGTTCTTCCACCTTTCTCCATTCAGAATTTAGGAGTTGTCTATGGTGCATTGGGATACCTAGATATCTGAAAGGATATGCCCCTGTATTACATCCAAAGAGTGTTGTATAATAATGTTCCAACTCTTTAGCAACACCATAGCAGAAGATTTCACTCTTGTGGAAATTAATCTTTAGACCGGATAATTGTTCAAAGACGCAGAGCAATAGTTTTAGATTTTTCGCTTGCTCTGGGTCATGGTCTAGAAAGATAATGGTATCATCAGCATATTGTAAAATAGATAAACCATCATCAATTAGGTGTGGGATAATGCCTCTTATTTGTCCATCGCTTTTTGCTCTATTAATGAGAAGTGCTAGCATATCAGCAACGATGTTAAATAAGATAGGCGATATAGGATCACCTTGTCTAAGGCCACGTTTGGTCTGGAAATAGGGGCCTATATCATCATTGACTTTAACCCCTACACTACCTCCTCGTGACCATGTTTTGTACCCATCGACACCATTTAGGTGAGAACCCCTTCATGCGTAAAGTTTGTTGTAGGAAGGACCATTTCACCTTGTCATAGGCTTTTTCAAAATCGATTTTAAGAATGATGCCATTCCTTTTCTTGGTATGTAATTCATGGATAGTTTCGTGTAGAATAACTACTCCTTCCATAATATTCCTACCTGGCATGAATGCCGTCTGAGTCGGGCTTACCACAGTATTAGCTACTTTATTCAGCCTGTTAGTTCCCACATTTGTGCAAATTTTGAAGCTAACATTAAGGACACAAATAGGTCTATATTGTTGAATAGTAGTAGCGTTTTGGGTTTTAGGGATTAGAGATATTATTCCAAAGTTGAGACTAAAAAGGTCAAGTCTCTCATTATGGAATTCGAAGAAGATGGCCATAAGGTCATTCTTAATCACCTCCCAAAAAACGATAGAATTCTGCAGGAAACCATCCGGACTGGAGCTTTATTATGCTCCATTTGGAAAATGGCCTCTCTCACTTCAGATTCAGTGAAGTCGGCAATAAGGATATCATTCTCCTCCCGGTTAACTTGTGGAATATCTATAATTTGATCTTCCATCAAGCTTATATCGGTTTCCTCTCGGTGGACCAAAAAGATTTTTATAATAACTAGTAATGTGGCTTTTGAGACCGTCCACACCAATAACAACACCTTGATCATTTTCAAGTCTAAAAATTTGTTGTTTTCGGTGTTTCCCGTTAGCCGCTAAGTGAAAAACCTGGTGTTTGCATCTCCCTCTAATAAGGATTTAACTTTGGCTCTCTCATACCACTTTAGTTCCTCCTGTCTCAGTAGAGAAACTAAACGCCCTTTTAGATACTGTTTGAGATTGATCTCTTGATCAGATAGACAAACAGTCTCAGCTTTTTTATCCAACCCGTGTAAAAGGTACAAAAGGGTCTTCTTTTCTTTCTTATAGGTCCCTGCCGTATTTGCAGCCCACCCTCTTAGATATTGTCTTAGCTTTCGAATTTTAGCTTGCCAACGCTCTAAAGGGTATAGCCGGTATAGATTGTGTTGTCTTCCTCTGTTCAAGTTTTAGGGTTTATTTGGCGGAGCAGTCACTGTAGTCGGGTGATATATATTTATGTAGCTTTGAGGTATTCCTCTCCTCTTTCGAAGACACAGACGCACCAAGCTATACTTAAGAGGTAATCATTTAACAATTATTTACACTGACATCATTCGCTCTCTACTTGATAGCTTGCTTCACTAGCCATCCATCCTCTATGCCATTTGATGGTGGGGCAGCTTAACATATAAGACTGGAGCAGCCCTCACCTATGAGGAAGGTCTTTTGGGTTGAGGCCCAATGACTTCATAAGTTGTTGGCCCCAAAGGACTTGGGCCCGAGGATGCCGACTTGCGAATACAGTGACAAGGACCGAATTTCGCAACACACTCACACTCCAACGGTCTATATGGGTCATCCCTCCTTGTTTGTTGTCGCTCTGTCTCCTCTTTGTCCTCGGGCATCGTATTGGACCTTCTATAATAATACAGATATATAAAAATACCAGGAACAAGAGCCAAGCTAATTCCCACTTGTAACAATTACTGGGCTCATTACTGCCCTTAAGAACACATCCACCCCACCATTACAGACTCACAAATAGGCCTACACCCACCCACATGTACCTGGCCAGCCCATGGTATCAGGGATTGAGAACAAGAGACAGCAGTCATGGTTGTTGTTATTCATGGCCCCCCTGTACATACTCATCTGTGGTCTCTTCAATCCAGACCTCATCTGCATTCCCGTTCTTCCAAGGTTGCACAGCGTGCCTAGTCTCGATTGGTCTGTCTGGTTGCCAACAATCATCTTCGCTGTCGATTTATTGCAACGCACAAATGACACATGTGTTTAGTCCTCCCAATGCCACCCATTTCCATTGTCATTTGTTCCATGTCTTTGGACATATGAAAACTTGTGAACAGCGACCAAAACAATTGTTTTGGCAAAAAAGGCTCTATTGTTTATGGGAATTGTCTAGACTCTATAGCGGAGCTGCGGAGCTCACATACATATGCGACTGAAACTCACATATATATAACGGAAGTCTCCATTTATGAGTATATAATTATTGAATTGAATATACTAGGGGTTGTACTAGTACATTATGGGCCTATTTGGCACAACCTCAACAACACATTCATAAGCTGTTGTGAGAGTTTTTTTGTTGCCAAGTACCTATTTTCTGAGTGAAGTTGGCGGAAGAGAGCTGAATTATGTCAGCTTCAAACTGCTCAGTGGGCCCGAGCACCTGCTCAAGTTACATATGCCCCAGGCTCATTGTAGGGATTTGCAGTAGGAAGGCGTGCAACGCGGTTGGCATAGGTCAGGGCATGGGTGCCGGGGCTCGTCGGCGTGTGCGCGAGCTGCCGCTGGAGGTTGGCGCGCCGCAGCCCACTGCCATTGTTGGTTGATGTGGGCCTGCATGTGGGCTCAGTGTGTGTGGGACTAGGACTGCTAGGGATTAGGCACAGCCCTCTGGGCCTTCATGGCTCTTGGGCATAGTGGCCGACTGCGTGGAGGGAGGTGTGGATCCGAGGCATTGGATAGGAACGCCGTCGCGAGGACGCCTGGGCGCCGTTGCGGTATGGTACACGAATGATGGTGCCGCTACCATCACAGAGGAGCGCGCAACGCGAGGACCATCGGAATGCACCCGCCCGACTATTGGTGTCGTGGCCTTTGTGGCACTGTCATTTTTTTTTTTTGTTTTCGCTCACCACTTGGATCTGTTTTCCAAACAAGTTTCTAAAACAGCTTTAGCTTCACCAGAAACGTTGATGGTGAAGCTCATACAGAAAAAAAAAAAAACAGTTTCATTTGTAAAATTGAGCTGTGCCAAACCGGCCAAAATGCAGGTCTGAACATAGCCGTGTACTATCATTAGAAGCAATAAATTATGCACATAGTGTTTTTTGTGATTCTTTGGTCTTTCCCAATGGAACTATAGCATGTACACCTATATATGTTTATTTAGTGTACCACAAAATATTTGTACTATATCTATTAATCTTTCTTTCAACAGTGTTAGGAAAAACATACCATGCGTACCTTTATGGCCCAGAATTACAATGTTAATTATAAAAGAAAATAGTACACGCCTTTAATTTTATGATCATCTATAATTATTAATATCTAGCTTAGATCAAAATTATAAAAATAAGGAAACAAGCGTTGTAGTTTGATTGTCAAATTTCTAAATAAAGGGTCCCCAATAAAAAAATATAACGAAAGTATAAAATAATGGAATCAATAACTTTTTTTCTTTCTCGAATCCACATCTAAAAATGTTTAAATTACCAAAAACAATAATGTATGATCATGTGCCGATATATCTGGGTGTGTGTCTTGAGTCACAGGGTGTTCAAGAGATCTTTTGGTCACGTCCTCCACCACATTGTCGAATCCTAAGGTACGTAGCGAAACCCACAGGGGTAGAGAGATCCACAGGCATCTTAGTGCTCAGCTAAGGGCAATAGGATCCTATCTCATCTGGTCACTAGCTACGCCTGCCTGATGCCCAAGACCAGTTATAACCAGTTCTTGAATGCATCTCCTTGTTGATCGTTTTGGTGCCTTCACGGTGATCTGCAAGGGTTCCCCATCCATAAGTGTCCTCTCCTTGGTCATCTCCACTTATTTCTGTACTGCGATTTGTCAAGGAGATTTTGGGGCATTGTCCTCTGCTTCCTATGGTGTATTGAAATGCTCCCCAGATTTCAGAACTGTGGATGTTAAGTCCTCCCAATGCCACACCCATTTCCATAGCCCTTTCTTTGTTTGGAGAGGAAAAAAGGAGAAAGCTACTGTTCAGCAAACTCAGACTCGAGCTGAAATATATATGACGGAAATGTAACTTTGCATTTATGTGTACATAAATGAACAGTAGTCTTCCAGTTAATTAAGCATCAGTAATTCTCCATTTTACCAAGACCCAACAACAACAGTAGTATGTTCACTAGTAGAGAATAGGGGCTACAATACCGGTTGACAAGAAAAAAAAATAGAGGTCATTGCCCTGGAATTGTTTCAATCTCATATGAAAATTTAATAATAGACTCTGCCATATGAATAACTTTTGCTTTTACTGCTTCACTGATTCATCAACGATGCCGTTGAAATTATGCAGTAATTGTAATGTTTTTTGTGGACACGTAAAGGCAGGAAGTACTTTGCATTTCCTAAAAAAAGCTGCTCTGAAGCTCAAAGTCTGTCCGCTGTTTCTAATTATAACGCCACTAATTAAGTCCTACTTTTTCAGAGACAAATTCATCACCAATGCTAACAAGTAGGCGTAATGCATGGCAAACTGCTGAGCAGGTGTCACTACTTATCCAAGTCATGGAAATATTTTTTTTCTCATAATATCTGTTTTCTGGAGTTTGGTGAAGGATCAAGCGGCTCCCTTTGAGTCATTGCACACCATGATCGTGTATTCTCAATACGTACAAAATAGGTCTCACCGCACACGTCGCAACTATATATGGAATGGCAGGGAAGTATGAGCGATAATCAGACAAATAATATACTTGTATAGTCGTTGCTTCTCCTAAGCTGAGAAGTACAAGATCCATGAGATAAACATACCTCCTGAGTCCCCGGTTAATTTTTTTGTCGATTAGATATGCATGTGCTATGGATGCACGCAACACCTGTTGTTGCTATGATGTACGCAACTCATAGATATTGAACACAGCTCATTGATCCAAGCTGCAGTACTGGAGCAGCAAAAGACTTAACATATATGGGACATGGGCAAAAAGAGGATCAAGCTAGTTGAGTTTGAGACCCAACTTGCTGTACAAAACCAACGAACTCGATCCAGTTCTTGTCAGTATGACAGTAAAAGACAAGGCAACTCAGGACCCTTTGTGTTCCAACTTGTTGATCCTTCGACGTCCCTAGAGCTTAAACCGTTTTCATAGCTCGATATAACATCTTTGATTTTTGTTAAGACCAGTAAAAGTGTTTGCTTTCAAAATCATGAGAAAAAAGTCACATCAAACATTCCCCATTGAAAATGATCGGAACACAAGCTGCAGTACTGGAGCAGCACAGACAGATTGATCCTGAAGATATTCAGGCGAGAGGACCATAGATACCCAGCGCCAACAGGACGGCCATCTCCGTCCTGGTCATACGTAGCTACCTTGCTTCAAAGGCCCTACCCGGACTCCCTTGGATTTAACTACCGGCTGGACTGCTCTTATCCTATACATGATGTTCAACCCACATACTGTTTCATAGATTTCTACTCATTTCTGGTGTCCATTGTGCACCTGATGCCTCGGATGCCTAGCTGAAACCAAACTCTCGCTCTAAACTTTTCTTCAACAACTGCTCTTATGTGTACTCCATCAGTTTACTTCAATAGCGAGGCTCAATACACATTCGGTACTTATACAGATGGACAAGCATCGATCATAGTGTTTGTACTAGTAAATTCAATGCAGATTTCAACCACGTGTAATGCTGATATCTATGTGGACAGTACGGATGCGGCAGGAGCCGGGCAACCTCAGTTAGCTGCCGCCGGCCAATTTATGCAGCCACAGATGTTCGTGGCTGGGCAACCACGTGTGGCCGCGACGCAGCAGCATGGCATGCTCAGCCACGGGGCCGACGCTTTCCATCAGCATGCCCAGGCTGGTCAGCAAGGAGGTGGCCAGCAAGCTAGCCATCAGCCCCAGCAACTGGCTACTGTGGGTCAACAGGTGGAGACGGCTGGCCCCTCCCAACACATGCTGGTCACGGCTGGCCAGAAGGAGGCCACCGCTGGTCCATCCCAGCAAGAAGGGAGCACGTTGGTTAACAATGCCATGTCAAAGGTAATTTTGAACACTGTCCCACCAATCTCAGAAAATAATGCCATGATTTTAGACATTCCAGAGTCATCTAAGCGTCACAAAAAAAAGGGCAAACCTTTGTGTTATCGTTGTCTGACAAAGGGTCATACCATACATGATTGCACTGCTTTTCTGTTGTGTGATTTATGTTGTGGTGACCATGTTACGAAGGCATGCCCTAATTTGAAAAAGAAAGATATTTCTGCTTTACCATATGGATATGCTGTGGATGGTTTGGGTTTCTATTATATTCCTGTTTCTGATGAGATTACTAAGGACAAGGTGGAGGAGAAATCAGCTGTGGTACCTGTGTTGGAAGGTTCTTTTACTGCCGAGATATTGGCAGTGGAACTGGAAAAACTACTACCAGGAAAGTGTGAATGGAAAATTGAGGAGAAGGGCAAGGATGCCTTCACCACTAATTTTCCATCTTCTGATTTGCTTGAAACTGTAGTGTATTGGGGAGCCATGGATACAAAAACGGTTAAAGAAAAAATTAAATTTGAAAAGAACAATGAAGATGAAATTTATAGCTATGAGATTCAAAAGGTTTGGGTGCAATTCAAGGGGCTACCAAAGGAATTCAGAGAATTTCCCATCATTTGGGCAATTGCTTCTATCCTTGGTGTTCCAAGATCTGTGGACATTAAATTTACAAAAAAAACATGGAAGATCAAGGATAAAGGTGGCGGTGCTTGATCCTAGCAACATTCCAGCTTATGTGGATGTTGCCATTGGGGATTCTGTTTATCAGCTACATTTTGGAGTGGAAAAGAGAGTGTCTGATGGTGAGCCAGAACTAATTGATCTTGACTCTACCATGGAGGACGAGGATCCAAAGAAAGGAGAGGCTGATACCGATCCCAATGAGGATCCCAAGGAAAACGAAAATAGTGAGAAGCCTATGGAAATTGACGGGCAAAAAGATAAACAAGCACCTAATAATGGAAAGCAGCTACCCACAACTAGTGCTTCTACTCAGTTAGTGGGCGCGCCATTAGGTGGTGTCTCAAATACTGTGGTTATGATGTCTCCAAAGAACAATGGGCAGTGGAATGCTAAATTAGTTAACCCTATAAATGACTCTGGAATGTTAAATAAAATGAAAGGGCATAATGGTGGGACAGTGTCTCCTGTGAAATCAAGCAAAAGGAATGCTGCAAGCTTGGACCAGGACTCGCTGGAGAAGGCGGCCAAATTAAAGGCCCGCCAGAATTTGGAGTTTACTTCTGATAAAGGTAAACATCCCCAGCAAACCTCTTTTACTTTTCGCGATGATACTAATTTATTTAATTCAGCAAAGTCTTTAGGTATTTTGCTAGGGGATAATAATCAACAAATTAATGATTCTTTGAGTTTATTAAGAGATATAGAATGTCAACGCTTGGCTGAGAATAAGAAGAAAATTGAGTCTAATTCAGTAGATTTTAATGACATGTCATCAGTTTACTCAAATGAGGATGGTCTTGATATAGAGGCTTTAAATTTAATTTGTTCTGAAATTGCAGAGGGGTTGGGTGATGGGGGTTGTGACCCTAAGTGTTTACAAACTCCCGTATCACAAGTCAAGGGGGCTAAAAATTGCCCTCGACCCGGTAGAAAAAAGAAAAATAAAAAATACCATAAATCAGTCTAGATGAAAGGAGTTTTCTGGAATTGCAATGGGTTTGCAGATTTTAAGAAATATAGGTTTTTGTCAGAATTAACAAAAGAAAAAAGCTTAGATTTCATTGCTTTATCAGAGACCGGTAGAGCCAATTTTCCACAAGCCACTATGAATAATATCTGTGGTAAAAGGAGATTTTTCGTGGCATTGTATGGCTCCAAGGGGTAGATCTGGTGGTATGATTCTAGGAGTTCATTTGTTAACTTTTGACATAGGTGAAATTGAAGAATGAGACTTTTATATTCGTTTTAAACTAAGGCACAAAGAAGATGATTTTAAATTTAACCTAATTTCGGTTTATGGCCCTGCACAAGTGGAGCATAAATCTAACTTCTTATCCGAGCTGGTCCGTGTATGTTCCAAAGAAGCTGTACCTGTTGTCATAGGTGGCGACTTTAACATTATTCGGAGGCCGATGAGAAAAATAATGATAATTATAGTGACAGGTGGCCCTTTATGTTTAATGCTGTGATTGATTCACTAAATCTTAGAGAAATTGAAATGTCAGGTAGAAAATTTACTTGGGCAAATAATCTACCTAATCAAACTTTTGAGAAGCTGGATAGAATCCTTACCTGTACGGATTTTGAGACTAAATTTCCACACATCACAGTACATGCCTTGAATAGAGAAATTTCAGATCACACACCCTTGCTTTTCTCTACAAATAATCCATCTGCAAACTACCAACCTCAATTCAAATTTGAATTGGGATGGTTCTTGAGGGACGGTTTTGTGAGATGGTCGCGATGTGTGGCAAAATACTCTTGTTTTTGGCTCACCTATACAAAGGTGGCAAGCAAAAATTAGAAGGCTTCGCCAACACCTTCGTGGTTGGGCAAAAAATATCGGTGGTGTGTATAAAAAAAGAAAAACAAATTTATTAAATAAGCTAAATGAACTAGATAAAAATCAGAATCAGTCATGCTAAATCACCCGAATTGGATTATAAACATGTGCTTAATGAGAGATTAGCGTAATTATTAAGGGAAGAAGAAATCAAATGGTACCAACGGGCCAAGACAAAACATTTATTAGAGGGCTTATGCAAACACAAAATATTTTCATTTGATTGCTAATTGTAGTCATCGTGAAAAACTCGTATTTTCCAAATTGGAGGATGGGAACAATATAATAAATGGTGATGCTCAATTAAAAGAGCATATCACCAATTATTATAAGAGTCCATTTGGTCCTTCGAGAGGTCTCCCCAGATCATGTTGGATGAGACAAACAATGACGACATTCCTCAGGTCTCTCACTGGAAAATGACTTTTTGACGTAACCGTTCGCAAGAGGAAGTAAGGGCTGCGATCTTCGGATGGAACATAATAAGGCGTCGGTCCGGATGGTTTTCCTACTGAGTTTTATCAAGTCTTTTGGAATGTTCTAAAAGACGATTTGATGGCTTTGTTCATGGATTTCCATCAGGAAGATTTACCTTTAAACCGCCTTAATTTTGGAAACATAATTCTTTTACCAAAGAAGAAGGATGCGAAAGTGATTCAGCAATACAGGCCTATCTGTTTACTGAATGTGTCTTTCAAAATCTTCACTAAGGTCGCAACCAATAGATTAACTACCATAGCACAAAAGATTATTAGTCCTACTCAGGACGGCCTTTTTTACCGGGTAGGAATATTATGGAAGGCGCAAGAATTCTTCATGAGACGATACATGAGCTTCATTCCAAAAAGAAAGATGGGGTTATTTTTTAAGATAGATTTTGAAAAAGCATATGATAATGTTAAATGGAGTTTTCTACAACAAACAATGAGAATGAAAGGTTTCTCTCATAAATGGTGTCAATGGGTACAAAAAGTTTACTGAAGAGGGTAATGTCAATATTAAGGTAAATGATCGCTAGGTAATTATTTCCAATCTAAAAAGGGTCTAAGGCAGGGTGATCCCATGTCGCCTATACTATTTAACATAGTGGTCGACATGTTGGTCTGTGATTAATTGCTAGAGCAGAACAAGCTGGACAAGTAGAAGGGGTTATTCCAAATTTAATCCAGGATGGATTGTCTATCCTTCAAGTATGCGGATGATAATCAGTAATCTTTATGAGCGATGATGTTCATAAGGCAAGTAAACATGAAATTTTACTAAGCACCTTTGAGCAATTATCGGGCTTGAAGATTAACTTCCATAAGAGTGAATTTTTTTTTTGCTTTGGTAAAGCAAAAGAGGAGGAAGAGTTTTATTCGCAATTGTTTGGATGTGTAGTTGGGGAGATACCCCTTCCGCTACCTAGGGCTACCTATGCATAATAGAAAAACTAAACAACAAAGATTGGAAGATTATTGAAGATAGAATTGAAAAAAGGTTGAGTGGTTGGAAAGGAAAATTGTTGTCGAGGAGGACGCTTGGTCTTAATAAAACTCGGTGCTTTCTAGTTTATCGATGTTTATGATGTCTTTTTTGAACTACTGAAAAAGGTGTATTAGAAAAAAATTGACCTGTTTTTAGATCATGTTTTTACGAGCAAAATGATCAACATAAAAAGAAAATATAGATTGGCCAAATGGGAGGTGCTATGTCAACCTAAAAGACCAAGGAGGGTTAGGTATTCAAAATATGGATGTACAAAACAAATGTCTTCTAAGCAAATGGCTTTTTTAAACTTCGAATGAAGATGGCTTATGGTAGGAACTGTTAAGAAACAAATCTATTAAAGATAAAACACTAGGAAGTTATGTTAAAAAACCAACAGGTTCTCATTTTTCGAAAAGTCTCATGAATATTAAAGATTGTTTCATGGGCCTTGGCTCCTTCCGCGAGTAAAGGATGGGTCCCAAATCTGGTTCTGGTTCGATACTGGTTGGGAAATAAGCCACTCAAAGGCAAATTCCCTTCGTTGTTTAATATTGTTAGGAGAAAACATGATTCTCAGAGCTCATGTGCTTAGTTCGACCCATTGAATATTTCCTTTAGACGAAATTTAATGGGGGCAAACTTAAGTGCCGGCATAGAATTGTTGCATCTTTACACGGTATTAATTTAAATGAACAAAGGGATGCCTTTATTTGGGGTTTGAACGCATCCGGAAACTTTACTGATTAAGTCCATGTATGCTGCGTTAATTAACAATGGTGTTAGAGTGTCACAAGATATATGGCGTATTAAAGTTCCTATAAAAATTAGAATTTTCTTTGGTACTTAAAAGAGGTGTGATTTTAACTAAAGATAACTTAGTTAAACGTAATGGAATGGTGACAAGAATTGTTGTGTTTTTCATTCTCGAGGAAACAATTCAACACCTCTTTTTTTGATTGCTCTTACGCTTAAATTCTTATGGCACGCTATACACATACTTTTTGGCTTACCACCACCCTTACATATGAGTGATCTTTTCATAAGGTGGACAAAAATTGGAAACAAAAGTATAATTCATTTTTATTAACAATTTTGCTGCTCTTTTGCTGGACAATTTGGCTAACTAGAAACGAAGTGGTTTTTGATAAATGTAGACCAAACTCTTCGGAGGAACATATCGGGTGCGGCGCGGTGGGCGATCTGCAGCGCCATGATGACCAGTGGGATCAGCTGATCAATGTGGGGCAACACCTAGAGACATCGGCTTTGCAGTTCTTTAGTTCCCATGGCTGGTTATCCTCAAGACATATTGGTCTTGTTTAGCTTTGAACATTTTTCTCGCCGTTTCCTTGGGTTGGTTGCAGACATTTGTTCGCCGTATGGAAAGACCTTGTAATAATTGGTCTGATTCTATCGATGATAGATGAAGCCGGGTATATTAATATCCATTATCTAAAAAAAAATTTGGACAGTACGTCTAGCTGCCTAGGGATGTTTATATATAGTGGTTGCAGATGGAGGCAAAACTTTACATGTAGTAAATGCAATCAAGGTCTCACAATTATTCCTCGTTTGAAAACAGTCTGTAAAATTTGTTATTGCATTATTAATTGTGAACATTTATACATTTTTGATTGAATGGTCTAGTATTTCCAATGTCGTACAGATTAATTAATCTATAAATCGAACTTTGGATGCATTGTTAGGCTTCAAAGAGTGCACACCGTTTTGAGAAAAAAAACATATGGATAAGTTAATTTCACTATTATTATCTCCCGTTTGATGATTACTTACTATTGCAAAGATGGTTTGCAGTATTAATCTATAAAAAATCGGATTTTAATTGAGAAAAACCATAGGGATAAGTTAACTCTGGATGATTGCTTACTGTTGCAAAGACGGTTTGCAGTATTTCGGTTTGCAGTATTTCTCTTATTATTTGCTCAATTCAAATTTGTTAACTATGAAAAATAGTATTCTTTTTTAATAAGAACCTATGGAGGGGATAGCTTCCATGGCTGGTTTTTATTGAGTAACGTAAATAGTCGGTTTGTTCAATCAATGCTGATGTGACCATATAATTATAAGGAGAAGATGTTTTAGTATGAAATCCTATTGAGTGGTGATTGCATATAATAATTTCTAAGCTACAGAAAATAAATATGCGACATTGCTTTCCAAAATAAAAGCAACAATATGCTATGATCCTTTTCTAGTCAATATATACCATTGCACATTCTTTCTAGTGACATCAAATTATCACTCAGCGAGAAGAATGCAAAGAAAAGGATGATAGAAATGTGAGGTATTAGGAAACCGAATGTTGAGCTAGGGGATCTCAACACGGAGTGGTACCTCCGCTCAGGCGGTGCCCAGAGGGAGATAGTTAGGGGAGATGCACTTAGGAACTAGGAAGAATAATAATTGCCCATAAATGGTATTCACCCCCTCTTGAATGGGGAGGACTCCTCCCTATTTATAGTGTTAAAATTGCCAAGGAATTTGAGATTACAAGTTTGCCCTCTAATATTCTGGCATATTCCCCATATTTACACTCGCGTGGGCTCTTCGTGTACTTGCACATTCTGTACCGCCTTCCTCCCACGGGGGTCGACACGTCCAGCTTGGAGCCCTCATCGGGGGGACCTTTGGTAGCCCTCCGCCGTGATCCGTCGGGGCCTCAAGACAAGCCGGCCCCCGGTCTCCTCGACGCTCCCCGCGGACTAAGCGGAGGTGGCGACCTCCGTGACTGAGCGGCTGCGGCGAGCGGCCATCGAGTCCCGGGAGCTCCGCCCGGGCCGGCCGGGACCTCCGCCGATTGTGGTAGCGGAGGTCCGTGGGCTGCTCGTCTTACCCGAAAGGTCACAACACGAACTCGTTCATCGGTGTAGGCCTCAAGACGCATTTTCTCCTGCTGCGATCACCTCGCTCAGGCCGCAAGGATCCGTATCCCAACAGTCCCCCCTTGAGGGCGAATGGTCACAAGCGGAGGCGTGCCTTCGCTCTCCTCAACGAACTGCGGCGTTGGCGGAGGTGTTGAGGGAGTGAGTTGATGAATCTGAACATTGAAAGACTCCA
Organism: Hyparrhenia diplandra; assembly: GCA_015847255.1. Classification (NCBI taxonomy): domain Eukaryota; kingdom Viridiplantae; phylum Streptophyta; class Magnoliopsida; order Poales; family Poaceae; genus Hyparrhenia; species Hyparrhenia diplandra. The sequence goes on from JADLZK010008368.1 coordinate 645,432, forward strand.
CCACGGCCCACGAAAACGCCATGTAGGGAAGGCGAAGGCCACAAGTGAAAAAAATCCTTGAACACAATACCCCATTGGTCCTAAGGCTCTGGAAGCTCCGGTACCACCTCATCCCCGGGCAACTTCACGTCATACTCAGCGGAGATCCGACCCCTCCGCCTAAGATCATCCACCATCGCCTGAGTCATCCTGGTAGAGCCCAACTCATAAGTAACATCAGCATCCTCGCGAGCCATCAGATCTCCGACCAAAGCTTCAATGTCGGATAGCGTCTCCTCCGGATCTAGAGCGCGAGCAGCGTCCAACATGCACTCCTCGTAAAGGCGGGCGTATTGGCTAGAGTGATATGAGAGAAGCTCCGCGTATGGCCCGTAAAGCTCACAACGGGGGAAGCGGCCCCTTACGCTAAACGGCCCAGAGCTTGCACACATGCAACTAAGCGAACTAGCAGAGCAAGCGAGATTACGCGAGAGCGAGAGGATGCGCGAAGCGAGAGCAATCGGAAGAGAAAGCGATGGCTGGAGTACCCTTCGCCCTGGGGGGAAGGCCCCCCTTTATAGGCATCTAGGCGACCCTCCGCATTACAAAAACGTGAGGCCGCGACCAACGGGCAGAAAATGGTCATCGGACTCGAGGGACGCGTCTTTTGTCGGTTCGACCTCGGACGCTTCAAATTCTCCACAGCGAAGGTCCCTCACGAAATCGTCCTGGGGGAAGGGACCCTCAACACCTCCGCCAACGCCGCGATTCGTTGAGAGCGAAGGCACGCCTCCGCTTGGACTGTTCGCCCTCAAGGAGGGGGAGGGGGGGGGGAACTATTGGGCTACGGATCCTTGCGGCCTGAGCGGAGGTGATCGCAGCAGGAGAAAATGCGTGCGAAGGTCTACACTAACGAACGAGTTCGTGTTGTGACCTTTCAGGTAAGACGAGCAGCCCACGGACCTCCGCTACCAGAACTGGCTGAGGTCCCGGCCTCAGCATGGCGGAGCTCCCCCGAACTCGATGGCTTCGCTCGCCGCAGCGCCAGGTCACGGAGGTCGTCACCTCCGCTTAGTCCGTGGGGGAGCGTCGGGAGGAGACCGGGGAGCCGGGCTTGTGTGAGGCCCCGGTGGATCATGGCGGAGGGCTAGCAAAGGTCCCCGATGAGGGCCCCAAGCTGACGTGTCAGACCCCGTGGGAGGAAGGCGGTGCAGAATGTGCAAGTACACGAAGAGCCCACGCAGAGTGTAAATATGGGGGAATATGCCAAGAATATTAGAGGGCAAACTTGTAATCTCCAATTCCTTGGCAATTGTAACACTATAAATAGGGAGGAGTCCTCCCTATTTAAGAGGGGGGTGAATACCATTTATGGGCAATTATTATTCTTCCTAGTTCCTAAGTGCATCTCCCCTAACTATCTCCCTTAGGGCACCGCCTGAGCAGAGAGTACCACTCCGTGTTGAGATCCCCTAGCTCAACACCGAATAACACTGATTTTTGCTTCAAGCTGTGGTTGTGGACAGCTTATATGAAGTTGTTCTATGCGGGTATCTCTGATTCCACCATAGCTTCTCGCATCATACAGACCACCGCCTAAGCGTGGTTTGTCACCAGCGTGGTGGCGCCATTGCCCTCTCTGTGTACGTAGCATGTGTATGTCAGAGGTTTCTGTCAACACTGTGGAAATGGAAGATCCAAAGTGCGAGGGGTTGCCTTTCAACAAAAAGAGCAATGGGACGTGTTTTTTTAGTTTGTGATCATTTTCTGTTTTGATTAAAATTACACATTCCTCAGCAATTTCCAACTACTAAGCAGTTAATTTGCTACGATTTCTTTGAGGCTATACTCCTCTGTAGTTTCCAAGCTATATATCGTGTTGCATTCGCAGCTTCCTTTGCTAGACTCAAACAATGAAGCTACCTGAAGAAGTGACGACCCTCAGTGGTGGCCAGGCCAGGCAGGAGCAGCAAGGCAGCTGCCGCGGTCCCTGGAGTCATTGGAGCTGAAGCCGCTGTCAAACTGAAGTCAGTGGTGGCCTGCCCAGGCTGGAGCAGCTGCCACGGTACCTGGACCCATAGGGAGCCGGTCACGGTATTGGTGCTGCTGAGCTCATCTGCGCACCACTCCTAGGAACGTATGTAGCATAGGATGCGGCGGAAGTAGATGACCCAGTGCTGATATGCTCCTCAACGGAAGCTGACACATTTTTTTTTAATACAAGTTTAGTACATGGGGGGTATAGAGTTTAGTACAGGCTCAACTCATAATTTTATAGAAGGGTGTGAATTTGAAAAGCAGAGCCAATAGCAGAGTCAGAGCACAGAAGTAATTTATGACACTAGTTTCTTTCCTGCTGTTCCATTTCCTTTGATTCACAGATGATCAAAATAGTTTTCTGTTTCTGGTTTGTCACGCACTAGTTCCAGAGCACGCACCCGTAGGCCATAACAACACCTATTCATAGCCCCCTGTTCACACACGTTACATGCAAGCAATTCTTGGTCCAAATTACTCGGCTGCACACTCAAGGTGACTGACTACCCGATGGACAACGAGACGTATTAGGTGGATTCAATCTAGATATATATACATTTTTGGACTAGCAACCACTGGATAGAACACTCAAGGGGGATATCGCAAGAGCACAAGCTGTATGGTCTCAGCATCTCTTTGGTTATCTTACGAGCCACTAAGGAAGCAAAAGGACATTCCCCTGGCCTAGAGAGAGCACTTGTGCCGGTCATCGAGAACCGCTGATTTTCCTGGTGCCCGCTACTCCTAGTTTGAATTGCATCTTGGCCATAATTTAGGCCACTGTACCTCCCTGCACCTCTCTTCTTTCATGTCCAGCTCGTTGGTCCAAGATAGTGAACCCTATATATATGAAAGCGTGTAGAAGCTGGACATATACACATACAAAAAGAAACGATAGACACAATTATTATCGCAGGTACAATACAATTATTGTATTGCAGTGCAAGACAATAAGCTGGGCAAGAGGACGCATGGTTAGTGCAAACTCTTTGAATCTTCCAAATTCAATGCCGACAGGGACGCAGTTACTTGAGGCGTCCGGAAAATAGAATAAGGAGTGCTACAACAGATCTGATGCAATGACCATAGTTCCCAAAGAAGCAAATAGATTCCTTTATAACACATTAACACTGGATATTCTGGAAATGTAGTAGTTAAATAAGGGAGAGGTTCCCCCTCAACTCTCCTATAAATACATAAGACAACAATGTCCGTTACATTTTTTATGTTCACTAGTAAATAGAAGAGGTAAAAAAGGGTCACTGGAGGGGTAGTCCACTTAGTGACAACAATTGTTAGTGTCGATATTAAGAGTGGGAAGCATCCACCACAATAGAAAGGTCGATTGGCAGCTGCCGATCGAGAAAAAATATCGATGGTGACCTCTAGCTATTCTCCTCTTGTAAGTGCCAATCACCAACGTCATCGATCAGCTTGTGTTCGGAAAAGACAGCAGTATGTGAACTCAGCATTCTATTACTAGAGCAAACTTAGGAGAGAAGAGGAAGCCCCTGTCGAACTGAAGACGCTCAGTGGTGGCCTGGCCAGGCACCATCCATCTTACTAGAGCAAACGTGTTCCCATGACAATAATCTTCCCAGGTCCAAAAGAAGGCTCGATATCGTTTGTCAATAGCTTTGAGTACAGTTTTGTGGAGGTCGATAGCAGTCATGAGTCTTGCTAGAAAGGCAAAGCTTTCTATATATAAAGTGTTTATGGAAAACCGAACTGAAATGATTCATGCCATAAATCCCTGCAGACATTATTTGTTTTCATAGAAAAGCAGTAAAGCTACATCCACCCTTGTTTATGTGTTTGGATCCGACGTGCAGAGATTCTACAAATTCTGTGGCTGCGAAATATTACTCCTCACACCAATGAAATCTCCAGAATTCAATATAGAATTTGGTACTTGTATCTATGAATGTGCCGATTGATCTTGATTAATGGAGCAGTTAAAATAGAATTTGTGGCCCATTGACACAGGATGTACCGGTTCTAGGCTTGTGCTTTGTATTGGGACAGCATCCTCGAGGCAACAACACAAACACTGGAGAGACAGCTTGATTAGAGCGCTTGACAATCCCAATGCTTGCTGCAGTTCTAAACCCGCAACAATCCCAATGCTTGTGCTGGTACATACATACTTGAACCCAAATCTCCAGCAATATGGGTTCCCTTTTTTAGAAAAAGATCAACTTGGGTTCCTCATGGTTCTCCACACCATGATGTCTTCATAAAAGGATACTGCGGCATTTTGCTTCATCATTTGCTGACCAGCACAAATTAGCCTCCTAACTCCTCTCTGTCCTACCTGAGTACGTAGTAAATAGTCCGTGTGATCAATCAATTTTGATGAGTTCAATTAATTATTAGGAGAAGATAATTTAGAAGGAAAGAATCAAAAATCATATTCTGCAATATATGGAATCCTATTGACTGGTGCTTGCATATAATAATGTCTCACATACAGAAAATAAATATGCAACAACCCTTTCTAAAATTAAAAGCAACAGTATGCCATGAACCTTTTCTGGTCAATATATACCAAGACGCCTTGTTTCGAGTGACATCAAATTATCACTCATAGAGAACATTATCTTCATCCCTAGTATTATATGTGAAATTCAAAAATGCAGGCACTCAGTCCTGTACGTGGTTCGGTTACAGCCAGACCAAGCCATACTAGACCAGAACAAACCCCATACATATATATGAAGGCCCTTGTTGGTTTGCTTGTGCTTTAGACGTACCAACCCGGTGAGGTCATCTTCCTCGAAACATGCTAACTGGGCACGGATGGCTTAGATGGAGCTGTTCTGTGCTATCTTCAACTCCATAGCATCTCGCATCGCACGGACCACATAGGAATGGCTCGCACCAGTGTGCAGTGTGTGTGTTCGATCCAAAGAGCAAGGAGATGCCTTCCAAAAAAAAAAAAAAAGAGCAAGGGGATGTGGTTTTTCAAGTTTGTGATCATTGCTTGTTATGTTTCCTAAAGGTTTATCCAGTGGCCCAAAAAAATGTTTATGTCAAGCCGGACTGACTTTATTTTTTTAGTTTGATGTGATATTTCAGGTCTGGATGAGCATTACAGTTTGCAACAAGAACATGTAACAATTGTTTCCTCACAGATTTCTGTTTCGAATAAAACTACACAATCCTCAGAGATCGCCAATTTAGTAGTTAGTTTGCTACAACTTTTTTGAGCGAAAGCTGCCGTCGAGGCCGGTCGCGGTATTGGTGCTATTTGAGCCCATTTGCGGACCACTCCTAGAGTCGAAGGTACGTGGGTAGCGTAAGCAGCAGCATAAGTGCATGGCCTGGTGTTTAGATGCTCCTCAGAGGAAGAAGCCACCATTTTTTATTTAATTGTACAAGTTTAGTAAAGTGGGTAGAAAGTTTAGTCCAGTCTGAACCCAAAATTTTTCATAGCAGCGTGTGCTTTCGAAAACCAGAGCCAAAACCAGAGTCAGAGCACCGAAGAAATTTATGACACTAGTTCGTTTCCTGCTATTCCATTTCCTTTAATTCACTGATGATAAAAAATGTTCTATCCTTCTGGTTTGTCACACGCACACCTAGTTCTAGAGCACCCACAGGTCATAACGACACCTATTCACAGAACCCTGGCCATAACAACAACTATACACGTTACATGGAAGCAATTCTGCAAGTTGTTCCAAATTAGTCGGCCGAACACTCAAGGTGACTACCCGATATACAGTTCTGGACTAGGAAACCTCTGTATGTATATAGAACACTCAAGTCCAAACTATGTGCATCGTGTTCTCTCTAAGGAGGGACACTGCTGCCAAAAGCCTCCACTGCCACCGATGCTACTACTTCCCGGATCGAGAGCGGTGGTAGTGGCTGCAGACTTGCTTGCACTCGAAGATCAGTATGCAGATGATCCTGGTACACACCATGTGTTGCAGGAGCACAAGGTGTATGGCTTGGGCATGTCTGGTTTCCATGTGAGCCACCAACAAAGCATATGGACTTGCCTCTGGCCTAGAGAGATATCTTCTGCAGGTGCCTCAACTGAGAATCGGCCAACTCTGGTTCATCACAGATCTTCTGATTTAGCATTGGGAACCACCGATTTTCCTTGTGCCTCCTACTTCTATTTTGAATTGCAACTCGGCCATATTTAGGCCACAGACTACGTACCTCCCTACACCTCTCTTTTCATGTCCATCTCATTGGTCCTAGATAGTGAACACTATATATAATAGGAAAACTTAGACGCTGTGCATATACCTACAAAAAAGATACGATAAACACATTATTTGCAGTGCCAGCCTTGTTTTTATAGTGCCATGCGCACCGGCAAGGACACATGCTTAGTGCAGACTTTTTGAATCTTCCAAATTCAATGCCCACTTGCACGGGCAAGGGCACACGGTTACTTGAGGAATCCTGCCAGATCTGGCGCAATGATTGTAGTAAGTGCGCAAAGAAGCCATGAAATTCCTTTATAACACAATAATCAATACCGAATATTCTTGAAATGTAGTAGGTACAGAAGGGAGAGGTGCCCCCTCAGCTCTCCTATAAATACAAGGTCCCTTGAAATAATAGGCGCTAACAGAAGACAATGATGTCCCTTAGATTTTTCAAGTTCACTAGTTATTAGACGATGTAAGAAAAGGATCACCGGAGGGGTAGTTCACTTGGTTTCAGAAATTGTGAGCGTTGATTTTAAGAGTGGGAAGCACCAGGAACAATAGAAAGGTCCATAGGTAGCCGCTGAGAAAAATCTCGATGGTGAAATCTATCAATTCTCCTCTTGTAAGTGCTAATCACCAACACCAGGAACAAATTAGTCGGCTGAACACTCAAGTTGACTAGTCAATGTACAATGAGATGTATTAGGTGGACCCTTTATTCGTCTTTTCTCCGACTCCTATAATATTGTACTGTTACTAAGCACCAACTCTATACACTAAGATAGATATATGCACTACTGGACTACGAAACCTCTGGACAAAATACTCAAGTGCAGACCTTCGCCTGCTTATCAGCAAGGATGGCCAGCGACGAGCTCGACCAGGAACCTCCAGCGCCATAGACTGATCAGTGTCAGGCAGCCTTTTTGTGGCCAGCGTGATGGCCTGGTTACCATTTATAAAATCTGGGGTGAGACACTACGGCTATGTCTTTTTTTTTAGATAATGGATAACAAATATCCGGCCTCTACAACTACGGCTATGTCTACGTGAGCATTCGACACTGATGGAAAGCTGATCTTCTAGCTTTGTTACATTGACTGATAGAATGACGTGGCATTTTTCTTCAACAACAAGTTGTACCTCAATGAGACATTACACGAAGTTTGCAATGGCTCGAATATACATCTCCATACAAGTCCTACTACTACAACCACCGGTACGCTTTTTTGATACCGATCCAAAGAAGAACGACTAAGGTGGGCATACTTGATGTTCCATTTACATTGTATAGTCCCATGGATTGACTGTAACGAGACCGTGGACCACACAGATGCCATCTACATCTATTTCCACCGCACATGCATGCAGGAAGTGGAGTAAAGATCAATAACCACGACCAAAAAGGAGCTTAATCAATGGGTGTTCTGCGAGCCGACTCACAGATGTAATTAAATAGGAGCTTTCGAGGGCCTAAAAGAAACCATGTCCCTTCTCGCTTCTAGAGCCTTAGCGTGTTGCATTCTAGCAAGGTCACACCCACCTTGAAGTTATCATGATTTCCATACAAAAAAAGGATCATCTTTTGCACCAAAATAGAGTTTCAATAGTCTCTAAACAGTGTTTGGAGGAAGCATAATGGATCCAAGGAAATAAAACATGCTCTTGAGACAAAACGACGGTGGAATGCTGATACATCCCACGGCACATGTGTTGGGACACGGCCCTGAGACCGCTGGCGGAGGTGTTCAGCCGGGCTAAGAGACATGGATAGGAAACCTTCGCTAACCAACTAAACTCGCTTGAGTTTTTGTATCCGTCTTGCAGGACTAAGCATCAGGCCCGGGACCTTAGCCCCCGAAAGCAAGGCGGAGGTCCTTCCTCCAGCATTCCAAGGGAACGGAGATCGTGACCTCTGCCAGCACCTCGGACCGACGCTAGGCACGACAGAGATGCCCAGCCTCCGGTCCCCGAGCTCCTTCTGGAAGAGCACCCGGCGGAGGTCATGATTGCAGGGCCTAAGGAGACGCACCAATTGGGTCGGGCGAAGGCCCATTTGGCTAAGGCGGTTCGAGCTAAGGAAGGACGCGAAGGCCCCCGGGCCAAGAAGGCAAACGCCGGAATATGCTGGGAATATAGGAGGGCAAATTTATCTCATATTCCTGCATGATGTAAAATTATAAATAGGGGGGCAAACCTCCCCTTTCGGATGGTTCGTGAATACCATTTACGGCCGTCTATTATTGAGTACTTTTGTATCCTTGGTTCTAGCTAGCTAGTCCACTCCTCCCCCAGGGCTTCGCCTGGGCGGAGGCCCTCACCCCCGTGTTGGAAACCCCGAGTTTCAACAACATGCATGTTGAGCTAGGGGTTCCCAACACGGTATGACACCTCCGCTCAGGCGGTGCCCTGAGGGAGACTTGGAATGATACAAGTACCGGGGCTCGAATTAATTGCAATAAAACTCCATAAATGGAATTCACAAACCCCCCCTTTCTAGGGAGGACTCCTCCCTATTTATAGTCTCGCACAATCGAACGGTGTAGGATTACATGTCTACCCCTCTAGATTCTGGGCATATTCCACGGGGCCTTCAAGTAGCGCAAACCTATATCGTACTTATACATAACTTGCCGCCTCTCGCCTCCCCGGGTCCACCCGTTGGCCTAATCCTCCGGGGTCGAGGCCTCCCGGATCTCGCCGGGGTTTACGCTAGAGCCCGCCGCGGCCCGGCTAGCTTCGCGGTCTCCCTGGAAGAGGGTCGCGAAGGTGTCGACCTCCGCTATCCCGCGTCGGGGTCGGGGGAATCCTTCCACGCGATGGAACGGAGCGGTGTGGCACGTCACCTCCGCTTGCTCGCGGCGGAGGTCCGCTAATCGTTCCTTCCCTGCGAAAAGCGTAGAATCCACATATGGTAAAAACACGGTAGTGCCGAGCTCCCGCAATGTCGTCGTCAGCGGTCGCGAACACCTCCGCCTATACCGCCGGGGCCTAATCCCAACAGTTCCCCCTTGAGGGCGAATGGTCGTAAAGCGGAGGCGTGCCTTCGTTCTCAACAGTTTGCGTTATAGCGGAGGTGTTGAGTGTCCCTTCCCCCCAGGGCGATTACGGTGAGGGACCTTCGCTTTGCGAGAATCTGAACTGGTCGCGATTGCAGCGGACAAATTTGCGCGTCTCCGAGGTTGATGTGACCGTTTTCGCCCGTTGGTCGCGACTATTCGTTTTGGGATGCGAAGGGTCGGTGGTCGTACTATAAAGGGGGCCTCCCCGGGTGGAGGCTTACCCCGACCATCGCTTTCACTCCTCGCTTCCTTTGCCTTCCCGCATCCCCGTTTTCTCGCTTCCTTCTTTTTTTTTGCCTCCCGCTAGCCCTTTCAACTTGCTTGGGTGCATGCGCGCGTGTCCTAAGCACGCCTAGCATAAGGGGCCGCTTCCCCCAGCGCGAGCTCTACGGGCCATACGCGGAGCTCTTGCCTTATCGGTCTAGCCAGTATCTGCGCCTCTTTGAGGAGTGCATGCTAGACGCGGCCCGTGCCCAAGACCTGGAGGAGACCCTTTCCGACGTCGGCCTCCGTCGGAGACCTCATGGCACGCGAAGAAGCTGATGCTACTTACGAGCTTGGCTCCTCAAAGATGACGCGCAGCGATGCTCGATGACCTCCGCGAGAAGGGGTACATTGGGGCGAGTGCGGCGTGAAGCTTCCTCAAAAGGCGAGACCGTGTCGGAGCTGCGAGCCGCGCATCGGTGGGGCATCGTTTTCAAGGACTTCTTCACCTGCGGCCTCCGCCTTCCCTACCGCTCCTTCCCGCTTATGGTGGTGGAGTCTTTCGATGTACAGATTCATCAGCTCACCCCCCACGCGTTTCTCGCGCTGTCCAAGTTTGTGTGGGCAGTCGAATCCTATGGCGGAGAGGCGGACACAAACACCTTCGTCCGCTTTTACGAGCTCCACAAGCAACCGAAGCCCCGAAAAATGCCTGACGGGAGCGAGAAGAGGCTTCCGGTTCGTGCCGTCGCACATTCAGCTCCGCCGCTATCGGGCGAGGAGAAAGCGGAGATCTCCTACGCCCGGAAGAATAAGTGGGAGCCCGACTGGATGGACTATTGGTTTTACGCCAAGTCCGCGCGGACGACCAAGACCGTTGATGGGGAGGAGGTGTCTCGCTATCCCTTTGCGTCGGCTCGTTCCCGTGGACATCGTGATCCCGCCCCCGAGGCGAACAACGATCCGTCGGAGGCGGGAGAAGTGTCGCGAAGCCTTTCTTTTGGCCTGCCCGATACTCGTGGAGGCCGCAACTTGGTTGAGGAGATTTGTGCCGCCAAGTATCACCCGCTTAAGCGTCACAAGGATGCTTTTGTGGTGGAAAAGTTAAATTTGCCTGTTTTTGGGGACGCGGAGGTGTTGGTTCCACATCCACGCCTCGGTGCTCGGCTTCCGGAGGGTGTTAGTCCGGATGCCTTTGTTATGAGGGTTGAGATGGAGGCTCGGGAAGTACCGGGCCCCATCTCAATGAAAGAATTTCTTGCGCTGAAGGTCACAAAAGGGGGACCATGCCTCGCCTCGAATCGTGTCTTCGAGGAGATGAAAGTTGAGTATGGGAATCATAGTGTCCCCGGCCGAGTCTTGGCGGAGGTCAAGAGGCGCGAGGACGAGGAAGCCGCCAAGCTCGCTAAGGCGGTCAAGAAGATGCTCGCGCCGCCCGCCACGGGCGATAAGAGAGAAGCCCCGCTTACACGGGAAAGGCAAAGAAGAGGAAGGTGGAGGGAGCATCTCCGCTCGCCCTCTGTCCCACCCGCCGTTGCGACGGTCAAGGAGGAGGCAAAGAAAAAGAAGAAGATGCTGGCCCATAAGCGGGTGAAAGATCCGAACACACGAGAATCGCGGCCTCAAAACAGCTGGCGAGGAGGCCGGTAAAGATGAGGAATCTGCGGCCATTTGGGTCCTCGGGCACCGCCCTTCCTTTAATTGGCGGCGGAGGGGTTGCTTCTGCCCTAAAAGCTGGTTCGGTCTCCCCTACTGCCAAGGAGTGTCGTCGGGCTTTCTTGGGCGCAGCCACCTCGGAGGTGTCGAAGGCCATGGCTGACCCCATGGCCGACTTCCCGACATCTAGCGACAGCTCCGCTAGCTCGCATAGTAGGGAAGGCTTGTAGGTAGGCTGAAAATTTCTTTGCACGCCAAGGTGGTGGTTCAAGAGGTAGCGCGTGTTTCTACCTCCGACGGTTCTTTTTTTTGTGCCGCCCGGCTGGAGTGAGCCTGACCTACCCCGGATGCAGGAGCTTCGTGCCGTCCATGATGCCTCAAGGGCAAAGGTGTTGAGACGGAGACCTCCGATGTGAAGGCTGCGAAGGCGGCGGAGGTCTTTGGAGGTTCTACGCACGGTGCCTCCTCGCTCCATTTGGAATTGGAGGTATGCTTTGTTTGTTATTTTACTTCTTGCTTTAGTGTGTTGCTATTTGTCTAACCCTTTTTGATTTAGATGATGGCGAAGCTGCTGCTAGCCTTGGCCTGGGTTCTCCCCAAGTTGCCGCGGAGGGTGATTTGAGTGAGTGCTATTTCTTGTTTCACTCGTTTGCTTTCGTTATACTAATTTTGTGATATTGTTTAATATTACGATTAGATACCATACTCAAATATTTTTCAGAGGGTGACGTCTACGAAGTCTTCAATAAGGTTTTGTAGACGAGGCGTTTCGGTCTTGAGACGTCCTATTGCGGTTTATCTTTATCTCATATCTCGGCCGTGTTGTTCTAATATCGGAGCTTTGGTTTTTGCAGATGACCACTTCTTTGGAGTGCGTCCGTGCTAAGGTTCATCAGGAACTTGTGGCGCGGGACAAGATATTGGCGTGAGTTGAAGGCGAAGATCTCCGCTGGTGCGGGAGAAGGCTTCCCTGGAGAAGCTCGTTTCCCTCAGAGCGAGAGCTTCGCCAAAATGAAGCTATTTGCTAAGGGAGGCGCACGACGCGCTGGTTTCTCGTGCGGAGGCGGCTGAAAAGCCCCTGCGCGAGATGGAGGTTAAGGCGGAGGAGGCTAACGCTAGCGACTTCATCGCGAGCTCGATCCGCGGAACGCGGCTAACCGGACAGTGTCTACGCGCACCCCGCACCTCCGCCGCCGCACGCACGCGGAGGCCGTGACTTCGTGGGTGCGGTAGTGACGCCTTTTTCTGCGGGAGGCGGAAGCACCGCCGTTCTCTCCGGTTGTCAAGGAACGCCGCCAAGCTCCCGGACGTGCTGCGGGGTATCCGACTTCGGTGCTCGGGCGGCGGCAACAAATATTACCCGCATCCTCTCGCAAGGAGGGGTGTGACAACGTGGCCCGAAGTTCGTGTGAAGGAGACCCACCATCCGTCGAGTTCGGGCGGAGCTTGGCGGTGATGCGCTCAAGTTCGTGGGCTCGTTCATGAAGAAATTTGGGCGGTCCATGGGCGGCGGAGGAAAAGCATCCCTTGCCCGCTCTCTTTTTTCGTGTGAGTTCGATATTTACGTTAGTATTTCTTGTTTAGCAACTTTGTTTGTTTGCGTTGGTGGTGAAGGCATTGGAAACTAAAAGATATTTCTTTGCGTGGTGGTGTGCCAGCGGAAACTCCTGCCTCCGTGGGTTGAGGTCGTGGAGGAGGCTCGGCGCGATGCTACTCCGCCACAGGCTCCGGCACTGATGGGGAGTCACATGCCGATGTTGGCGCGGAGGTGTAGAAAGTTTTAGATTTGTCTTTTTTAGTGGCCCTTGAGCCCCCCTTTTCTTGTGTGGATGAAGATCTCCGCTTGTAAAAAACTGATGGAATAGTTGTTGAATGAAAAATCTAATATTTTTGTTTGAATCGGTGGTTTTCTGCGCGCAGTTCACGATGAGGTGCTGCCTTGAGAGCGTTGAACCCTTGTGCTTTTACCGTGATGGTGTTTATATTGACGGAGGCTTTTGGTCGTTTTGGAAAGACACCTTCGCTAACCCTAGCGTAGATGATATGTATGAGGACGTTTTGTTTGACTTAGGCGATGCGCGAATGGCGTTTACTCATTCCGTTGCCTGGGAGGGTCCTCCGCCCGAGTCGTTGTAGACCTTGATTTTTGTTTTGTTAAAGAGATGTAAGCGAGATCTTTTTATTAATAAAGTGGGGGTTGTTATGCCTTGGCGGAGCTCTTTTTTTAGTTACATGATACAAAGTTGCACTATTTGCTCTCGCACTTGTGGATTTGACAGCGGAGGCTAATCATTTCTTTGCTGCACCAATCCGTCCCCTTCCACTGCGAGATGTTCTCGTGGGGTAGCGGATGTTTTGTTTGGGAACCTCCGCTACACGTGTGGGAAGTACTTTTTGTTATCCCTCCTTACGGGTCTTCGGCAAGGATCTGGCATTTGGTTGCTTTGCAAGAACTTCTAGCTCCGAGGGGATGTTACGAATTCTTACGCGGTCTCCCCCCTGCTGTTGCCCAAATGCCATTGTCATTACGACTTCTTACACGGTTTCTTCTTTTTAGCGGTTGAGTTGGCGGAGGTTAACATCCACACTCATGTCGTACTTGTAGCTCTTGTTAGGCTTGTGATGATCTGGGGTGGTGAGTGTGAGGTATGGGTTGTGGTGGGGGGACGGGGTTTTGGTTTTATAGTGCCTTGGTCATTAATTTAACTTATTGAAGTTGTCCTTTGATAGGTGAGTTAGGTGGGTTGGGTTAGTATATAACCCAATCGTTTTCTTCCCCCGCTTAGGCTGGGTACTATGGGCTGCTCTAGTAGTGGGGTAGTGAGGTAGATTTGGATACCGTGTAAGGGTTCGTAAACAGTGGTTTAGAACGCCAATCTGGTTGTCCTCTTATTCGTTGGCTGGAAGCCCAGACTAAGACAGAACCGTAGCTATTAATTCTTGCCGATGAGCTTTGGTCGTTTGTGCGGTTTGCCATCTGGACTAGACCTTCGCTAGTGCGTCTTCAGGTCTGTTTTGTTTCCGGCTAGCGGAGGTTTGTTGTGATGGAGGGCTCCTATGGCTCTCTGCAGGCTGTACGAGACGAGGCGTTGACGCAGGCGAAGAATTCTTTGTGGGCACGGAGTGAAGCTGTTGCCCTACACGGTGGTGTTGATCTCGTCCTCTGTCTTGCTGTGCCTGCGCCACCACAGTTCCATCTTCTACGCGATGGTGTAATGCTTGCACGAAACTTGGGCGTGTATACTGGCGGTATGTTGTCGCCCGCTCGCGGCATGTGTCGTTGCCTAGTGTGACGATGTGGTGTATCTTGTTTTTGTTTTTGTTCTTCTACTACCCATTGTACCATCTTCTGCGAAGATGTTCATACTTTCAGCAGACACAATGTCAAGCACTTGTAGTAAAAAATTTTTGTTAATAAAAACAGAAGAGAATTTGAGAATGATTCCCCCTGTTGCCTTTATTGGCGGAGGTTGGGCTGATGCCCGAAATGGACAGGTCTTTTTTCAGCTTTTTGGTTCTCGACACAATGCCGTTGTGTCACCTCGATGCCTACGCCGGGTAGGACTTTTTCGAGTATTTTGGAGACCGTTTCATTTGTCTCTAGAGATCATTTTCGGATGGAACCTCCGCGTTCTATCCGTGAAGATGTCCTCTTAGTCGTTTTGTTACCTTTCGTCGAATTACGGATCGCGTTGCTAGTCACTTTCGACATGATTTTCTTTGTATTTTGGGGAAATTTCCTCTTTATATTTCAGAGGAGTTTACATCAGTCTTGCCTCATTAAAAACCTCACCTCCGCTAGGAGTTCCCCGTGAGGAAAAGAGTGCAAGACTTTTTTGGATTGTTGTATGAAATCTAATTCTAATTGCATGAAAATAAAGGAATGGCGAACCTCCGCTTATATTTTTGCGGGGTATGGCCTTACACATAGTACTTGCGTAGGTTGTCCACATTCCAAGTGTGGTCGGAGGTGTTGCCTTCGCCATCCAGGAGATGGAAGGCCCCTTGTCTTGTTGTTGACTTTGCGATGAATGGACCGTCCCACTTTGCTTGCAACTTCCCCACCGTTGAAGCGTTTGGCTTTCTTTTGAGTACAAGATCTCTGTCTTGGATGTGTTTTTTGCGGACCTTGTTGTCTCTCCATTTTTTGGTCTCCGCCGATACTTCGAATGTTTTCCACAGCTTCTAGCCTTGTTTGTTCTAGTGTTTTTTTTGCGTAATCCTCGTCCTCTCGCTATTTTGTGCTTCATGACGCGGAGACTTTCATGTTCTAGCTCCTCTGGGAGCATTGCTTCTTCTCCATACATGAGCTTGAATGGTGTATACCCGGTGGCACGCGAAGATGTTGTGTTGTGGGACCAGATTACCCTGGGTAATTCATCTGCCCATTTGCCCTTGCGAAGGTTGAATAGGGTTTTTGAGATCGCGGAGAATATTACTCCGTTTGCTCTTTCTACTGCTCCGTTTGACTCTGGGTGGTAAACTGACGCGAAGGCTATCTTTGTCCCCATTTGGGAGCGTAAATCTCTGAATTTATCCGAGTCAAATTGTTTGCCGTTGTCTCTTTTGTTACCACTCTGGGCACTCCAAATCTGCAAATTATGTTACGCCGGTAGAACTTGATTATGGAGTCGGAGGTGATTCTTGCCGATGGCTTTGCCTCTATCCATCCGGTAAAGTACTCAATCGCTACAAGCCGCGAACTTGTTTCCTCCTTGCTTATTTGTCGGTAGCGGACCGACAATATCGATCCCCACCTTTGTAGTGGCAGGTCGGAGGTATCGGTTGTGTTTTTGCCGAGGGGCTTTTACGGTGTGGTGCAAAATTTTGGCAAGCTTCGCATGTCTTGACGATTTCTTCTTGGCGTCTTTTTATGTGTGTGGGCGGTAGAATCCTTGGCGGATGGCCTTCACCGACGGTGCTCTTGGTCCAATGTGGGATCCGCGCAGATGCGGCATGTATTTCCTTGAGTAACTCTATACCTTCGCTTTGCGAGATGCACTTGAGCATTGGCTGGACCAACCCTCTTTTAAAGAGTTGGCCATCGATGAGTGTGTAGCTTCTTGTTCGAGCTTCATTTCTAGTGGCCTCCGCTTCATTTTACGGGTAACTCACGTTGTTGAGGTTGTCGAGTATTGCTTGTCTCAGTCTTCGCCTTCTACCAACATGATAGTCCTGAATGCTATTTTCATTGTTTCTGTTGCTGGTTTATATGCCACATTGTAGATGGTGTTTTGCGGCATGCGTTGGTTGTTTGCTGCTGCCTTTGCTAGGGCGTCTGCTTCGTTGTTCTGTTCTCTTGGTATGAATTTTACAGTGAATCCTTGGAATCTTCGTTCCATTGCTCTGACCACCGCTAGGTAATTTACAAGCTCCGGCTCTCTTGCCATGCATTCTTTTTCTACTTGGCCTGCTACTAGCATCGAGTCTGTTCTGACTTCTACCAGTTTTGCACCGTAGGCCTTCGCTTTTGTGAGCCCAAAGATGAGCCCCTCATATTCTCGCGTATTGTTTGTGCGTGTGCATTCGGCCGAATAGCGAAGTATGATCGACTCCCTGTGGCGACATTATCACGACGGAGGCTCCTGCTCCGTTTCTGCCCCATGCTCCATCAGTGTAAACTGTCCACGACTCGAATGATCAGTTTGCTTTTTGGTTTTGTGTGTGGTGTCCATTCTGCTACAAAATCTGCTAACACCTGTGATTTTATGGCTGTCCTATGCACAAATGTTAGTTCAAACTGAGATAGCTCCGCTACCCATTTACTGATTCTTGATGAGGTTTCTTTGTTTCTTAGGACCTCTGCCAGCGGTTGTGAAGTGGGCACTATCACTTTGTATGAGTGGAAGTAGTGCTTGAGTTTCCTGGATGCTATTACGAGGGCATATGTTATTTTCTCTATTTCTGTGTAGTTGATCTTCGCTCCCGTGAGTGCCTCCGACACATAATATATTGGAAGTTGTTTGATGCGATCATTTTCGTCTTTCTCTTGGACTACCACTGCGCTGACGGCGTGATCGATGCTGCGATGTACAGGAGTATGGGTTTCTCTTCGTCGGGTACGGCTACTATTAGTTGCTCTTGTAGGTATTCTTTGAGCTTTTTGAAGGCATCCGCCTGCTCCTCTCCCCATTTGATGTTTCCTGCTCCCCTTAGGGCTTGGAAGAATGGGAGGCTTTTTTCTGCTGACTTGGAAATGAATCTATTGAGGGCTGCTATTCTCCCTGTTAGCTTTTGTACTTCTTTCTTTGTTTTAGGCTCCGCCATGTCTCTGATTGCCTTTGTTTTTTCTGGGTTCGCTTTGACTCCTTCAGAACTGACTATGTATCCTAGGACCTTCGCCTTGGTGACTCCAAACACACATTTTTCTGGGTTCAGCCTGAGGCCCGACTTTTTTAGGTTTACAAAGGTTTCTTGTAAATCAGAGATGTGGTCCTGCTCTTCTTTGCTCATGACTATGAGATCGTCGACATCACGCAATCATGTTTTTGCGTAGTTGCCCGATCAAAACTTTGCTTGTCATTCTAGCGAAGGTTGCACCTGCGTTTTTCAAGGCCCTCGGCATTCGGACGAAGCGGTATGTTCGAATGGTGTCGTGGAAACTGGTCTTTTTCTTCATCCTCTTTTTCGACCATATTTGATGGTACCACGAATAGCAATCCAGCAATGAAAACCTTCGACATCCTGCTGCTTTGTCCACGGAGGTGTCTATTCTTGGCAGGGGGTAGTTGTCTTTCTTGGTGGCTTTGTTGAGATCTGTGCAATCTATGCACATCCTCATTTTACCGGAGGTCTTTTTTTGGGACGAACAGCGTTTGCTAGCCGGTCGGTGTATTTGACTTCTCGATTACCTTGGCGTCGAGTAGTCTCTGTACCTCCGCTTGTGCTGCTAGTATCTTGTCTTCGACATTTTCCTCTGTATTTGCTTTTTTGGTTTCATTTTCGGGTTGATGTCTAGGACATGTTCAATTGTATCTCTGTCTACCCCACGGAGGTTCGCGTGACTGGGCGAAGATCTCCTTGTTCTTAGTGAGGAGCTCCCCCGACTCTTTCTCTTCCTCCGGGTTTAAATCTGCGCTGATTGTTCTGAGTGGTTTGGGTCATCATCTATTCTTATTTTCTTGATTTTCTCTTGGCCTTTGGCGCTTGTTTGCTCTTTTTTCATGTCTGGTGGTTCTGGACCTTCGCCTTTTCCTTCCACCGAGTTGACATTCCTGTGGGCGCGGTTCTGGCTCCCATATGTTGTTATGATCCCGTGAAGTGCTGGGATTTTCATACCGCAGGTAGCTCATTATGAACTGTTGTGGGTCTGTTTTCCCATTGAACCGGGAGCTGGGTGGGTTTATATCGATTGGCCATGGTGTCATTTGTATCCCCTCCGACAACGGGGACTTTGGATCAAAAGCTCTCCGGTCATGCGGGGCATCCTAGGCAATCGGTGGGTTGGGTGAAGCTTCTGGTCGAGTGCTTATGGGGAGGTAGCTTGATATGGGGATGGTGGGGATAACCAATGGTGGCTGAGTCGGTGGAGGCTGAGTTGCAAACTGCATGCTTTGAATTTCTGCTTGCAAGAGCGCCATCTGCTGCCTTATCTCTGCCGCTGTGTTGATGCCTGGCTGCGATTTGAGGACCTCGCGTAAGCTGCAGCCGCTTTGTCTCTTTCTGTTGGAGCACGCAAAGAGATGTTTGTGGCGGCGCAGCTCTCGGAAGTGCGTGCGGGTGCCTGCGCCCCCGGGCTCGATTGTTTCTTCACCTTAGCCGTTGCTTCCTCCCCCCTTTGCTCATTTTTTCACGCGGAGGGTCCTCCTCCGCCGTTCGCGTAGGTGCTCCTCGTGCTTCGCCTAGGTCGGCCACTTTTTTGGTGGTGCCCTAGCACCCGTGGTGGTTCTCTTTCTCTTTTGTGGAGCCATGGTTTTTCTGCCCGGGCCCCACGGTGGGCGCCAATGTTGAGCTAGGGGTTCCCAACTCGGTATGACACCTCCGCTCGAGGCGATGCCACGAGGGAGACTTGGAATGATACAAGTACCGGGGCTCAATTAATTGCAATAAAACTCCATAAATGGAATTCACAAACCCCCTTTAAGGGGAGGACTCCTCCCTATTTATAGTCTCGCTGTCGAGCGGTGTAGGATTACATGTCTACCCCTCTAGATTCGGGCATATTCCACGGGACCTTCAAGTAGCGCAAACCTATATCGTACTTATACATAACTTGCCGCCTCTTGCCTCCACGGGTCCACCCGTTGGCCTAATCCTCCGGGGTCGAGGCCTCCGCGGATCTCGCCCGGGTTTTACGCTAGAGCCGCCCGCGGCCGGCTAGCTTCGCGGTCTCCCCCGGAAGAGGGTCGCGAAGGTGTCGACCTCCGCTATCCCCGCAGGGGTCGGGGGAATCCGGCCCACTTATGATGGAGCGGAGCGGTGTGGCACGTCACCTCCGCTTGCTCCGCCCGGCGGAGGTCCGCTGATCGTTCCTTCCTGCAGAAAGCGTAGAATCCACATATGGTAAAACCTGTTAGTGCCGATCTCCGCAATCGTGTCGTGCGGTCGCGAACACCTCCGCCTATACCGCTGGGGCCTAATCCCCAACAATGCAAGGTACTACAACCAAATGAAAGTTGTCTTTCTAGATTAAGGGCCTGTTTGGCACAGCTTAACTTCACTAGAGAAGCTGTTTCTAAAGAAAAGTGCTTCACCAACAGCTCTGTAAATGAAGCTGAGCTGTTTTGGGAATGGTATTTAGCAAAACAGCTTAACTAACAACTCTTAAATGGCTGGGAGTAGGCAATTGTCCAACACAGATGATCGGAAGACAAATGTTCATGTGTTTCCTTCTGTGGAGGCAGACCACACCGATCTTTTGAAAAAAGAGCAACAATTTTTAAAAGCCTCGATTTTTATCTAGAATATACAAGCACCGATGTCTGGAACAAACAAGCACCGATTTTTTACAAAGCAATCGCTGCAGGTAAGCTACAGTACAACCCATTGCAAAACCAACACACTGGCAGACAATGCAGAGAAAAAAAGTTCATTGATACAAAGATCCTAGTACTGGTAGAAGATTCATATACGTGAAGTGCATCATTTCTTTTTGGCATTCAGGCACAGGCCAACACACAGGCTGTAGAGTGATTTCGAGAATTTCTCTATAGCTAGGTCCTTACTGTAGGTGCAGCAATGAGCTCCTGCAAGCATGTTGCATACAACAGTATGTTTGAAAGAATGTTGATCTGAAAGACCGCCATAATCTGAAAACCTTGAGTGTACATGAATGAATACATGAATGAATTGACCAGATAATGACTTCCTTGCAACTGACCAGGTAATCACATCAACCCAGTAGGATTAGTAGTAAGGGCTGTAGCTGTACACCAAGAACCTCTAAATCTCAGTACCTTCCCTGCAGAGCAAATAAAACAAACAATAGAAATAAAATTCAAGATGAATCAGGAAACCTGGTCATAGCAAAGGCCACTAAGAGTAGACAGGTGCTCATAGAGAAATGAGGCAAAAGGAAAAATAGTGCTGATACTCCCAGCTTGAATTTATAATTGTTCAATTGGCATGCAGTACATAAGATAGTTGCTCATAGTCTACTAGCTGGTAGTGAAGCAGACACATTAAACATGGGAATTGAGCCAATTATGAAAAGAAGTTCCTGAAACAATAAAGATAACAGTCAGTCAGTCGCTATGTGCAATTTTGGCCTAAGATCAATGCAGCCCGGGAAATTGCAGTGACAGAACAGAAATAAGTACACTATTTCTCTAGACACCAATTCAGCATTATTTCACCAAGATCGCACAAACCATGAACAGTACCACAAATAATATGACATGATCGATCGAGGTGGTTTCCTTGGCCGTTTCTAATTTATTTATGTGGCGCAACCAACGTCTCCAGACTAGGCAAGGAGACACTTAGCTCTAATTTGTTTCACTAAGAAGACCTAGTACTTCTGAAAGGGATAGCTCCACAGCAATACATTGATCTTCAGATTTAGCATTGTGAACCACCGATTTTCCTAGTGCCTCCTAGCTCCTATTTGAATTGTAACTCAGCCATAGTTTATGCCACGTACTACGAAAACCTCCCTGCACCTCCCTTATTTCATATCCATCTCATTTGTCCAAGATAGTGAACACTATATATCACAAAACGTAGAAGCGTGGGGCATATATATACAAAAGAAACGATAGACGCATTATTATCACAAGTGCAATACATTTTGCAGTGTCAGCCTTGTTTTTTTATTGACATGCATACACACAGTTGGTGGAGAACTGGAGACTCTTTCAATCTTCCAAATTCAATGCCGACTTGCACAGGCAAGGACGCACGGTTACCTGTGGAGTCCAAAAATAGAATGAGGAGTGCTACACCAGATCTGTTGCAATGATGGTAGTGCCCAAAGAAGCCAAGAAATTCCTTTATAACACATTAACACCGAATATTCTTGAAATGTAGTAGGTACAGAAGGGAGAGGTGCCCTTCAGCCTATAAATACAAGGTCCCTTGAAATAATAGGCAGTCACAGAAGACAATGATGTCCCTTAGATTTTTCAAGTTCACTAGTCATTAGACGAGGTAAGAAAAGGGTCATCGGAGGGGTAGTCCACTTAGTGACAGAAATTGTGAGCGTTTATTTTAAGAGTGGGAAGCACCAGGAACAATAGAAAGGTCCATAGCCCCCGCTGAGAAAAAAAATCTCGAATGTAAGCTCTGTCAATTCTCCGATTGTAAGTGCCACTCGCTGTCGTGGTCGATGTACTTGTGTTCGCAAAAGCCTGTAGTATGCACTGAACATTCTACCAGTCATGGGCTCGCCTGAGAGTTGCAGCTTCTACTCCATAGGTCCCTGGATCGAGTAGCAGGAGTGGAAACCGCTGTCGACCTGAAGTCCATCAGTGGTGGCCTGGCCTTGCAGAAGTAGCTGCCGAGTAGAGGCTGCTGTAGTGGCCTGGTATTGGTGCGGTTGAGCTCATCTTCGCACCCACTACTATGTACGTACGTTAGTAGCTGATGAATGAGCAGCTCCCTACGCTCCCTGTTCAGATGCTCCTCAGAGGAAGTTACCACAGTTTTCTATTCAGTACAATTATTATTTTTTTTTTTTTGGTAGCAGGGTGTGATTTGGAAGAGCAGAGTTGAAAGCTGAGTTTGTGCACCAAAGAAATTTATGAACAACGTTCATAAATTTCTCCTTTCTTGACACTCCATTTCCTTTGGTTCACATATGATCCAAAAGTATTAATCTCTGCTTCTCCTCAGATGACTGATGCCGGAAATATAATTTCCATTATCTAAAAAAAAATTAATCTCTGCTTCTAGTTTTTGCGACACATCTAATCCCAGAGCACCCAAAGGCCTTAACACCCATCCACAGCCCCTTTATCACACACGTTACATGCAAGCAACTCTGCAACAGGGTCCAAATTACTCGGCTAAACCATCAAGATGTCTACTAACCTTATGACTCTGCAACCATGTGCTGCCACCGAATATTTGCCGCTGCTAATTCTCACAGGAGAGTAGTGGTAGCGGCCGTGGTTCCACGCTGGCGCTCAATCTGCTGATATACCAGATCCATCTTCATTCCCGTGCCTCGCTCCCCTGCTTAGCATCGAGGATGGCCAGTGACGAGCTTGAACAGAGACCATCAGCATCGCGGCCTAGCATACATGCAGGTGGCCTTTTTTGTGGTGCTTGGTGCGGCACTACGCATGGCCTGGTTACGATTTATAAAAATCTTGAGTCAGACCCGGCTACGTCTACGTGTGACCATTCGACACTGATGTGAAGCTGATCTTCCTGCTTTCATTACACTGATTGTCAGACTGTCGAGGCCTTCTTCAACAACTAGTTGTACCTCAACAAGACTTTACACGAAATCTGCAATGGTTTGAGTACACATCGGATGCTCTGGGATATAAATATCCAACAATCCATTCCAAAATTAAAAGTAACAATATGCCATGATCCTTTTCTGGTCAATATATACTAAGGCACCTTCTTTCGAGTGACATCAAAGTATCACTAATAGAGAATATTATCTTTATCCCAAGTATTATGTGAAATGGACAAAAGTAAATAGCACAGACTTTTTGTTGCAAGCATTCAGCCCCGTACATGGTCCGGTTACAGCCCGACTAACCAAAAACTAGCCCTGAACAAACCCTTTATATATATGAAGGCTAGTTGGTTTGCATCTGCTTTAGACTTGCCAACCCATTGAGGTCAGCTTCCTTCAAACATGATACCTGTAGGGCACGGATGGCTAAGATATGGAGTTGTTGTTAGAAGATTTGGGCTTTTGGCCCAAATATTCCCAAATATAAATCCCAAAGGCCCACTCACACATGCATGATATGGTGGGGACTTTAGTCCCACATTGCTCAACTAGGAGGAGTGAAGCCAACTTAAATAGGAGAGTGGTCTTCACCTTGTTGAAGCAATTGATGAGAGGAAAAAGGGAAGAACACACGCCGCAGCTTTCGCCTCGCCTCGCCGGGCCCAACGTAAGAATGTCGATCCTCTCCCTTCTGTTCGTCCTCTTGTTCTTGTTGTTGCTAGCACTAGATTACCGGTGTTTATCTAGTTTTAGTAGTGCTAGTGATGGATCATATATCTCTCATACATGTTGTAGATCTTTTTCTCATTGTCGGAATTAATTATTATTGCGTCGCTGATTTGCTGTTATTTCCAACAGTTGTTCTATTCTATCTACGATTCCACCATATCATCTCAAATCGCCTGAACACTTAGGAACTCGTATGGTGGCGCTATTGCCCTCTGTATGTACATAGCATGTGCGTGTCACATCTGTTGGGGTGTAGGCGAAACCTGCCCACCCCCATTCGGTCGGCCCAAGGAATTGGCGGATCGTGGACGAGAAAAAGATGGTAACCAGACGAGCGGCCGGGCATTCGGCGCTAGTGGACGAATGTCAGCCTATCCGTCACGAGGCTGAACCTCGGCGGGCGAGAAGGCGTGGGTTCTTGACATGCCGGATCGGCCTAGGTGAGATGGTAGCGAAACACGGAGCTTTCGCACATTTGCGAGAAGGCGTGGGTTCTTGACATGCGGATCGGCCTAGGTGAGATGGTAGCGAAACCCGAGCTTTCGCACATTTGGGCCGAAACCAAGGATTTCGGCAAAGACATGACACGTTGAGTGTTCGGACGCATTCGCCGTAGGGCATGGGTTCTTGACATGCCGGGTCGGCCTAGGTGAGGTGGTAGCGAAACCCGAGCTTCGGACCTCGGTCGAAACCCCGGATTTTCGGCAGGACAAACGACACGCTGAATGGACGGGGGACGGAGACGGTGACTTTCGGCCGTAAGGGCGGCTCGAAAGCCATCGTCAAGCCGTCCTATGCGGGACGATCCAGCGGGGGCTGGCGAGAGTTTGGACATTCGGTTGGTTGAGCCGAATGTCGAGAGAACAGTCCAGCGAGTTTCGGGCGGATCTGATTCGTTCCGACGCGCCGACGAAACCGCTGCTCCCTGCCGGAGCAGTCCGGATCCTGGCGGTTTTCATTCTCTTGCAGGTTACTCGAGATCGGCGCAGGACTGTCACCGGGAGAAGATACAGCTGGAGGCCGGAAAATACCATCCTGCCCCTTCATCACTGATGGTGAACGGTGGGGGCCTAGGGTAGGTAGAAGGGTAAAAATGGAATTGTAATAGTCTACGGACTATAAATAGATCCCCGAGGGGGGCTTTGTAAGAGAGAGGGAATTAATGAGAAGAGTGCGTGATTGGTGTACACCTTGAGTATTGGTTTTGGCTTAGTAGAGTGATTCGTTCTACCAGGGGTAGCCCATTTTGGGGCTACACCAACATTGGCGCCCACCGTGGTTGTGCGGGCAACCCATGGCTCCAACACGCGGGGAGGCCCTAAGGCGGCGGCGGCAGCGGCTCGGCTGGATCTCCCTCCGGCGGATCCATCTTCGGATCCTCCAGTGGGAGGTCACACCACCGCCCAAGGCCAAGGCGGCGAAGACGCCGCCACGGGTCGGGGAGCTCGGCCCGGGCCGGGACTTCGGGAAAGCAGAGGCTCCGACCCTCCGAAAGATGAAGACAACGCCGGCGACAATCGCGCAGAGAGGATCATCAGGCACCAGGT
Organism: Hyparrhenia diplandra; assembly: GCA_015847255.1. Taxonomy (NCBI): domain Eukaryota; kingdom Viridiplantae; phylum Streptophyta; class Magnoliopsida; order Poales; family Poaceae; genus Hyparrhenia; species Hyparrhenia diplandra. The sequence continues at coordinate 670,669 of JADLZK010008368.1, forward strand.
AATGAACAAGAAGAGCGGGCCAGGCTGACTGAAGAGTTGAGCCTTAGACAAGCTGAGCTTAGGGAACTAAGGGCTCGGAAAGAGGCAATGATGAGAGACGATGCTGCCAGGCGGAGAGAGGATTCGGCTAGGGAGCAGTTGAGTCTCGCCGAAATTGAGAAAGAGAATCTGCTACGGGAGATATTGCAGATGGAGAGAGACAAAATAACATCCCAAGGGGGAGCAAGAACCACTTCCATTGCAGGAGGTGAGGTCGATTCGGCTTCGCCACTTTCGCCAGAATTACAGCTCACCCCATGGCGGTTGGTTACAAGCCTAGGCTACCGTCATTCAATGGGAAGTCGGATCCAAGAAAGTTCATCGCAAGCTATGAAGCCGCAAATACATTCGGCGGGGGAGATTCGTTTACTCGCAAAATCACTCATAATGGCGGTAGAGGACATCGCGCATGAATGGTACATAGCACTTCGCCCCGCCGAGCAAGATAACTGGAGACAAATTTGAAAAGAACAGCTAATCATCACCTTTGAGGGATTCCGTGCTTTGAAAAAGGGAACCCGGGACTTCCTAAAACTCAAGCAAGAGGATGGCGAGTCGTTGACTCAATACTTGGAGAAGATTGTGCAGCTCGCGTGCCGCGAGGCGCCCAATGTCTCGGATGAAGTAGTAATTGCGGCGAGCAATCGAGGGCATGGCTATCGGCCACGCGCCGCACTTCACGGATAGAGAAGAGCCGAAAGACCCGACCGAGTTATATGACCAGATCAAAAGAAATTCGCCAAGTCCGAAGAAGGCCTAAAAAGAAGAAAGGCAGCAAGAAAGGGACGAGAAGCAAAGAATCGCCACACCCAAATAACAAAGAATGCTCAAAGGGGTGGCAAGACTCCCCGCCTCGTCAACAATGTGCAAGAGGATTCGCACATACGGCCCGAACCCAAAGAGCCATTCTCGGGTGACGCTTCAATCTCTAAAGCGAATCAATCCAATCGAGGTGGCCGGCTCTAGGGGCAGAGGCGCGGAAGAGGTCGAGATGGTCCGAAAGTGCCATATTGCTTCATTTGCGCTAAAAACATGGGTCATTTCAGCTGAGATTGCAAGTATGGACAGATGGCCAAAGATCGTAAATCTAAAGACAAAAGTACGAAAGCAGCCAAGCTCCAAAACATGTATATAACATGAGAGAAACAGCTGGCACACAGCCGAATGCTTATTTCGGTTATCAAAATGTCCAGCCTGCCACCACCACCTCGCTTAACGATCGAGCTCCCGATGTTTCCGGCTCATCATAATCGGTACTCTTGAACTACCCGGGTTATGCTCCACAAGCTCAGCCACCATCGATGGCAGCATCTTCCCCGGTAAACTTGGATCAATCGCAGCAAAATGTGCAAATGAAGCCTGAAGCAAGTCAGGAAAACAGGCTAGTAAACTCAGTTCTCCCATCTCAGGGGCACATCTACGCAATCCAAGGCGGATCCAACCTTGAGCACGAAAACAAAAGAGCAAGAAGAGATTATGTGAGAAGAGTTCACACGATAACACCAAGGTTGCCTTTGAACAGACCAGCATGGTCAATGGTACCGATCACGTTTGACGAAACAGACTTTCGGGTAAGAGATTACCCACATACAGATGCATTCGTGGCAACAGCGAATGTCGACAAGTTCACACTTCACAACATCTTGATAGACAATGGCAGTTCAGCGGATATTCTGTTCATCAAAGCTTTCCAAAGCATGGATATGGACCGTCGATTGCTACAGCCAGCTGGTAACTCCTTGTTCGGATTCGGCGGAAAGAGGATAGATGCGATAGGTAAGAAAGACATTGCAGTAACTTTCGGCGAGGTTGGGTTGTGCCGAACCGAAATAATCACATTTGACATAGTCAACATAGACTACCCATACGGCAATATTCGGCAGGGGGTGTCATCCCGCAAGTTCGAGGCGGTGATTAAGCAAAGTTTCCTCGTGCATGAAAATGCCATCCCCCATTCGGGCGTCAGAACCGTATGGGGCGACCAAGCAAGAGGCAGCCCGAAAAATAGATGCAAAGCCGATACCGGGATATAGCATGATCAATGAGGTAACGGAGACAGAGAGAGATGAAGACGAAGAAGAAGATTCGAACACAACCCGAAGGTCGCCAAAGAGCCGAAAGTGGAATCGGCCGAATCCACTAGAAGGGTTCGATATCCACAACAGTCCCGAAGAGAGATTATAATAGGATCCGAGCTAGAACCGGAGGAAGCGGCTCGGCTATCTACATTCCTCGACTCCAACTCCGATGTATTTGCATGGTCAGCGGAGGATCTAAAAGGAGTAAGTCGAAGCCCGGCTCAAGATAATCTAAGTGTCATACCAACCGTGGAAACCCAAGAAACAAAGATTGAGAAAGTTATCCGAAAGAGCTTGGCACCGCAGCAGGCAGCAGGAGGTCGAGACTCTCGATGCAAAAGGCCATAAGGCCCCGGTCCAATATCCGTAATGGTGGCGAATGTGGTAATGGTCCGAAAAAGACATCGATCCCAACATCAAAAAGTGGCGAATGTGTGTAGACTTCACCGATCTAAACAAGGCATGTCCGAAAGACCGCACCCTCCCCGGAATAGATACCTTGATCGACTTGGCCTCCGGTTGAGAGAGAATGAGCCTACTCGATTGCTTTTTCCGGATATCACCGGATCCATCCGAACCCGAAGATGAAGAGAAGACAAGCTTCATCACCTGGGGAACCTATTGTTTCAAACGAATGCCGGAAGGGCTGCGGAATGCCGGATCTACCTTCTCCAGAATGTCAGACGAAGTGTTCAGGGAACAAAAGAAAAAGAAGAACCTGGTAACATATGTGGATGATATAGTAGTAATAAGCAGTGCGAAAGAATCTCATATCAACGATCTAAAAGAAACTTTCGCGAACCTACGAAGAAGTGGGCTTAAGCTGAATCCGGAGAAATGTATCTTTGGAATCACCACGGGCAAAATGTTGGGATGCCTAGTCTCGGCGAGGGGTATAGAGGCGAATCCGCACAAGATCTCAGCCATTGTCAACATGAAGCCCCGGATAGCCGAAAAGAAGGTTCAACGACTTACCGGGCGGTTGGCGGCTCAAAGCGAGTTCATATCAAGATCAATCGAAAAGGGATTGCCATTCTTCGTGGTACTCAAGAATAGCACCGAAGTTGAATGGGGTCTTGAGCAAAGCAAAAACGCTTTCCAAGACACGAAAGATTATCTCACCAACGACAACCATGACGAAACCATCATCAAAAGCGGTTTTACTGTTGTACTTGGCAGCATCTCCAAAGGGCGATAAGTGCAGTCACGATTGAAGAAAAAGAACATGAAAACAAGCTTAAAACAGTTTCCCATCTATTACGCATTATCGAGGCCCTCTCGGCGGCAAAGCTCAACTACTGTGAGCTAGAGAAGATAGCTTACACGGTCGATGGCCGGCCGAAAAGCTAAGACATTACTTTGAGGCACATAAGATCCGGGTTATCTCTTCTCACCACTTGAGGCCCCGTTCGTAAAACAAATGGGCCCGCCGGAAGAGTTGGAAAGTGGGTACCTGAGCTCAACGAATTCGTGATTGATTTACGAACACGGATCAGCAATAAAGTCCGCGGCGATAGCTGACTTCATAGCAGATTGGACACCCATTTGCGACCGGCCCGGTGGTCTTTGGACGAACCTACCGGATGGCATTTTGTGACGGAGGCCGGTGCGATAAAGGGGGGGTGTCGGCGACATCGACACCTCAACAGGGACCGCCAATCGATACGCAGCGGCAAAGTTGCGGTTCACAAGCACGAACAATACAGCCGAAGTATGAAGTCAGGCCGCTAGCACTCAAAAGCTAAGGGCTATGGGAGTTAAAAGATGCATTATTCGCACAGATTCTCAGGTGGTCGTGGACATTGTGAGAAGGAATACAAGCAAGGGAACCAGTTCTTATCGATATCTACAGCGGTAAGATCAATGGAGAAGCACTTCGCGGGGTTCTCAATAAAGTACATACCACGCAATGAAAACAGAGAAGGTGACGAGTTGGCTTAAAGCAGAAAGATTAGGGATCCCACCCCCTCCGGATGTATTCTTCCAAAGAACTCTCAGCTAAAGCAATCGAGATGAAGAGGAAGTGCCAAAGAGCATTCATGTCATCGCAAGCCATGATTTGAGAAGCCCCCATATTCGCGTTCTTAGCAGGCACCTATGAGCCCCAATCCAAGCATAAGCAAAGAACGTATGGAGTCGTGAACAAAGCACTATTCAATCATAAGAGGTGAACTATACAAAGACGGTTTAGTAGCCCCCAAAGCTCAAGTGCATCAAAGACGAAGAAGGACTAAAGCTCCTAGAAGAAATACATGGAGGTATGTGTGGAGCTCACGAGGGGACCTCACGAAATTGCACACGAGCAATGAGACAAGGATTTTATTGGCCTACAACCAAGACGCCAAGCAAACCGGGTAAAGACATGCGAGAAGGCCAAATGTTTGCCAAGAAGCAAAAGCGGCGCCATCTAACCCAACCGGTCGATAGTGCCAACCTGGCCTCTTCAAAATTGGGGCGTGGACATAGTTGGGCCGTTGCCAACCGCACTGTGGAACGCGAGATTCGCCGCCGTGGCACTTGAGTATTTCACCAAGTGGATAGAAGCAAGACCCCCGGCCCGAATCACCTCGACCACCTTGATCGGTTTCGTTTGGCAACAGATAGTCTGCCGGTTCGAGTCCCATCTTACATAGCGTGGACAACGGCAAGCCATTCGACTCATCCGAAGTTTCGAACTTCGTGAGGAGCTCTCCATCAAAGTGACTTTAAGCTTCGGTCTATCATCCTCAAAGCAACGGGGCGGCCGAAAAAGGCCAATGGCCTAATCTTCTCATTTGTCTCCAAGTGTCTGCAGGATGCCGGCAAGGGAAAATGGCCACTGAGATGACCGTTGCGGTGCGGGGCCACAACATCTCAAAGTCTCCGGGCAACGGGTTCACCCGTTTCGCCTACTCTATGGCGAGGAGGCGTAACACCGAAGAGCTTAAGCTAGGCTCATTTTCGCGACGCCAGATGCAGCAGATGTAACTGAAATTCAAAAGGTTTGTAGACGCCGACACGCTCGAATTCCGAAAGTTGCGGGCGCAAAGAACCTCGACAACTACCACAAGGAAACGCAAAATTTGGAGGGACAAGAAGATCCTTTGAAAGAACATCTACCGGGCGATCTCAAATGCTGGTTCGGCATCCGACAAGCGGGGCAAGCTACGATCCCAATGGTACGGGCCCTTCGTCGTTGCAAAGCATGGTCAAGCACGAGTCTTCGCCTATGGGACGGAAGAAGGCGGCAATCCAACCACACATGGAACGCGGATAATCTTCGCAGATTCTATGCGTGGCGAATGCTCCCAGAGCTAGGAGTTGTAATTTTCTTTTTTCTTTTTCCATGGTTTGTAATAATTAAAACGAGGAAGCTACAATAGGGTTGCGCTCTTTTTCCTCACTTTGGGGAAGCCCTTTTTGGGGTGTGAGGTTTTTTAACGAGGCAACCCTGAAACATTCGGTTGTGAGCCCCTTTGAAGGTTCCGTTTTCCCCAAGCATAAGAGCAACGAAGAAAAGATCCGAAAGCAAGAAGTGACTTCATCATTCTTGCTACATTACGCACATCACGTATCCGGAAGGGATGTATATCTTTGAAAAGATCAGCAAACAAAAGGCTTCGAGAAGCCAAAAAGACAAAAGGTCGAAAAGGACCGAATATGGGGAGCAAGTCACAAAGTGACAATCCCAAAGAAGCAAAAGTCAAAAACGCCTAAGCCAACCGAAACTTGCAAAGAAGTTAGGTTCGGCCATCAATGAAAGTCGCCTAGTAAAGACGCACGCAGTGGATTAACCCACCAAAGTCCTAAAAAAGGACAAGGAGTAGGTATCGCAATCAATGGAAGTCGAAAGGTCCGTGAGACATCCATCGCATGCCTCGGGCAAATCAAAAACAATAAAGGCCAAGGATTGAGGGAAAGGACACCTAAGGCCACTATAAAAAAGACCCCCGAGGGTCACATATCTCTCGAAGCGGCAACAAGCCGCATAGGTGACAATAATCTTCTTAGGTAGACACCGGCCGGGAATAAGAGGCAAAATAGGGGATTACACACCTCCCGGGGCCGGCCATTTAGGATTGAGAGGAGTCGGGAAGGAGAGAGATGGCATTCGGCAAAAAAGAAGTGGAGAGTTGAAACTAGCCCGGTGAAGGACGCCTCACCATGTGAGAGTCCCCGGTCAATACACGAAAAGAGGTATGCGAGTGCAGCTCGTCGACCATCCTCGAGGCCTAGCGAGGGGATCACCCGCTGCCGACAATATCGTGTTTTGGTGAAGCGTAGCTCAGCCCCTCTCGAACATCGAGGAATCGGAAGCGCCGAACCTACCGGTGAATCGAGACGGCATTCTCCGTTGCACGAGTCCATCCCGGCCCGCATGGCGTGTGCAAGGCGAATGCCCGAGTGTAAACGGAAGGTCCATTAATGAAGGCCGAAAGATCACACATTCGCCCAAGCTGCGCCCGCGTAACAATGTCAAGCACCCTCAACCATACCGAATACCCAAAAAAAAAAAAAAAGCTTAGCTCCAAGATGGCGAATGTTCGTGAAGGAAGCATTCTCCGGACGCAAGCCCGGCGCAGAGTCCACTTGCACGGCCACATGACTTGTACAAGAACCTCGGCGGCATACATGACTTTCGTTTCCTCGCAAAGGGGGAGGGTTTCTTGTAAAAGCAACTCTTTCGAGAAAAGCGAAACCATTCTTAATCGAAAGTATCATTTACATTTGTTCAACCAAAGATCCCTCACGAGCAATACCTATATCTAGGAGCCGAAAGCTCAATAGGCTCCTCTTTTATCTCGACTTTTCGGCTCAAGCGAGCGCGCGCCGCGAACTAAGTTTTTCTACGCCTAATGGAGGAACGAAAGTGCTCAAAAAAATCGAAAGCATACGGGCCCGCCCCCGAAAGCATCCCTGTTCAGCGTGGCGTAAAAATTCCTCTACCTCGCTAGGATGATCCTCCACGGCCTTAAGCCATGAGGCACCGCTAACACCGAATCCATCCCGCTCAACATTTAAAGGAAACAAGTCTTCCAATAAATCGGAAGTCCCCTCGCCGAGGGAACACGCCACATAATTTAAGCGAAACATGTCTTAAAAGTCAGTATCATTACATAAAAGGGGCGTCAAGGCGAGAATCCAACATTTACTCAAAAGAAAAACTACTCTACCCTATCCTCGGCCCGAATCTTTGCCATCGGGGCCCCGCTGGGGTGGTGGAGTCGGGAGTTCGGCGTTCGAGGGACTGCGCAGATTCGGTGTTGGGAGTCGGCCATCACGCTCCGCGATGAAGGCGTCCACCTTAGCCCGAATCTACGCCTTTTCTTCGCCAGATCTGCGTCATATTAAAAAAAAAGCAGATTCGTAAGCACGTAACAATAAAAAGCGAATCTCAAAAGGTAACCTATAAAGAAACATCAAACTCACGCTAGCTCGGGATTTGGCGGCCCGAAACATCGCGAGGTCTTTTCCTCCCTTCAGCCGGTAGTCCTTGTAAAACTTTTTGCGAAAGTGCCGACTTGGGTACTCCAAGACAGCCGGGGTCCTCATTACGGCTCAATGGCCTCAATGTGAGGACAACGCCCTTCGTCGAAAGCGTGTCGGAGGCTTCCGGAGGGTTTGAGAGGCGTAGCCCCTCCCCGTCTCCACCCGACCGTGCAAGGAATTAATCTCTTGCCACGAGCCGGTGAGCCTCATCTTGGGGCTCGGATTACGACGGAGGCGGCCGTCGCCCGAAGGAAGCCGGCGATTTTTGCGAGGGGACGAAATACGAACCTCGTCTCATGGTCTAAAACACGAGAGAGCGAATGGTTGGCTTTCCTTGCGTCCTCGGCTCGGCCTCCGGGGTCTTCAATTTGTTTTTCGGCCTTTTCAGCCGGGCCTCGGCTTTTCGTCTTGTCGGACTTGGCCATCTTCAAATCCTTGGCCAGCTTGTCGACTTTGGCTTTCTCGGCTTCAAAGGGCCTTCTTGCCATGTCCTTGAAATTTTTTCTCAAGGGTGCGCCGAAACAAGCATGGACTGTCCAAGGTAAGAAAGAACGAATCCGTAAAGGGAAATGCGAAACTACCATTCGTCACAAGACATAAGAAATAAAAAATGAGAACTCACCCCCGTGGCATAGAAGTTGAGAGCATCGAAGAGGAGGCTGGGGCTCCGTCTTCAACAACTCCTTCTCACGTATGAGGGCGACGAAGGAGGAGGGGCGGTCGGTACCGAATCTAACGCCGGCATCCGAGGGAAGGGGGAGCGCCCGAGGGATCCACCCCCTCGCAACCACTCTCGGCGTCCGAATCCGGCTCCTAGACATCGAGCAAGCTTGTAAGTCTTCTCCCTTCTCGGGCTCATCTCCTCGGGGGAACTATACCCGGAGTAAACAACGGGCTCCCGAAGTCCATTTGGGCGTGCTTCCGAGAGAGAGTGCCGTGGCCGAAAAAGGCAATCCTTGAAAACGCCGGAACTCTTGATGAACTCTCGGTAAAGCGAGACTTACCCGGGATAGGTTTCGTATGGCGACGAAGGTTGGGCGACGAAGGCACGAGGGGGCCTTGGTCGGTTTACGCTTCTTTGATGCAGCGGCATTCGCAGCAACCCCGCCCGTCACGAGGGCGTTTGACATTCGCGAATAGAGGCCCGAGAGGACATTGAATCCCCCGAGTCCTTGAGGGTGGCCAAAGGGGGCGCTTTCCCGGCCATGTCACCGAATCGCTTGAAATAACTGCGAGCGAGAAATCAGCTAGAGTAACAACAAAAATGAAGAGAAGGCGAATGCTAAACAAGCGAATCAAAAACATCGGTCGAAAAGAACATTATACCGAGGCGAGTAACAACGCCAAATCGGCGAAATACGGCCGAATGTGACCTTTCGACTACAAAGTCGAGGACCTTAGCGAGGAAGGCGACCTACCTCAACGTCACGAGGCTCTTTCGGCGCTTTGCCGAGTCATCTTACGCCTTTTCACTTTCGCTCATGGGGGAGGCGAATCAAGGCAACAGTTTTGCCACGGATCGGCCGCCCTCCTCAGCGCCGCCCTCTCGCTTTTCGCTTCCTCCGCGTCAAGCGATGAGGGTAAGGCACCCCATGGCGTCGAAAGCCCGGTTGATTGGGCATTTTCCCCAATAATTTCTTGAGCCAATTTGTATTCTCGATCACTCACTATACGAGAATTGAATCAGTTAGATCTGTCACAAACTCGAAAGGCCTTCTTAGAATGAAATCTCGAGGCGAGTAGCTTGAACCAAATTCTTCTCATAATTATAACTAGGAGATTCGACCTCGAATCTAACACGAGAGCTCAACGGCCGAACCTCCATAGCGATCGATTCTTCCACAAGATCGCGGGTGCTCGCCTTTCTAAAGTTCCGTGGAAGGCCGAGAGATGCCGGCATTTCCCTCCCATCCAAGCGAATGCGGCATGACATTTAAGCCCTCAAAGGAACCATTCGGCTTTCAAGGGCATTTGTTCAAAAGCGAGGCCCGCGAAAGCGATTCTTCGTCATTTCTAGCAGCGACTTCGGGCATAAAACGAGAACTCCATCCATTTCGTCCACTTGTTGCAAAAAGCCGGAGCAGGGACGAATGTTACCTTTTTGGGATGAAGGTATATCCACCAAAGCGCACAACCACGATTGCTCCTCTTTCCTTACATCCGAATCTTCTTTGGCTTCTTATGAAGGGCATAAAATTGAACAAACGTTTCAAGCGCAGCGGGGCGCCCATCATCTTCATTGCCGGATGAAAGCCCCGTGGCGAAGTGAAGCGCGGCGTAAGATGATGTATCCGTAAGCGAATCGTTCGAAAGCGGCACCAATAAACGCGTCCTCGGAAAGAAGGCCGAAACCCGGCCGGAAATAATCGCCAAAAAAACCAAAGCCTCCCGGTGCGGGATTCGGCATCCTCTCACCAGTAGCGGCGCTCGCAAAGGGGCTCGAATGCGTCATCCATGAAACCTTTCGTGACGTATTCATTCGGGGCCAGTTCGGTGACACTTGTGACCGTCCGCCCAAATAAACCTCACGGCGACACGAGGCCACTGCATTCTCCCAGAACCCTCGGCTGGCTGTGTAACTTTGCGTCGTCCGACCCGCCGGCGGCGGCGTAACATGCCGAGGTGCTCAGCGGCCGAGAGGCCGGGATCCGCTCGCCACAACATCACCCCGTAAGGGGACCCTTCGATGTCAACATCCATCTCGCCCAAAACCCGAGGACTCGCGGGGGCTTCGCTTAAAAAAACTTCGTAGATTCGGTATCCGAGCTAGAATACAAATGCGGATTGATGGATGGAGAGGTCGGCGACCGATCACGTTAGCGCCGAGATAGGCGTAATTTAATCCGGGCTCGAGGAGGTGTTAAATAATTGGAACTCTTGGATGAAGAATCGCCACCGAACGAGCTCTTGGTCAAGAGCCGATCCCAAAACGGGTGAACCCGACATCCTATCAAATCAACGAAAACCTAAAATGCAAAATAAAATGGCGAAACCCTAAAGTAAAAAGAGTATGCACCCAACTCAGCTGGGAAAAGAAAGAGGAGATAGAGAAGAAACTCACCGAAGGAACGAAGTCACCGAAGGCTCTTGAGCTTCAAGCCCGAGGTCGTCGAATGCCCCAAAGCTGCTGAAGGCAAGAATCGCCGAAAGCTCTTGAGCTCGTGTGAGCACGAGGGAGACGCGAGGGCGCTAGGGATGCAAATGAGCCGGGGGGAGGCGACGCCTCGCCGCCTCGCCCTTAAATAGGCGAAATCGGCTCGCAGTCGAGGCAACGTCCCATCCGGCTGCCTCGGGGCGCAAACCAAGGCGTCGATTCGGTTCCCAAAAAAAAATTAGAACACTAAAAGAAACAGCCAAGTTTTTAGTGACGAGGGGTTTCTTGTGGGCCTCAAGTCGAAACCAAGGAAAGGGACGAAAGATCCTCATCCTGGTCTCGAGGGGCTACCGTTGGGGTGTAGGCGAAACCCGCCCACCCCCATATCTGGTCGGCCCAAGGAATTGGCGGATCGTGGGCGAGAAAAGATGGTAAAACCGGACGGCGGCGGGCATTCGCCCTAGTGGGCGAATGTCGGCCCTATCCGTCCTGAGGCTAAACCTCGGCGGGCGAGAAGGCGTGGGTTCTTGACATGCCGGATCGGCCTAGGTGAGATGGTAGCCGAAACCGGAGCTTTCGCACATTTGGGCGAAACCCAAGGATTTCGGCAAGACATGACACGTTGAGTGTTCGGGACGCATTCCCCGTGGGGCATGGGTTCTTGACATGCCGGGTCGGCCCTGGGGTGAGGTGGTAGCCGAAACCCGGAGCTTTCGGACCTCTCGGTCGAAACCCCGGATTTTCGGCGGGACAAGCGACTGGCCCGAATGGACGGGGGGACAGGCGGTGACTTCGCCGTAGGGGGCCGGCTCGAAACCATCGTCAAGCCGTCCTACGCGCCCGGGCGTCGGGCGCCAGGCGAGTTTGGACATTCGGTTGGTTGAGCGAATGTCGAGAGAACGATCCGAGCGAGTTTGGGCGGATCGATTCGTTCCGGCAGCGCCACGGCGAATTTAAACTCCTCCCTGCGGAGCAGTCCGGATCTGGCGGTTTTCATTCTCTTGCGGGTTACTCGAGATTGGCGCAGATCGCCACCGGGAGAAGATATAGCTGGAGGCGGAAAATACCATCCTGCCCCTTCATCGCGGCGGTGAGCGGTGGGGGCCTTGGGTAGGTAGAAGGGTAAAAATGGAATTGTAATAGTCTACGGACTATAAATAGATCCCCGAGGGGGGCTTTGTAAGAGAGAGGGAATTAATGAGAAGAGTGCTCCAGATTGGTGTACACCTTCGAGTATTGGTTTTGGCTTAGTAGAGTGATTCGTTCGACCAGGGGTAGCCCATTTCGGGGCTACACCAACAACATCCAAAGAGCAAGGGGATGCCTTTCACAAAAAAAGTAGAGCAGGTTATCTGGTTTTTAATTGTGATCATTGCTTGTTAGGTTTCCTAAATGTTTCTACAGCGGGCCAAAAAATGTTTCTCCAGCTGGACTGACTTTTTTATTTTTTTAATTCACATGTGATATTTCTGGTCTGGACGAGCATTACACTTTGCCCCAAGAACTTATAACCATTGTTTCCTCAGTTTTCTGTTTTGATTAAAATTACACAATCCTCAAAGAGATCTCCTACTAAGTAGTTATAAGTTGCTACAACTTTGTTGAGCGAAAGCTGCCATCGAGGCCAGTTGCACTATTGGTCCTGCTGAGCTCTTGCGCACCAGTCCTAGTTTCCAAGGTACGTGGGTAGCATAGGCAGTGGCAGAAGTGCATGGCCCGGTGTTCAGATGCTCCTCAGAGGATGTTGTCACAATTTTTTGTTTACAGGGGGTAGAAAGTTTAGTATAGGCTGTACCCACAATTTTTATAGCCGCGTGTGATTTGGAAAACCAGAGTCAGAGCACGGAACAAATTTATGACAGTAGTTTGTTTCCTGCTATTCGATTTCGTTCGATTCACAGAAGGTCAAAACTGTTCTATACTTTAGGTTTGGCACACGCACACCTAGTTCCAGAGCCCCCACAGGCCATAACGTCATCTATTCACAGCCCCCTGGCCATACCAACAAGGCAACAATACATGTTACATATGCTCGCAATTCTGCAAAGTTGGTCCAAATTACTCCGCTGAACACTCAATGATGTATGCTTTGGGCATCTCTCTCTGGTTTCCTTCCAATCCACCGATCGAGGAAGCAACTGGACATGGCCCTGGTGCCTCAAAGAGAACTGGTCTTCTCTGGTTCATCATAGATCTTCTGATTTAGCATTGAGAACCACAGATTTTCCTGGTTCCTCCTACTGCTATTTTGAATTGCAACTCAGCCATAGTTTAGGACCCGGACTACGACGTCCCTGCACCTCTCCTCTCATCTCCATCTCATTGGTCTAAGATAGTGAACTCTATATATAGGAATGCGTCGAGGCATATGTACATACAAAAAGGAACGATAGACACATTATTATCACAAGTGCAATACAATTTGCAGTGTTAGGCATGTTTTTTTATTGTCATGCATGGGGAAGGACGCACGGTTGGTGGAGACTCTTTGAATCTTCCAAATTCAGTGCCGACTTGCACGGGTAAGGACGCAAGGTTACTTGAAACGTCCCGAAAATAGAATGAGGAGTGCTACACACCAGATCTGATGCAATGACCGTAGTGCGCAAAGAAACAAAGAAATAATTTATAACACATTATCACCGAGTATTCTGGTTTTGGTAGCAAAGTTTGCGCACCTCTCCTGGATACTATGCACTGCCTGGCGTGCCATCAACAAATTGGACGTAGTCCTCTCTTAGAATATCTGGACTGATCAACTATCATCGTCGTCGCTGCTTCCCCCTGAGAGCATTTCCAACAGTTTTGGTATTTTTGATTTGGAATTTGACTCGTTTGCCAACTCCCCATTCCAAATGCCAAGCCAAAAAAAAAGGCTTCCTCCAACAGTTTGCTACTTTTGGTTTTCGAGATATGAAAAAAGTGGGGCCAAGAGGTTGCGGTTGTTGGTTCCTTGTCGGATCCTGTTCGCAACGTCGGGCATGCAAGAGACGCGCTCCAAGAAATTCAAACCTCCCAAGTTTGGCAAAAATTCCAAAGGAGGACCTGATTTTGGTAAACTCACTAAAATACAAAAAGGGATTTGCAAAACTGTTGGAGCATTGTTTTCTAGACTTTTGGCAAAAAAAATGCAAATGTCAAACCCATATGCAACACTGTTGGAGATGCTCTAAATGGTCTGATTTAGAATTGAGAGCCATTGATTTTCCTGGAGTCTCCTACGCCTATTTTGAATCTCAACTCGGCCATGGTATATGGGCCACCCGCTATGTACCTCCCTTCACCTCTCTTGTTTCATCTCCATCTCATCATTGTTCCAGGATAGTAAACATGATATATATGGAGAAACGGCGAGGCTGGGCACATTATTATATATACATACAAAAATACAAAATGAAATGAAAGTAGATACGCTATTATGACCACGTACTGCACTGCAATTTCTAGTGCGAGTGATGTTTTTATTATGGTATGCACGGGCAAGGACGCATTGTTACTGGCCCCTATAGGGGCTCCTTTGGGAGCAAAAGGCACGTGGGTTTCAGCCCCTGAGGGGAAACTTTCCCTTGCAGACCATGCCTCTCCCGATGGGTAGTAAGAACCCCACCGGAAAAAAATGGATGCTGTTTGGACGCGCAAGGGATACAAATCCTGGCTAGGCAAGAAAATATTAAAGAAACAGAAAAAAATGAAGATGTCAAAACTATGATTTCAAAATTGAAAATCTGTAACATGGATAAATTTCATGTGTTTTCCTTATTGCACTGTTGGTACCCTCTCCCACTACTCGCTGTGAGTAGTACAAGAACAAATTGCTATCAAATAAACAACAACCGGTCACTCACACATATTTTGTACTGAATGACCAAGATCTTTGTATTAATAAGATAAACCATAGTAGTCACTGCAATACATGGCTATCCATAGGTACTACTTTCCACTGTTACATAATTATTTAATCCCACTTACCAGCTTTACTTCTTTGTTGACAGTGATTATTTGAAAACTGAATACGAAATTGCCTTGTCAGGATGTTTTATATACGTATGCAGGATCGTGAACCGAAGTCTGAAAGCATGTGTACATGATTTGTTTTGTGGCAATACTATATGTATTACATCGAAAATGCATACCTGCAGTACTTACTATTTTCATTATCGAACTACTAGTAGCATGCAGGAAGCAAATGATCAGCCTAGCAATTGATGGTGTGGCGACATCTACACTGTAGCTTGCAGGCTGATGATGAGGTAGTGCCATGCAGTTCATCTGGAGCTCTAGGTCCATGCTGCATGGAGATTCACGTTGCAGATGTGTTGTACTGTGTGAAGCATCAGTGAAGATAATCTCAGGGAGCAAGGTTTTGTCCACAGTTAGATAAGAGAACTTATCGCCAATATATATGAATCATCCGGGACTTACTATCAGCACACATTGGCGGAACTAGTAGAGCACCTTCAACTGCGCTGATCATTTTTTCCCCGATGCCTCAATTCCTAATAATCCTGCCACATTCATGTGTACTAAGCTAGCTATACACATAGGACTGCAGCTTTTGAAATGGATACAACAAAACAAAACTTACCTCTTGTCGAAAAAAAAACGAACAACACTCACCAAGGGCTCAGAAGAGTGTTTCTATATATAGAGTCGACTACCAGGCAGAAATGTGTGACACTGATTACTAATTTATAGAATACAAGCTATTCCATCTATTAATAGCATTTGATTTTAAGCATCGTATTTTTTATATTCATATATTCTCACCTACACAAGGACCAAATTTTTAGTGTTGTCCTAAGTAGCAGTAATGCAGTATTCATATCACAAAAGCTATGTGGCGATTTATTCATGCCATGGGAGTTGATGCTTCTTGAATTGCACATGCAGACACATGTCTTGGACAGCAACCCATATACATTTTCCAGAAGCTTCTGAGGACTGGGAGAATGGGCGATAGCTCAGATGGCTGGCAACCGATCCCCATCCGGGGACGGCATTTTTCTTCTAAATGAAAAACCACCTAGTTCTTTCTGGGTTGGGTCTCATCTTCCAGAAGCTTCTGTGGCCCATGATATGTTCACGGACTGAACGTGCTAGCAAGTTAGTAATATGGAACAAACTGCCTCTGTCAGCTCACAAGTTTTCTAATGACCCAGCCACGTATATACTGGCCTTGTTCACAAGTTTTCAAGGTGTCATAAATTAGAGTCTTTGTCTCTGCTGTAACTTCAAATTCAAGATAATCTTGTATTGTCAATTACGAATCTAAAGTTTCGCTTTTTACCCTATAGTATGAATTTTTTTTGACAAGACCCTATAGTATGATTTGATTCATCATAATCTTTTGCTTGTCCATTGTAGCGTTGTTGCCTCCGCAGGCACTTACCAGTCCCATCGTTATGCTTGGTGCCTTGAGCCTTCCCAAAATAGAACTAGCACTAGAACATCCGGGTTTGGATAACTGTTGAGTTCATTGTCCAATCTGCCTCTCCGGTAATAAGAAAATGTAAGTGTTGACGATAAAATCGGGTAACACACCAAAACAAGAGCTAGATTGCTCTACGGAAGGGGCAAAAGCCGAAATCGAGGGATCGGCAAGCACCTAGGGATATCCACACCTGGACCTTGTGCCTCCAACGATGGAGCGATCACGCTAAAGACACGTCGTCGGAGGAGCCTCGTCGGGGCGCGATCACGCAAGACACGCGCCCGTCGGGAAGTCTCTTGAAACCGAAACCCCACACGCCGGGAGGGACCCGCGCCGGGGCGTGCAGCGACTATGGGCTGCCCTAGCCCGGCCTGACCCTCTAGGGCGTTGTTGTCGTCGATCTTCCGTTCATGGCATCGGGCGCGAAGAAGAAGGAGATGAAGAGGAGAGGATTTAGGGTTTGGTAGATGTGTTGTGACGATTGGATGTAGATGGGATCAAATCGCCATGAACCCCTTCATTATATATAGGGAGGGTGGTCTTATCCTTTTAGGAAGGCGTCTAGGGCGTTTCCAATCACCAAAAATCGCACCAAACAAGTTTGGAAACAAACCGATTTGGATCGCCGATCAGCCCGAATCGGGCTCGACCGACGCTACTTCTGAGGCACCGGACGCACGTCGATCGCGCGTCGCGTAGAGGTTCGCAGCGCCGACCCGACCGGACGCTGACGGACGCTGGACCGGACGGGCGCCGTCCGTCGCCGGTGTCCCGCCGCCTACTGGGCAGCGCGCGCCGGGCCGATGCGATCGGACGACGCTGGACCGACGCGCTGAGTCCGGCCACAGAGTCCGGCCACCTTCCGTAGCCGCGATCCTCCTCGAGAATTTGGCTAAGTCCGGAAATTTGCGGTGACTTGACCTCCAAAAATATGGCTAAGTCACGAATTTTACGGTGGTTTAGCCTATGCCATTTTTGGGTGTCAACATAGCGCCCCCCGTTTTCGGGTGAGAGGTGCACGAACCCGAAAACAAAACAAGAAAACCAAACAACACGAATGCCCATCGTATGTCGGTTTGTCCACAAAGGATAAGGGCGATACTATGTATCGGCCATTTTATTCTAAGGGCGATGCATGCATCGGCCATTGTTTGAGAGCACTAGGCCTCTTGCCAAACACTAGGGAAATATTTTTCAAATACCTCCCGTTAATCGCCTTATCTTGGCGTTTTCCATCACTCGTTGACTCAAGCACATAGGAGTTTCCAAATATCACTTTGACCACCTTAAAAGGACCTTTCCAATTAGGTGACCACTTGCCAAATTGATTGCTCTTGAACCCTATCGGTAATATAGTTTGCCAAACTAAGTCACCGATTTGGAGCGATTTGCTCTTGACTTTCTTGTTGTAAGCTCTTGCAACACGGGCTTTGTCTTTCTCAATTTCCTTTAGAGCTCGTATTCTCTTTGTCGGTTACCTCGTCGATGTTGTCCATCATCAAATCATGATACATAGTAGGAGATAAGTCATTTTGTTCAACAAATCTATATGCATCCAAATTTACCTCAACGGGTAACACCGACTCTTGTCCATACACCAACTCATAAGGAGTGACTTTAGTTGCACCATGCCTCGATATGCGATGAGCCCACAAAGCTTCGACAAGACCTCATGCCACCTTCTTGGATGTTCTATTATTTTCTTCTTAATAAGCTTGATCAAAGTTTTGTTAGTTGACTCGCTTGACCATTGGCTTGAGCATAATATGGAGATGAATTTAGCATCTTAATCTTATATGATTCGGCAAAAATCCTTCACTTCCTTAGCCATAAATGACGTCCCTTGATCCGTAATTAATGTTTGAGGAATGCGAATCTATGAATAATATGCTTTCGTGATGAACTCAATTACCTCCTTGTGTGTCATGTTCTTCAATGGAACTGCTTCCGACCATTTAGTAAAGTAGTCGGTAGCAACCAAGACCGAACTTATGCCCCTTCAAGATGGTGGATGAATCTGCCCAATGAAATCCAATCCCCAACCACGAAAAAGGCCACGGCTTGATAATAGGATGAAGCATAGCAGCCCGGCACTAGCTGAATATTCCCAAACCGTTGACACTCTTCACATCCTTTGTAGTAGCGAAAACAATCAGCCATCATAGTAGGCCAATAGAAACCAGCCCTTCTTAGCAACCACTTCATCTTTGGAACCCGATTGATGCGTACCACAAATGCCTTCATGTACTTCTCCCATTGCCACTCTTGCTTGATCGGTTCCTAGACACTTTAGCAACAAATCTTGGCAGATCCTCCTATAAAGCTCTCCATTATGCAATGTGTACTTAAAAGCAAGCCCCCGAACATTCTTGTCAACCTTAGTGCTAGGCTCTGCAAGAATTTTATGAGAGGAGTTCTCCAATCTTCTAAATCGGTACTACCATTGTCCAAAACAGAAATAGACCGATTTAAAAGAACTTTTTACTTTGCTGTCCAAAATTGTAAGTGACATCGGTTTGTCCAATTGGCTTTGGTTGAACCGAATTTTCACTAGAATTTGAGACAAGCAAACTTTCATGCATCGGTAAATGTTGCAAATGAAAATATTTTCTTTTACCTCAAAGCCGGATGCCTCTCGAGCAAGCAAGTTTGCTCTTTGCATATATTTTACATGCAAGTGATCTTCTTCTTGCCCCTCGGGCCTTAAATCATCGAAATAAAATTCCCTAGGGGCCTCTCATATAGCACGATGGTTCCAAACATTCATCGGCTATATTGCATCTTCGAGGGCGATAATAAAGTATCGGCCATATGAATTCACACACAGGAATATGCATGACCGAAATAAAATATTTCGGCTCTTGATCATTGATAAGCGTGATAATTCGACATCCCTCCATAATATAAAGACCCATACCAAGGATCAACATAAGAATATGAGGGATAACCATGCATACCTTGAGGTGAATTCCACATATGCAATGGCGAGAGAAAATGGATGATGCCATGACCAATGATTCTCGATGATTTGGTGCAAACCTCCAACTTGGCAATTGTGTCCTGCATCTTTTCCTTCTATTAGTTGTTTGTGATGCACCACTTGCTTGATCATCATCCTTTCGATCTTTAATGCTTCCTTTTGGGACCCATGCTAAGCCCCTTTCTCTCAGCTTCTCGCACTAAGCTTCTGCAATTCCTTTTCTTGCCATCTTGGTAAACCGATTGAGCATATCGGTTTTAGTCTCTCTTGTGGACAGCAGCAATTCTCTTTTATTTTTAGGCACTTGCACCTTCTTTTGTTCAGATTTGACACCTACAACATCAATAGATGGTTTCTCCACTTCTTTGCTATTGATAGCGGATTTTTTCAACAAAGTAATCGGCTTTTCAATAGTTGAATTCAGATCTGAACTTTTCTTTTTCCGTCCATCATACTTCACGCGGTAAACTTGCTTTACCACCTTCCCTTTGGTACAGCTCGGACCGATTTTGATCAAATCGGTCTTTGTAAGATGATGACTCTTTCAAGTGTTTTGAGCTGCATACTCCACATGTTGTGGCTCGAAATATGACGGAACATAAACCCTCCTTTGCCAATGTTGTTTTTGAGGATTATGTTTTGGAGGCAACTTTGATGCTTGGGCTTTCTTTAATCGATTCGCTTCCCCTATCTTTGTATACTTGGCTAAGAGCTCCTCGAAGCTAAGCTTCAGTCTCCTATTGCCTTTTTCTTTGTCATGCTCCTTGCCTCCACTAGCTTTATGAGCATCCTCCTTTCCTTCATCTTGATGGACATGATCCACAGAAGGACCTCCAGCCGATTCCCCTTGCTCAATGGAATCAATCGGCTTTTGGCGGAGATGGAGAGATTTTATTTGCCCCCCAGTGTTTTCTAACATTGGAGCAATATTGTTATCCTTTGAAACATCTTCAATTTTAATTTCATGGACAACAATCCTGTCTTCACTTGAGGGTCTTCCATCTCTCTCTTGAGCGTTAGAGCCTTGAGCTTCAAATGAATCGGCTAGTAATGCAAGCCGATTTGAAACCCGTATGCCATCAGGCCCGATTGAATCTAATCGGTCCACTTGTTGAGCCTCAAAAAACCTCAATCGGTCATTATCAATGTCCGATTGGATCTCATGATGAAATACATTGCAACTATGAGTATTATGATCAAAAGCGAATTACACAACTTGCAAATATATAAGCTCTTCCAAGTTCTGAATTGATGGCAAAACATTGTGACCAACATGCCTAATAAATTTATTTTTCATCAACATGTTAAAGACATGATCACGACAAATAGAACCAAAGGTGAGCATTAAATTTGTAAGCCGAATTTTTTGTAGAATCGGCTTCAATGCTTGGCAAACGAAAAGACTAACTTTAACACCAATCCATTCGGCCACACCTTTACAATAATCTTTCATGCGAGAATTAAATGTAGAACAAACGTCGGCATGAGCAATATTCTTCGATCTTAGTCGAATCGTAAAACCCAAAGTAATTGCAAAACTTATATTTCATTCGGGACCAAGTATGAATTGAATTTAAAATAAGTAAAGCAATCCCCATATATGTATAATTCACATTAAGCATTGGGAAAAGCTTTAACTTTAACAATACATTATCATCGGCCTTCCAATTGAAGACAACATGTAGGCCGATGTAATTTTGTACCTTAGTGACGAAAGATGTAGCAACCAAGGTTTTGCTCTTAATGATCTCATCGTTAACAATACCTTTGGAAAGAGTTTTGTGTGCCCTCTCTAACGTCACTAATTTCCTTCACAAACTCTTCTTGTGTCTCGGCGCCCACCATAGTAGTGGCGAAACTTTCGAAGCACCTGTGGAAAAAAATCAACAACAACAAGAATCGGCTTAGCCGACTCGGAAGTCGTCAATGCCGATTCATGCTCAATGGCAGCAACCTTAGCCAATTTGGTGCCTCGGGTCGGCTTAGCCATCTCAAGTAAAGGTAGTTGGCTCTTTTCTTATCGAAGCACGATTGGCTATGGCTCAATCGCTACGAGATAAGTATTGCTGCCCATTGTGAGTTTCATTAGCACATGTTGACACTTGTTAACGTATATTTTTAATTGTCAACTAAACATGGAAAAGAATTAAAATATATTTAGATAACCTTATTAGGGGTTTCTACTAATGATTTCCATGAGTTTTGGTAAAGTTGTGATTCGCGAGGACTTAATGAAAAAAACAGCGAGAAATGGCGTGTCACACGACCGACGTAAGCATAGCGCAATCCAACTCGAAACAAGTCCGAAAGGCTCCGGAATACACCCAACGTCAAAGAGTCCCAAAACCCGAAAATACATCATCTAGAAGACTCAGGAAGACACGACGCGGCCGGGACCCGGGATGGACCCCACCCCGGGCCGATCGGCTGTTATTTGGGCCGTCGGCTGGCGTGGCCGCCAAGTCGCCCCCGCTTCCGGAAGCTTCCTCCACCGCCTCTAAGACTCGATCTAAACCGGTTGATTCAAGTCGGTTTGATCCGAGGGCGACGGTAGAAGTGCGGGATGATTCAAGGATTAATACCACATCGCTGTTGAAGTTGAAGAGCAGAGGAAGACCGATATATAAAGACCCCAAGACCCCCCGGCTCAATCAATCAAGTTTGATCTAAAGCTTCACGTTCATTAAGAAGTAGATCAAGTGATTATCTCGAGATCAACTCATCATAATATCGGATCGAGATCCAGCTCTAGTCGACGGCCTTAGCTCTAGTTCAAGAACTACAAATAGAAGATTAGACAAGATGTAGAACTAGAAGCCTTAGATTAGAGTTGAGAGTAGAGCTTCAAGTTGAGAGAATTAGAGCGCGGTTGAGGCGGAGTTGAAGGAAGGAAGGGAGGAGTCGGCGCCTCCATCTTCTTCTTCCTGCGGAGTTAGTGCCATTGGAGCGCAACTCGAGATCTTGTGGATTGTTCGACTTCCATTCGAGTAAGTGATATTGTTTCTATTATTCTTAAGGTTCGTATTTCTTTGATAAGATTACTTTGATTCTTGGTTGCTCTTGAGTTAAAGTTGTTAGATTAATGTAAGCGTGGTGCTTAGATTGACTAGCTCATTACGAATACCTTCTATAGGCCGGGGTGAAGACACTTGTTAAAGGCTGATCGTAGTGGTGACAAACACTATTGAGTCCTTTGTTACGCTTTGCCCCCCGTTTATAGAAATCGTAGGAGACCCTGCATTGTTAGCGTAGAACCCCTTTATTAAGAGTTTCTTCATGACAATCCCTCTTGAGAATAATGTTGCAAATGATTTACTTGAAGTGAGAACAAGACCTTCCTAATGGAACTCCTTACCTCTCTTTTAATCTAGTTTTAGCCACTCTGGATTTAGCTATACACTTGACATGCTCTCTCACCTTCTCCCCGTGGATTCGATATTTAAAACCCTATTCCGGGTGAAGTGCTCACCGGTATCCGTTAAACTGCGGATTATCCATCATAATATTCCTGTAGGTTAACAAATACCAACAAGCATTTACGGCGCCGTTCTTGGGAGAACGGTTTGAGACCACGTTGAAAAACTATAGCTAAATCTTGTACCATACTTTTATCTTTTTCTTTTATTCTATCTTCTCATCTTTTTCTATCTTCGTGGGATCAATTGATTCCATATTTATCTATCTTATACTGCACCCTTAGGCGGAAGCTCTAGCCACTAGAATCCTTAGATTATCTCATCCTTACATCTGGCCATTAGCTACGCCTACGGTTGATCAAAATGATCATGAAGCAATACTTCTCACGAGTGAGAAGCAGGATCATATCTTCTATGGTAGGAGTCTTTGCCGACATCATGAAAGTGTTGTGCGCATGATCATCATGCAGTTTTTGGAGGAACCTTTTCTTTCCCTTTTTTAAGCAAGGTTTGCTTTTGGCGAACTCAGTGGGTGAAACCCATATACTAGCATTCTTTATGACCACCCAAAGGAAGAAGAATCATCCTCCAGCCGAAAAAAAAAAAATAAATAAAAATAGAAGTTCCGATAGCTATATCACTATCACGCCAATCCCAAGACTTAGCTATCGACCCCAAACCATCAATGCGCTAAAAACCTTTAAGGGGAGAAGAAATTCAATCCTTGGATATCTCTTTAGATGATGAGTTTCATGAACTTCCAGCTTCATAAGAGACCATATATAATCCAAATCTCTTTTAAGATAATCTCTTAGAAAGCACCTTTATTGCTACGCAAGGACATTGGGGGAATCTCAAGGATGGCATATCTAATCATGCCATAAGAAGAGAGCAAAGCCATCAAAAAGCCACTCCTGTCTCTCTCTTTCTATGCTCAAATTAGATAATTCTTTTCGAACCCATCTTTAACCACATCCTTGAGCCCAATGAATCCTCTTGTGCCCTTTTCTTGCGTCTCACGCTCCTAAAATTATGAACGATCTAAGGAAGACCAAAAAGGAGCACATTTTAGGAGAACATCAATGAGCATAAAGACTACTTCTTAAATGGAACTTTTCCACCTAGTCCATGCTCATTTGAAAACTCCTAAATTGATTGCCATCTCAATTCTTGCCGTACATGAGATCTCCATCCCCCCTCATACTCTCTTTCTTAAAAATTTAGAAAGGGTGGTTGTCGATGAATTTTCTAATGGCTTGAAATTTTGAGATTGGCAATATAAGGGAAACCACTTTATCTTGATCTATAACTTGAAAAGTTTCCCAAGGACGAGCTTTTCTGTCCTAAAACAAGCTTTAGGGGAAATACTATAAGACTTAGATATTACTATATATACCCCTATGAGCATATGATTATAAAAATACTCCTTCGGATATTCTTGTCACTAACCATTCCAGGTTTGGAGCAAAGAAAACGAAGGATGACAATACAAGGTATGTCCAACCGGTCATTATGCAACATTAAATTACATACATAGAAACATTTATTGTCGTGTTGCTACACTAGCTTGGTTATCTTTACCTTTATACATGCTCGATCTGTTAAAACACTCATCATGCTCTATCATCTCTGTTTGAGTAAATCTCTATAATGCTATCATGTCACCTTTGTCTACCTTAGTATGCTTTGGTTTGAGAGTATGTTAATTGCATGCTTTCATTGGCTTTTAAATTAAGCGTGGTGCTTAGGTTAATTAGCCTTCCTTAATCTAATTAGACATGGAGTCCGGGTTTGGTTATTGAACTAGAAATTGCTTATGTAGACAATGGTATATATTTTGTTGGACTAACCCCTGTTAAAAAAATAATAAACTCGAAACAAGTTTGGGGGAGATCGAGATGAACTCACTAGAGATGGAGCAAGACATGTGAGACATGACTTATGGATAAAAAGAATTCCCGATGAGCCAAGAAGAAGAAGAGTGACACAAGACAAGATCCACAATCATAAGCACTCACTAAAGGGGGAATTCATGGGTGATAGAAGCATCAAGGAGAGAGGCCAATTCCAATGAAAGATGATCAAGCCATCCTCTTCCTCCTGGCATGCACCTGTCACTCCACAAGCCACTCAAGAAGAAGAGAAGGACCACCACAAGGTGTAATAGCGCCATCATATTCCAATAATAAAGGTAACACCTTGAGGTAAGTTGTCATTAATTCCTCTTTACTATGGCATTCTCATAAATGAAAAGTCAAAACATGCTAGAGTTATAATTTCACATGATTCAATCTTGTTAACTCGACATGTTAGCTTTTTAATTTCTAGCATCACTTTCTTGTTCGCTCATTGTTTTGCTAAAAAGATTTACATGCTAGATTTATTTTTTGATCTTACCACCCTTGTCATAAATGAACTTATACATTATCTTTATCTTGTTCAATGTGCCCACAAGGTTAGAGTAGAAGTAAATGAAATTTTGGTTCTCGATGGTGTTTTCCCACCAACAGAGCCCATGCACTTGATCTCTACCTTGTCTTTGCAAAGCGGGACTCACTTTGCACAATAAGAGGAGAAGTCTTACTTCACCAATTCCTACAAGTGGAAGTCCCCGACCTGCAAACATGCACACTAAACAAGACGCGCCATTTGCCACTATCCAATCTTTCTTCAAGCGGCTGAATCAGCGAAAAACATGGGCAACGCCATCACCAAGTGGCTATTAAGATCGGATGATGCACTTGAGGAGTGACCAAGGAAGATCAAAGTGAGCACGACACGGATCGGAGGTGTAGACCACTTGACAAGAGTAATGGGACAACATTCATCCCCATACTCCATCAAGAGGGCCTTACACCACCACTATTGCCTACCTCACCACAAGACCCAAGAAGAACAAGACGCGGAGACATTTTGCTAAAAATCACAAGACGCAGAGATCTTGAAACGGAGTTGACGAACAAGGAAGACATTAAGAAAGATTAAAGAAGTTCGCTCGGCCCCGACCAACTGAACACAAGCACACCTGCCACTCCAAGAAAGGTCTCCCCGAAGAAGCGACATGGAAAAAGAAAGAAGCATCACCTCTTTGAAGAGGACGTCAAGAGTACACCTTCGGAAGACCTACCACTACCCGCGTCATCAAGCGAACAAACACCATCTCCATCGGCCACCTCATCTACGCCACTCGCCGAGATCATTGAAGGCACCATTTCAAACATGACATTCGACGAGGTGCCATCGATGACGCACGCCATGGGAGTAAGTACTCAAAATTCTCACCGAGAGGTAACTCGGTATTTATCTACATATTTATTTTCTACACGGCATATTTAAATTAGCATATTTCCTTTAGCATATTTACTTTCCTATACCTGCATAAAAAATCATAAAAATATGATTCTTTTTTTTTGCATCAGTTTCTTTAAGCCCCATGCAAGTACTCCCTTCTTGTGGTGGCATAAAAATAAAAATCCAAAAAAAATATTGCATTCATATGTTTTTACATCATCATCCTTTTGCATAGAAAAATTATCAAAAAATATGTGGGCACATGAAGGTCCACGCTTTTACTGAGAAAAAATCCAAAAATATGTGAGCACATGAAGGCTCACAACATGTTCCTAGAATTTGTTCCTTCGGGTATATGCGGAATTAATATTTGTAGGGAGAACATTTAAGGAGAACCCGAAGATGAACAAGTTCCAAGGACGAATCAAAGGACTACTTCAATATCCAGCTTGGAGGGAGAGCACCCCCAGTTATCACGATAGGTATCACTATCTTTTAAATTATTAGCTAGTTATTATATATGTTTGCTTTGATTAGAGTTAATAAGTCTTAGCGTTTAAGTTTTAAAGTTAGTTCGATTAATTCGGATAGTTCGATTTAGTTAAAATTAGTTTACTTTAAATATTAGGGTTCAGAATTATATAATAAAGTGCTCTTATGGAAGTCATCCACAAGTTGAGTCAATTATTCTCCATATATTTCTGGATATGTTTTTGTCTCCACCATGCTTTGTATGCAAGATAATAGAAAATAAGTGTGGGGGAGATCCTCGACGACCAAACAGAATTCTTCGCGACCAAAATCAAGAAATTCGGAACCAAGACGGAACCATCGACTCGCACGACGAACCGCGCCCCGACACGGTCCAGTGGGAGGCCGACCGGCCCATATATAGCCCGCCGACCGCCCCTGCCTGGCCCCCCACTCGGACTCCGGCTTCGTCCCACCGATCGGTTTGCTTCCTAAAACTTTTCAATTTTCGCAAATCACTTTTCGTTCGAATTAAAATAAGTCTTTTTGTTATGGTATGTTTTCCTATATGAAAAAAGATGTCTTGTTAACCCATGAATAAAGTTTTGCATGATTAAAATTACTACATATACTGTCACTTGTTGGGATGCTTTAATTGCTTAAAACATGAGAAATAATAAAGTTAGAATAATGAGATCCTCTTTCTTTTATCTTGTCTTTGGAGAGTTATTTATTTTAAAATATTAAAATCATTAGTTATGCTTCTCCTTTGTGATCAATGATACATCCTAATAGAGCCGTAGCAATCATTAAAGATATATCTAATTAATTGTTGCTTTCTTGTGTTGAGCTTTGTCAAAACCACGACCCATGTTGAAAGTTGTCTAAAGTCTAAGATCAAGATCACATACACTTTGCTTTCACTAAAGTATCCATGCTCTAAAAAGTTTTAATCTCTATCTTCCATAATTTTAATTGTTGAAAAAGGTACAGCTATGAAAAAGCCAAAAATGTTCAAAATTCTAAGAGTGGAGAGAAAAGTGAGAGAGAGGAGAAAATGAGCAAGTGTTCTACGGGTCGAGGAAGAACCCCCCCTCTAAAAAAAAAAAAAGAAAAAGAAAAAGGCAAAATTGAAGAGAAGAATAATGGACAAGTGTCCGAGGGGCGAGTAGGGCCCACTTCTCTATTAAATAAGAGAGTAAAAATGGACAAGTGTCCGAGGGTGAGTAGAACCCACCTCTCCACTAAATAGCTGGTTACCTCGCTTGAAAAATAAAAATAAAAAAAAAAAAAAGGGAGATAGACGATTTTCAACTAGAGAGAGCAAAGTGGTAATAATAATCTTGATTCACATACACATCTTGATCTATGACTTATGACATCTTTCTCCATGGATCTACATTTGACTCGACAATAAATACAAGGTAAGTGTGCTACATGTTCTTGAGCTCCACATATGATATAATAATAAATGAAGCTGCGAGGATATAATATATTTTGAGAGACTTGAGAGTATCACAAAGGAGTAAGTAGAACTATGTTTTCTTTTCAAAACTTATGCAAAATCTCTCCAAGTGACTTGGTTTAAGAATTTAAGGTGATCTGTTTCTAACCATTTCATGCTCGAGATATCCCAAAGTGCAGGTATGACCATGGAGTATAATTATGATCCATTCTTTGTCTCGGTTACATTAAAGTTAGACCATCCTTTTATCGAGGACCCAGTAAAAGCCTAAGTGTGGGGAGTTTGTTGACACTTGTTAACGTATATTTTTAATTGTCAACTAAACATGGAAAAGAATTAAAATATATTTAGATAACCTTATTAGGGGTTTCTACTAATGATTTCCATGAGTTTTGGTAAAGTTGTGATTCGCGAGGGACTTAATGTAAAAAAAAAACAGCGAAATGGCGTGTCACACGACCGACGCGTAGCATAGCGCAATCCAACTCGAAACAAGTCCGAAAGGCTCGGAATACACCCGACGTCAAAGAGTCCCAAAACCCAAAAATACATCATCTAGAAGACTCCGGAAGACACGGCGCGACGGGACCCGGGATGGACCCCACCCGGGCCGATCGGCTGTTATTTGGGCGATCGCCTCGGCGTGGCCGCCAAGTCGCCCCCGCTTCCGGAAGCTTCCTCCACCGCCTCTAAGACTCGATCTAAACCGGTTGATTCAAGTCGGTTTGATCCGAGGGCGACGGTAGAAGTGCGGGATGATTCAAGGATTAATACCACATCGCTTTGTTGAAGTTGAAGAGACAGAGGAAGACCGATATATAAAGACCCCAAGACCCCCCTGGCTCAATCAATCAAGTTTGATCTAAAGCTTCACGTTCATTAAGAAGTAGATCAAGTGATTATCTCAGATCAACTCATCATAATATCAGATCAGATCCAGCTCTAGTCGACGGCCTTAGCTCTAGTTCAAGAACTACAAATAGAAGATTAGACAAGATGTAGAACTAGAAGCCTTAGATTAGAGTTGAGAGTAGAGCTTCAAGTTGAGAGAATTAGAGCGCGGTTGAGGCGGAGTTGAAGGAAGGCCCGGAGCTGTCGGCGCCTCCATCTTCTTCTTCCTCTGGAGTTAGTGCCATTGGAGCGCAACTCTGAGATCTTGTGGATTGTTCGACTTCCATTCGAGTAAGTGATATTGTTTCTATTATTCTTAAGGTTCGTATTTCTTTGATAAGATTACTTTGATTCTTGGTTGCTCTTGAGTTAAAGTTGTTAGATTAATGTAAGCGTGGTGCTTAGATTGACTAGCTCATTACGAATACCTTCTATAGGCCGGGGTGAAGACACTTGTTAAGGCTGATCGTAGTGGTGACAAACACTATTGAGTCCTTTGTTACGCCCGCCCCGTTTATAGAAATCGTAGGAGACCCTGCATTGTTAGCGTAGAACCCCTTTATTAAGAGTTTCTTCATGACAATCCCTCTTGAGAATAATGTTGCAAATGATTTACTTGAAGTGAGAACAAGACCTTCCTAATGGAACTCCTTACCTCTCTTTTTAATCTAGTTTTAGCCACTCTGGATTTAGCTATACACTTGACATGCTCTCTCACCTTCTCCCCGTGGATTCGATATTTAAAACCCTATTCGGGTGAAGTGCTCACCGGTATCCGTTAAACTGCGGATTATCCATCATAATATTCCTGTAGGTTAACAAATACCATTAGATCTTTCTAGCACCACCTCCACGATCTGAACTTTGCTTTCTCTTCTTAGGCTCTCTAGGCTCGCCCGATTATGACATTTTTTCAAAAGTAGAATTGGCTTGCCCGGTCGAATTAAGATATTTGGATTATTTTTCTCCAAGATTTCAGCCATCGGATGTGTCTTTCGGCAAGGCAAAAAGATTGTGTATTTCCTAAACTGGTTTTATCGGTTTCAGCGCCGAAGAAACCAATTTGGTTTGACTAAAGCGAAATAATCGGTTTATCCGACCGACAAGTCGGTTTGACCCGATTCAATGTAAGTCTCGGGAGTAGCATGTTTCGATGTTCCTCACACTTTTACGTAGTGAGACTTGCCTTTTGATAATTAATTAGCCATCCTTCCTCAACCATTGTCCTAATTGTGATTGGCCTTTTCTCGGTATCTCTCCCAAAGAATTCATAGAACAGCTTCTCTAGTATAGACCATGACCAAGCAGAATGTTTGGGTAAAGACGTGAACCATGCAAAGGCAATACCAGTGAGAGATAAAGGAAAATTCCGTATTCTCATGTAGTCTTCTTTACTGGCTGAACCCAATTGTGAGAGATATATATTAATATGCTCCACGGCGGTTGTACCACTTTCTCCACAAAATAAATGAAACTTAGGCATCCGCATGACCACTAGGAGATCTCAAGTAATCATAACATAGCATATAAGGTCCGGTGTATGCGGGCATTCTCCAATTAGAAGATCCGGTGGATTTACGGCATAACCTCGACTGTTCATTAGCCCGGATTTGCTTGGAGAAAGTCGGATAAAGCCGAAGTCATAATCAACATCTTATTTGTATCTTGTTGGATTTTTATTAATTCGGATAGAATCAAGTAAAGCCGAATTAATAAAATCATCACTATCATAAGGCACTGAATTTTTATTAATTCGGCTATGATCATTATCAATAATGTGTATAGCCGAATCATGATCGTTAACACCTGCATAAGATGTTGACTTTGGAGAGCAATTGATTAAATCATTATCATGCATCGGCATGTCACGTTGTGAACTTATAGCCGATGAAAGTATATGTGACATGTTGCTAGAAGAATTAGAACTCAATAAATTTTCAGCATACATCGGCTCTTTATCATGATACACATAATTATGATGTAAAGAAACATTATTAACAGAAGTAGCCGATGAAACATATCTAGTACTATGATAACTAGCAACATCATCATAAGAATTAACGGTACTTGCAAAATAATTATTGGAATCACCATATGAACTTGCAAGTTTTACCTTAGACGTGGAGTGATGATACTGAGATGTAATGTCTTGATACGCCTCCATGGATCTTTGTATTTTTCTTGGAGTCGTTCAAATCACAGCACGACACGCCCAAATTTGCTTCACTCGTACGTGATAAACACCAAGCGACAAATTGATAGATCAATGATGAATTAGGGCTAGGGTAAAGATATATTCGGCTGCAAAGTAGAACCGAAACAATTCTTCTCCCCAGCGGAGTCGCCAAAAAGTGTGTTGACGATAAAATCGGTAACACACCAAAACAAACTAGATTGCTCTACGAAGGGCAAGCCGAAATCGGGGATCGGCAAGCACCTAGGGATATCCACACGGACCTTGTGCCTCCAACGATGAGCGCGATCACGCAAGACACGCGTCGTCGGAGGAGCCTCGTCGGGAGCGCGATACGCAAGACACGCCGTCGAAGTCTCTTGAAACCCGAAACCCCACACGCCGGGAGGGACCCCGTCGGCGTGCG
Organism: Hyparrhenia diplandra; assembly: GCA_015847255.1. Taxonomy (NCBI): domain Eukaryota; kingdom Viridiplantae; phylum Streptophyta; class Magnoliopsida; order Poales; family Poaceae; genus Hyparrhenia; species Hyparrhenia diplandra. Next base: position 701,894 of record JADLZK010008368.1, read on the forward strand.
GCGGCGGCTATGGGCTGCCCTAGCCGGGCCTGACCGCTCTAGGGCGTTGTTGTCGTCGATCTTCCGTTCATGGCATCGGCGGCGAAGAAGAAGGAGATGAAGAGGAGAGGATTTAGGGTTTGGTAGATGTGTTGTGACGATTGGATGTAGATGGGATCAAATCGGCCATGAACCCTTCATTATATAGGGAGGGTGGTCTTATCCTTTTAGGAAGGCGCCCTAGGACGTTTCCAATCACCAAAAATCGCACCAAACAAGTTTGGAAAAAACAAACCGATTTGGATACGATTCGGATCAGCCCGAAATCGGGCTGACCGACGCCGCTACTGATAGCACCGACGCCGTCAAGGCGTCGGGCGCGCGAGGTCTCGCAGGCGCGACCGGACGGACGCGCTGACCGGACGCTGGACGGGCCTTGCGGCGCGGCGTCCGGTCGGTGTCCCGGCCGCCTACTTCTGCAGCGCGACCCGGCCGGACGCCGCGGACGGACGCCTGGACCGACCGACGCGCCCTGAGTCCGGTCGTGAGTCCGGTCACCTTCCGTAAAGCCGTTTTCGATCCTCCTCGAGAATTTGGCTAAGTCTGAAATTTGCGGTGACTTGGACCTCCAAAATATGGCTAAGTCTGGAATTTTGCGGTGGTTTAGCCTATGCCATTTTGGGTGTCAACAGTAAGTTTGGCTTGGTTTGTATCAAGGCTAAACCTGTCAAGGCGGCACTTCTGAAAGTTTGGAGAGATAGCTATGTATAGGTTTCTTCTTTTTTTTTTCTTGGGCCTAGCTGCCTTGTAATTTATTTTCTTATGTAACCATTCTTTCATTTAATTAAAAAAAGAGAGGTCGGGGCTCCCAGACCGGTTCGGTCAAAAATAAGAAAATGTAAGAATCAATCCTGCCCCATCACAGAAATGGACGTGCAGACCTGACAGTTGCTTGACATGTGAGAGTCTCAGAGGTTGGAGATTTGGTCCCTACCACCTCAAGACAAGTTGCTTGGCATTGGGGAATAAATGGATGTTACCCTACTACGATGGAATTAGTATTGCGGCTTAATAGATAATGGATACAAGGAATCCTCGGCCAGCAACTCTAGCCGATTAGCTAGATCACCGAGTTCGCAGTCAGGTTCCAGGTTCGAGTTCTCCAAACTAACAATGCTCCTTTGAAGAAGGAGCTAAACACCGTCTTCGACATGGGCAGCGCGCAGGGCCATACGGTGAATTTCGTCCTGACACGGCCAGACACATGTAGATTGGGCCTTCTCGTCCATGCCGTTGTGATGTGCTCTCTTGGATCTCTGGCATCAGCTTCACCGGCAACAGCTTGAACAGCAACAGTGCCTTGATCAGCGGGTACTTGGACAGTGACAATGGAGCACGGCAAGACACAATGCTAGAACCATGCAAGAGATAGCAAAGCACGATGTAGCTCGCTCCCCTTTGAATCCTTGCGTGCTTTTCATGTTAATAGTTACTGGGGATGAGTTGCATCAGGACGTTTGTAGAAGGTGGTATTCCTATTGCCTCCCACTCCTATAGCAAGCACTCATGTCATCAGGACGTTTGTGTGGGGCGGGCATGACATGAATTAAAATATCACGATTGTGTGCTCGTAGACATAGTTGTGGGAGTCGATTGCTTACATAAACACGATAGTGCCTAGAGCAGTCTATATGACTTAATATAAGGATGACAGCTGGGGCCATTTAATGGACGTTCTTCAATTCATTTAGACATAATTAGTGCTCTGTATTTACTAACCTACTAATAAAGTATTTTTTCTGAAATCAAACATGTTTTGCTTAACAGTTCTGACAAAAGACAAAAATATCTGGCCTCAGGGTAGCTCTAGTTGTGAGTCGACTTCTTTAGGAGAGAGAGTGCTACCTATGCCATGATTCAACGCAACCAAAAATCGATTCAGTGTACCAATGGTGTGGGTTGATGCAGGAGAGGCATGGGCGGTCTGATGTGACAGCTTTGGGAGGAGATGGGCTCATCGGGCTCTCTAGCGGAGGTATATTTGAGCAAAAGCCCGAAGCCCGGCCCCCGGTGCCCTTTTTGGCCCGGCCCGGGCCCGGCCCGGTCCGAAACGTGCCCGTGGAAGGCCGTGTCTGGGTTGACCCCGACACGCGGGCTGGCACGGCCCGGCATGGTTTTAGCCTCGGCCCATTGGCGGCCCGGTCTAGCAGGGGGGGGCGAGGCGGCGGGCGATTTTGTATAAAAGCGAGCCCCCGTCCACTTTGTTCACTCCTCATTCGCCTCCCCTCCCCTCTCGAGTCCCCACCCCAAACCCTAGATCCCCTAAGCGCCGCCAGCGCCCTCGCATCCTCGCATTCCACCGCCGCGACCCGACCAATCGAAGTCAGATCCGCGCCTCGGGCGCCCAAGGATTGGATCTTCTTCTTCCTCGTCGTCGGCGTCCTCGTCCCTCCTTTCTTCTCCCCCTCCCGTCTCGGTCTCGGTTGTCTCGTCGGGGATTTTTTTTTTTTTTTTTTGTCAATGCCGCCTGATGAAACGATGCAAACTTTTGCGTCCACTCTCTTGTTTGTCATCCATGATTCGATGTTCACCAATGCATGAATCGACTCTTGCCCGATGACACGTAGGAGCATGATGGTTGGTTTCTTTTCACCACTTGAGAATCCCTTAGCTTCAAGGGCATTTCAGTAGGTGTCACATTGTGAGTCATTGCTCTCATCGAACCAGTGAAACCTAATTTCAATTGGCATTATGGATTGATCCGGGTTGTCGCATCCGAAAAATTATGATAGAGACTTGGAGTTTTTAGCATCTTTGACCCTCGATCCGAAGTTTTCTCCACACGAGAGCTATGAAAATTTGGTTATTAATTCAACTCTACTCCATAATTCTTCACGAGTAGTCAACGGACTCACGGTGCTCCACCCGGGTTTCAAATCCAGGGGTGTGACACATTATCTGGATTTATTTCAGGATTTTTACGGCGCTATGTATTAAGTTGTGGCGGCGTCCCCGTCGACAATGAGGCGCTTGTGGTGACTTCATGAACTTCAAGATTTGCTAGCGCAGTTCTTCGAAGGTGCTCATAGGGGTAGGGTTTGCGACGCGTATTCATAGTGTGCGTGGGCGTGTTGAGTGTCAGCGTTGTACTTGTGTATTCTAAAAAAATCTTCACGAGTAATAATATTAAGTATTAGAACTAATTTTAATATAAACACTAACAAAAAATTATTCACGCACCATTCTCTCTACATTCATGTTTTTATTGAACAAATTATGTTGTGAACCTTATCTCCATTTGCCTTCAATACGCATCCCCACGAGGTTAAACTTAAAAAGAAGTTAAATTTAGTGCAAACTCGTGGCTGAATATGTTCGCTTTGAAGATTTTTGGTAGGAAAGAAATACATGACCCATGTGAGTTAGGAAAAAGAATAGATGGTCAAGAACTAGAGATAGGAGAACATAAGCGTGGAGATTTGCATGAGTAATAACAAGAAACGAACGGGTGTACGTAAAATTATGAACTCATGAACTACTACCCAAAATAAATTATCCGTTAGTTTGTCTTATTGGCTCTTATCATTATGAAGAAAACTGATAAATTGTAAATAAATAATTTGAAATTAGACCTTCTTATAATTTACATATCACAATTTAAATAAGCGACATGAATCTATATTTCAATGTGAAACCTACCGCACCTGGTGCTGCCTTTCTCAAACAAGTATGAAGCATCGTGAAACACGTATATACGACTACATGAGGTGAGCACTTTTTTTTTCTCTTGTGGTGCTTTGTGATTAAACAAAGTTGGAGTTTTTTTTCTTTTTTTGCTCAAAAAAAGGTGTAGTTTTGTTTTAAAAAAAATGAGGTGGAGTGGCAGAGGCGCACAGTACTTATGTTTTGCTATATATCCATTTGATGATGATGCCATGGTCTCAGCTTCTCAAGCTGTACACCGTACCTATGCTTGCTAACACAGGTCCTAACTCGCGTCCTTCCTCGCACATCCATTTCTTTGTCATGCACTACTCACCAAACTATGTGCCTCGTTGCAGTCTGGATCTGTTGCTTATTTAATTATGTAGTCCACGCTCTTGTGTCCAGCACAGCTGGTTTTCTTTCTGTATAACATTTTTTTTGACGAAACTTCGAGGGACCGAATACCCTACAAAAAATTTTTTATAAAACAAAAAGAGGGATCAGTTCAAACTATGTACAAGAAAGCTTACAACAGAGGACAGTGGGAGCAGTAGTCTACATGCGGAACAAAGAAGGTGATACAGGAAATTAGGGCTAGCCTGCATGCATCGGGACAAAGTAAGACTGCATGGAGTTTAGAAAGAATGGAAAGCATGAAAGAACCACCTGACTCAGATGGTCAACAAACTTCATTCAGCAAAAAGAAGTTCTTGTGAGTTAAAGTACAAAAAAATCCAGAATGGTCATCCCTGAGCTCAAACCGCTAGACTTACGCTTCATGCTTGGTCTGTTGAATGTATTTCTCCTTTCCAACAGTCGGTTCTTCAACGTCTGCTATCTGCAGGTCCTGTTGATAATAGATGCAATAATCAAGTGAATGATAGCATGTGCAAGATGATTAATACATCCACCAATTTTCCTTGAAGCCAGCCTTTTCGTTAACCCGAACAAAAATTGAGAACAGAATAGGCTCCAACTGTCACTTCGAGATATCTTAACTAATGATCTTTTTATTAAAAGCAACCTCTATATTGATATTTAATTTCCTTGTCGGGCGACAGATAGCAGCAGTCAACAAAACATACTACATATCGACATTTCCATCTTGGTAACCATAACGAATATCATATTTTGAATGGAGTTTGAGAACACAATTTGTTCATAGTCATACATAGATTGTGTGAAAAAAAAAAAAATCATAGCTTGTCCAATTCCACCTTATATTCATTCATCTTTCGAACGCCTAGCAGCCATCTTCTAAATTGCGCATTGAAGTGGGGGCGCAGTGTTTATCCTTTTGCATCACGACTGTCGATCGACAAACAGAGGCCAACAAAGCTAAAACTAATCGATTGTGCCGAGGGCTGGTTCTCGACAAAGGTGAGCTTTGCCTTGGGTCGTTTTTCGCCGAGCGGTGTGCTCTCGGCAAAACCCTCTTTGCCAAGGGTTTGTTTTTTGGCAACAGCCACCGTTGGCGAATAAGATCTTTGCCGAGCCGGTTTTTCTGGGCTCTCGGCAAAACACAGTACTCTCAGCGATGATTGATTTTCCCGTAGTGGTTGGTGAGATGCAGTTGTGTTTTCTCCTGCTGGTCTAGTTTCGTAATTCGCAGTAGATGAATGGATGTCTACAGTGGTGTCCATTGTGCTCCTGATGCCGCCCATGCCAAAATTAAGAAGCACTTTATAATTTTGCTCAGCTACTAGGACGACTCCATACTTACTCCCGTAGTTTGAGATGAATGGTGAGTCCTAAGTCGCATTGGGTTATTATAGGGCCAAACAAGCAGAAACGTACAGTTCGAACAGCACTGACCAATTGACCATGCATGATAGTGAAGTAATAAGTTGAAGAACGTTTTGAGAAACAATATACACTGCATAAAGTCTATCGAGTATCTTGTATGTAGTTAATTAAAATAGTGTTAAAATATGTTTGGAGTATATATCTTGGTACATAGCAAACAATATACATATTCATATGCATAACAAGCTAGGACAGCATCCGGGAGCCACCAACACTACAGGAGACGGCGTCGAGCGCCTGGAGGTTTGCCGACCTCCTGTAGTGCAACATAGATAGTACACACCTCGACCACGCTGCACTTGCCACCTTTGTTAAAAAATTACCATTACACACATTCTCTTGTACACAAATGCAACTTGCCAGCTAGGGACTAAATGGGACTACTACCCATTGCATAGTGTGCATTGTCACAAGGGTTTGAGGGACTTCTACACACACCACCTCATCTCCATCTATGCCTTTGTCGAGCCACAGTATTGGTCCATTCAGCTACCCAACTCATTCTAGGGGTACTCAGGCAAGGGTTGCCACCTCCACAGCTTTGGATGTTGTGATTGGCAAAAGTACCTCGAATACTTGTATCTGTCACACCTTCGGTCTTCGATTGAAGGCGGGCTGTCTCTTTGATGATTTCAGTCATCTTCGTGTGAGAGAGGTCTGGCTTGTCTAAACCTTGCCCTCCATAGCTTGAGGGAGCTTCGGATGTCTATCAAAGTAGTTTCCTCAAAGATTAGACATTTGTCGCCTTCAGTCTTCACTCAGAGGCCTCATCCATTCCAACACCTTTGTTGTCTTTGTGCGAGGGTTTGCCTATCAACCCGTGCTGAATACTACCCTCATCGATCTTCGGTGTTGGCTTTTCTTGTGCTTCCTCGGAACCATCACACAGCACCTATCACGACCTTTGCCATTGTACCTGCAATCACAGAGCTTGTAATGGGGAGTTAGAAATGGTCAATGAACCTTCGGGCACGACACTACAAACTAACAAGGAAATGAATCTACAGACAAGAAAATGCAAAAAAACAATTAAAGCTACCGTTTGTAGATTAAAATTACCCCATGCAGGACATCCTCGGACTCAAAACCGTCATCGCACACATGCATGTGGATATCAACACTCGCCCATACGTCTGACAATTTTTGCTCGGATCAGAATGCCACAGAATGACCTTACACCTTAGGTTACAAGTTGACCTGCATAGTGTCATCAGGACTTTCCTGAAACACAACATTATCACGCGGAGGAGCCATCGTCGAAGCTGGGCATCAGAATAATATTGGCAAATACCACAGAAGATGCTAGTACCATCACCGTAGCACCAGATGCAAACGTCCTATAGCAGGCACTATTTTCACTTTGCCTTTGAAGTTACAATTATTTGATATGATTATTGCGTACACATGGGAGCTGACACGCCCTGTTAGAGGCCACTGTCAACTATTGGTTCAGTAGGAGTACATGGACCATGTCTATGTGTGCGTTAGCCCATAGGGTCACATGCTTAAGGGGAAGGAAGCCTAATTCGGATGTGATCCAATTAGACAATGCTTAAGGTTACCAATGGTCCTCCAGCTCAAGAGCCTATTAAGAACGCCTATATAAGAGAGGTCGGCGCATGGATAGGATTGGACTCATGCCACTTTGGCAGCCGTTGCCGCCCACGCCCTGGCCTCCTGCTCCTCACGACGCTTCCTCCCTGTACGTGTGGATACCTCGGAGGTGCCGCATCTGGAGCACAAGGATGAACCGCACGTGAAGGATGGATGTGAGCAACTGCGCTACACAGCTGCGACGCGTACATCTATGTTGAGAGAAAGAGAGAGATAGAGAGAGAGAGAGAGATTTCTACTGCACCTGCACGTCTAGTGGTAACCCTGTGGTCTATAACTAGCAGTAGTTCCTGGTTTATGGACTAGAAAAATTTTGTTTTCAGCTAGCGTATCGTTCCTATATTCCTTCATGTAATTATTTATGCTTCTCAATATCATGGTTTGCAATCATACTCAGGGTTTCTACTGAGATCATTCCCTTCCACTCTTTGATCCCGCAAGAGCTAGACGTTGTGACTCTCTGCTCACGACTCCTCCCTTCTCTCCATCCGCGACTCCTTCCTTCACTCCGGCGGCAGTGTCCTCCCTCCCTCGTCCGGGCCCCCTCTTTCTCAGCTTGGAGCATAGCTCTGTCCTCTTCTTTTTTCCTCACACCAAGGCTCTCGTGATGGTGGGCTACCTGGCTGGCGGCGGCGTTGGGTGGCCGGTGGGCTAGATCCGGTTGTGATCCAGGTGGAGGTATGCTCGACAACCGGATTTCCTATCTTTGGTGAGTGCCGAAAACACTCAGCAAAAGGCCAAAAACACTCACCAAAGGCTTTTGCGAGTGTACACTCGCCAAATGCGACTCGGCAAAGTGGGTCACGACAAAGAGGTCTTTAGCGAGTGCCTTTTTATCGGCTCTCACCAAAGGTTTTTGCCGAGTGCCATTCCACGTGCCCGATTTCGGACAAAGGGCACTTGCCAAAGGCGAAGTTCTTTGCCGAGTGTCGAAAGGGTGTGGCACTCACCAAAGACCGCATCTTCGCCGAGTGCCAAACTGTGTGGCACTCACCAAAATGAAACTCTTTGCCGAGTGTCAAATTGCGGGGCTCGCCAAAGTGGCAATCTTTGCGAGTGTCAAATTTCAGCACTCACCAAAAGCATTAGCCCTCGCCAAGGGTCAGACTTTGCCGAGTGCCATGACAAAAAAACTCGGCAAAGAGGAGGCCATTGGCGAGTGTTGTGGTCTTGGCACTCGACAAAGAGCCAGCAATGCTGAGTGTCATGACCATAGTATTCGGCATTCTTTGGTAAGGTTCTGTTTTTCTGTTTTTCTGCTTCATTTTGTCCATACACATATATATCACATAAATGCATCCAATAGACATCATAAATCACATATATATTACATTTGCACATCCATCATCACTGTTCACATAAATCTGCATATATATCACATAAATCCACATATTATCCATCCATTGTCACACAGAAGTCACATGAGTCCAGAACTAGGTTCACAAGTCACATATTATTCATCCATCATGTCCAAGTCCACAACTACATACGAGTCCATGTCCATCTATCCATCATCCTCACCTACATCACCAAATCATTTAGATCGGTGATCACCAGCTGCCGGGTCCTTGCTACGGCGATGGCCCTTGAGGATCGATGGGCGGCCATGTGTGCACCAGAGTCACTCCTGTACCTGTTGGATCATTCGACGCCGCCGATTGCACCTGCGCATAAGAGACGACATTGCATATGAGATATAAGATTTAAAGATTCAAAATACTAGCTAATAACTTAAGGTGTCTTATGAGAACTTACCGGAGTATGGTTTGGATCAATAAATGGCTGCTGAGTCGGTGGAGGAACAAAAACGATGTTTGGCGGTGGAGGCGCATTGCTTGCCATGGCTTGAGACTAGATGTACTGCCACAACTAGGCAAGGCTGTTGATATTGGTCCTCTCTCTCTCCCGAGAGGCCGCCGCCTCCTCCTCACGTGCCTTCCTCTCTTGTTCCCGCTGAGCCTACGTACAATATGTAAAGCAAAGATATGTGATAATCAAAGCAAAGGCAAGACATATAGACTAAGCTGTTGGGCACTGCTGTAGGGCGATGATAAATATAATAAGGTGCCTTTCCGGTTGACAAGAAAATAATTAGCGGTCACTGCCTTGGAATTGCTTCAATCTCATTTGCAAATTTAATAATAGACTCTGCCATATGAATAACTTTTGCTTTTTAGTGCTTCACTGATTCATCAACAATGCCGTTGAAACTATGCAATAATATAAATGTTATTTGTTGACACGTAAAGGCAGGAAGTACTTTGCATTTCCTAAAAAAGCTGCTCTGAAGCCCAAAGTCTGTCCGCTGTTTCTAATTATAACACCACTAATTAAGTCCTACTTTTTCAGAGATAAATTCATCACCAATGCCAACAAGTAGGCGTAAATGCATGGCAAACTGCTGAGCAGGTGTCACTACCTATCCAAGTCATCGAAATATTTTGTTTCTCATAATATCTGTTTTCTGGAGTTTGGTGAAGGATCAAGCGGCTCCCTTTGAGTCATTGCACGCCATGATCATGTATTTGCAATACGTACAAAATAGGTCTCACCACAAAACGATTAATTGCTGGATTGGTGATCATAACACACGCCGCGACTATATATGGAATGGCAATTGGCAGGGCACGAGGATGATCAGACAAATAATATACTTGTATAGTCGTTGCTTCTCCTAAGCTGAGAAGTACAAGATCCATGAGATAGACATACCTCCTGAGGAGCCCCCAGTTAATTTTTTTGTTGTTGATTGGATATGCATGTGCTATGGATGCTCGCAACACCTGTTGTTGCTATGATGTACGCAACTCATATATATTTGATAACAACAAAACTTCGTGCCATAGCAAAAGACATAACATATATGGGACATGGCCAAAAAAGAGGAACAAGTTGAGTTTGAGACCCAAATTGCTGTACAAAAACCAACGAACTCGATCCAGTTCTTGTCAGTATGACAGTAAAAGACAAGCCAACTCAGGACCCTTTGTGTTCCAGCTTGTTGATCCTTCGACGTCCCTAGTGCTTAAACCGTTTTCATAGCTCGATATAACATCTTCGATTTTTGTTAAGACCAGTAAAAGTGTTTCCTTTCAAAATCATGAGAAAAAAAGTCACATCAAACATTCCCCAATCAGACAGGACGGCCATCTCCGGCCTGCTCATTGATCCAAGCTGCAGTACTGGAGCAGCACAGACAGGTTGATCCTGAACATATTCTTGCGAAAGGACCATAGATACCCAGCGCCAACAGGACGACCATCTCCGGCCTGCTCATACATAGCTACCTTGCTTCAAAGGCCCTACTCCGGACTCCCTTGGATTTAACTACTGGCTGGACTGCTCTTATCCTATACATGATGTTCAACCCACATACTGTTTTGTAGATTTCTTCTGATTTCTGGTGTCCATTGTGCACCTGATGCCTCGGATGCCTAGCTGAAACCACACTCTCGCTCTATACTTTTCTTCTACAACTTGGACTGCTCTGATGTGTACTCCAACAGTTTACTCGAATAGCGAGGCTCAATACACATTCGGTACTTATACACATGGACAAGCATCGATCATAGTGTTTGTACTAGTAAATTCAATGCAAGATTTCAACCACGTATAATGCTGCTATCTATGTGGACAGCACGTCTAGCTGCCTAGGGATGTTTATATATAGTGGTTGCAGATAGAGGCAAAAGTTTACTTGTAGTAAATGCAATCAAGGTCTCACAAATATTCCTCCTATGGAAACAGTCTGTAAAAATTGTTATTGCATTATTAACTGTAAACATTTATACATTTTGATTGAATGGTCTAGTATTTCCAATGTCATACAGATTAATCTAATCGAACTTTGGATGCATTGTTAGGCTTCAAAGAGTGCACACCATTTTGAGAAAAACCATTGGGATAAGTTAATTTTACTATTATCATCTCCCTTTGGATGATTACCTACTGCTGCAAAGATGCATTGTCAAGCACCACTCAATAGGCTCCATGTGGTCAATAAATTTTGATGAGATCATATAACTATATGGAGAAGATAGTTTAGTACGAAAGAATCAAAATCATATTCTGCAATATGTGGAATCCTATTGAGTGGTGCTTGCATATAATAATGTCTCACCTACAGAAAAATAAATATGTAACAATTAATCCTTTCCAAAATAAAAGCAACAATATGCCATGATCCTTTTCTGGTCAATATATACCATTGCACATTCTTTCTAGTGACATCAAATTATCACTCATCGAGAACATTATCTCTATCCAGAGTATGATATTATGAAATGGAATAATGCAAAGATATGATGATAGAAATGAGAGGTAGGGGAAACCGAATAGCACTGATTTTTGCTTCAAGCTGTGGCTGTGTATGGCTTAGATCAAGTTGTTCTATGCGGCTATCTACGATTCCACCGTAGCTTCTCGCATCGCATGGACCACCTAAGTGTGGTTTGTCACTGGTGTGGTGGTGCCATTGCCTTCCCTGTGTACGTAGCATGTGTATGTCAGACGTTTCTGTCAACACCGCAGAAAAAAAAAGAGCGAGGGGTTGCCTTTCGAAAAAAAAAGAACAATGGGACGTGTTTTTTTAGTTTGTGATCAATTTTCTGTTTTGATAATTACACATTCCTCAGCAATTTCCAACTACTAAGTAGTTAATTTGCTACGATTTCTTTTGTGCTTTACTCCTCTGTAGTCTCCAAGCTATATATCGTTTTGCATTCGCAGCTTCCTTTGCTAGACTCAAACACTGAAGCCATCTGAAGAAGTGACGACCCTCTCAGTGGTGGCCTGGCCAGGCAGGAGAAGCAAGGCAGCTGCCGCGGTCCCTGAAGTCGTTGGAGACGAAGCCGCTGTCAAACTGAAGTCAGTGGTGGCCTGCCCAGGATGGTGCCACGGTCCTTGGACCCATAGGGAGCCGGTTGCGGTATTGGTGCCGTTGAGCTCATCTGCGCACCTAGGTACGTGGTGGAAGCGCATGACCCAGTGCTCATATGCTCCTCAAAGGAAGATGACACAAACTTTTTAATACAAGTTTAATACATGGGGGGTAGAGAGTTTAGTACTAGCTGAACTCACAATTTTTATAGCAGGGTATGATTTGGAAAAGCAGAGCCAAAAGCAGAGTCAGAGCACGGAAGTAATTTATGACACTAGTTTCTTTCCTGCTATTCCATTTCTTTTTATTCACAGATGATTAAAACAGTTTTCTGTTTCTGGTTTGTCACACACCTAGTTCAAGAGCACGCACCCGTAGGCCATAACAACACCTGTTCATAGCCCCCTGTTCACACACGTTACATGCATGCAATTCTTGCTCCAAATTACTCGGCTGAACACTCAAGGTGACTGACTATCCGATGGACATTCAGATGTATTAGGTGGATCCAAGCAAGATATATATATACATTTTTGGACTAGCAATCCACTGGGTAGAACACTCAAGGGGATATCGGAGGAACACAAACTGTATGGTCTTGGCATCTCTCTTGTTACCTTACGAGCCACCAAGGAAGCAAATGGACATTCCCCTGGCTTAGAGAGAGCGCTTGTGCCGGTGTCTCAACTGAGAACCAGTCACCGAGAACCGCTGATTTTCCTGGTGCCTGCTACTCCTGGTTTGAATTGCAACTCGGCCATAATTTAGGCCACCGTACCTCTGTGCACCTATCTTCTTTCATATCCATTTCGTTGGTCCAAGATAGTGAACACTATATATATGAAAGCGTGTAGAAGTTGGGCATATATACATACAAAAAGAAACGATAGACACAATTATTATCGCAAGTGCAATACAGTTTGCAGTGCCAACCATGTTTTTATAGTGCCATGCACGTACAAGAGGACGCACGGTTAGCAAACTCTTGAATCTTCTAAATTCAATGCCAACAAGGACGCAGTTATTTGAGGCGTCCAAAAAATAGATTGAAGAGTGCTACAACATATCTGATGCAATGACCATAGTGCCGATAGAAGTAAATAAATTCCTTTATGACACATTAACACTGAATATTCTGGAAATGTAGTAGTTACATAAGGGAGAGGTTACATAAAGGAGAGGTTCCCCCTCAACTCTCCTATAAATACTTTAGAAACAACGTCCCTTACATTTTTATGTTCACTAGTAAATAGAAGAGGTAAAAAGGGTCAATGGAGGGGTAGTCCACTTTAGTGACAACAATTGTTAGTGTCGATATTAAGAATGGGAAGCATCAGCAACAGTAGAAAAGTCCATAGGCAGCCGCTGAGAAAAAATATCTATGGTGAACTCTAGCTTTTCTCCTCTTGTCAGTGCCAATCACGAACGTCATCGATCGGGGCCTTGTGTTCGGAAAAGGCTGTAGTATGTGAACTCAGCATTCTGTCAGTCATTGGCTGGCCTGGGAGGGGAATCTAGGTAGTTGCTGCGGTCCCTGGAGTCTTAGGAGAGGAAGCCCCTGTTGATCTGAAGACCATCAGTGGTGGCCTGGCCTGACACCATCCATCTTACTAGACAACACATGTTCCCATGCAACCAGGCATATAGAAGCATGACAATAATCTTCCCGGGTCCAAAAGAAGGCTCGATATCGTTTGTCAATACCTTTGATTACAGTTTTGTGGAGGTCCATACACTACCGCACAGTCAGCCTCCACCGGCGCCAGAGCGTGTACCGAGAGCCCCAAAACAAGCGCCGGTACATATACGATGTACCGAGAGCTTCGCTCGGTGGAATAAAACCCTCGGTGCTGACCCCTCCACCGAGAGACCCTCGCCGATGACCCACAGGCTCTCGGTAGAGCTCAACGCCACCGAGAGCCGTCCCTCTCTGCAAACATACATACCGGTGCTGTTAACGCCCAGAGTCCGGCAGCATCACACGCAGCCCCCCCCGTCAAATCTACCGAGCGGGGCTGCTGGTGCTCGATAGAATATGGTCACTCTACCGAGGGCCGGTTCCTTGGCTTCGGTACAATGACCTTATTTTTTTTTTTTTTTTTTTTTTTTTTTCAATCGACCTAGACAAACACAATCTAAAAAGTGCATAGAACCTGTAAATATTGGGGAAAAAAAAATATGAGAACATCTCTAGAGTACCACATCAATTCTAGGTATAAGCGTGACAAATTAACATGGGATATCTAGATTACCACATCATTTTGGTTCCTCCGAGCCTGGTTTGCAAGCAAATCCCCGCAACATCATCAAGCATGTTCCTACTTTTTAGCTGTCATCAACAAAAAGGAGAATGTAGGGAGAGTGTACCCATGTTCTTGAAGCTTCGTTACACATCCCATGACAGCATATTTTTGTGTAAACCGCCGGGCTGGCTCACATGCGACTTTGCTCCAACCGCTGAGATGTTTATAGGATTTCCACCTCTCCTTCTAGAGGCGATGGAAAAGCTAATTTGACATTCAATTTGTTGTCCCAATTCACTATGAAGATGATGTGTGTGTTTGGACGACCACTTCATGAACACCAAAGTACGAGAGAGTGTTTAAGCCAAGTGATTTGGTCAATTGGCTGCAATAGTTTTAAAATTCATATAAATGGTAAATATTCATGTACAAAAATACTTGACAAATTAATTATACAAATACTTACTATTATTCGAATATTTTCCGTTATGGTGGGCAGAGATCTCCAATCATAGTCAAATCCTCGGGTCGTTAGATGGCCACAAAAACCTCGACTTCTGGAGGGTGGAAGATTACGTCCGACCATCTAAAAAAAATATAAAAAAAAAAGAAGGCCAAACAAAAAAAAGAACATATAAATAAAATACTACCATCATCATGATGAACCCTCCAAAATATATAACAACTACAACAACATGTTACAAAAAAATAACCTTATCTAATTATTATTGACAAATCATAAAAATGTAACTTAAAAAAATTATAGCAATGTATACCTTAATGCGATCGGCGGAGGTGGCCGGGCGTTGGCGGGGTGGCCGGCGTCGGGCGGAGGTGGCCGGCGTTAGTGAGGGCGGTGGTGGCGGTGGTTGGTGGGGGGCTCGCCGGGCGGGTGGCGCGGGCGGTGGTGGCGGTGGTTGGTGGGGGCTGGGCGGGTGGCGCGGGCGGTGGTTGGTGTGGCGGCGGGCGGTGGTGGTGGTGGTGGCGGCTGGCGGTCTTGGCGGGTTGGGGCGGGCGGTGGTTGGTGGTGGCGGTGGTGGCGCGGGCGGTGCCGGGCGGGTGGCGCGGGCGAGGACGGCGGGGTGAGTGCGGCCGGGCGGGAGGGGTGAGTGTGGCCGCTGTGGGCGGAAGAAGTGTCGAGAGAGAGGGAGGGATTGGGGAACAAGGTGGACGGTCGAGAGGTAGGGCCTCTACCGAGGGTTCAATTCGGGCCCTCGGTAAACCTTTTAAAAAAATTTATCACCAAATTTCGAATGAAATGCTAAAATTTAAAAATTTAGAGGATTGTACCGAGGGCTTCACCGAAAGTGACCCTGGTAGATTTATTTTTCCAAGGCTCAACCTACGCCTCGGTAAAATAATTTTTTTTTTGAATTTGGAGTCCAATTTTTTTTTCGTGGTGTCTTTCATACATTGCCTATTGGTTCTTATTCAATTGTGATATTTTTTAAAACAATTTACTATATTTTTTGATTTTATTGCTTTTTAATTTAATTTTTTTTTATAAGCCAAATTTAAAGCGTAAGACATTCGAATATAGGGGGAACATGAAAAGGAAAAATGATATTCATATTCTGAATGCAATGTGAGGCCTAATTAGGGGATTGACCCAAAACTTTTGAACATCTCCTAAAACAGAACATGACCATTGACTCCGGGTGAATAGTTTTTAAATTAAATAAAATGCAAACGAAGTTGAAAAATCATGAAACTTGTTGAGTTTGTCGTAAAATCGTATATGGAGGCTATAAAAATAAATTGGGAATGTTTTCGTAAAGGTTGGTTCATAGAATGGCCAAAACCCAAGACAACTCCACATAAGTTCTACTATCACATGTGTTATATCACATGAGTTTCAACCATCGACGCCAACGTCAATCTAAACCTTCCCAAATTTTTGGGTACTCTCCACATATGATTTCATGACTAATCAACAAGTTTCACGATTTTTCAACCTCGTTTGCAATTACTATAATTTTTAAACCATTCAAATGAAAGTGAATGGTCATGTTCCGTTAAGGAGATGTTCAAAGTTTTGGGGATACCTCTGGATGAGGCCTAACATTGCACTCATGAATATGAATATAATTTTTTTTTTTGTTCATGTCTCCACCCTATTCGAATGGTTTCCAGTTCAAATTTGGTTAATAAAAGAAAAAATCAATTAAACAAAAGAAACTCAAAATATATACTAAATAGTTTTGAAAAAATATGAAATTTAAACATGACCTAGGATACATTGTTTAAAACCACACACAAAAAAATTTGGATCCAAAATTCAAAAAAAAAAAGATATGTTCACCGAGGGGCGGAGTTGGGCTCTCGGCGACAACACCGTCTACCGAGAACCCTCGTGGAATCAGCCCTCGGTGAGTTCTACCCGAGTGTCCACAAGAGCGGACCCCTCGGTAGAACAAACCCTCGGTAAAAAGCCCTAACCGAGAAACGCCCGGTCTAGTATATCTTATCCATTCCACTCTCACACCCCCCACCCCCACCCCTCGCATCTTATCCACTCACTCTCACTACCCCCTCCCCTCTACCTCCTCCCACCCCACCCTCCTCCCTCCCCCTACCTCCCCGCCGGCGTCAATCCGGGCGTGCGCCGCGCCACCTCCAGCGGCATCGACGCCGCCTCTCCCGGCCGCCACGCCGCCCGCGCCTTCCTCTCACGCGGGCCCGTGCCGTCCTCGCCTCGCCCGATGGCGCCGCCCGCCGCCACTTCGGCCGCCCGCGCTTCCTTCTGCGGGCCGTTCGGCCGCCGTCCTCGCCCGCCAGCGCTTCCTCTATGCGGAACGGCCCGATCCTCGCCTCGCCGTCTGCGCCGCCGGCCGCGTCCTAGCCCGCTCAAGGAGGTAGGGGAGGAGGGAGGGGTGGAGGAGGGAAGCTTGGGAAGAGGAGGGAGGACGGAGTTGGGAAGGAGGGACGAGGAGCAGACCGTGCCCTTGCCGCGACCGACCACACCGCTTTGCAAGAAGGCAACGACGGGGACCGGTGCCTGCCGCGCAGCGACCACACCCCCGCCGCAAGAAGGCAACGAGGAGAGGAGGACCGCGTGGTTTGCCGCGCCCACCCCGATCCGCGCAAAGGTGAGGTATTTGGCTACCACTAGTTGTGGTCGAAAGTGGTCGCGGATGGTTGTGGTCGTGATCGAACAGTGGTCGTGATGGTTGTGGTCGTGATGGTGTTCCTCGTCGAAATTTTGACCTTTTATATATGCCTATGATGCTTTACAATGCCCGGAGAGAGAGACCATGCATTCTAGGACTGTTTATGTTCTCATGCTCGCGTCATCGAACCATGTGATACATCCATGCCTAGCAACCTACATTGTCCACCGTGATGACGATGGCTAGGTTGGATGTGTCACATGGCTTCATGGCAGCCATGAACTCAAGTATCTATTTGTTCTTATGGTCCAAGTTTAAATATTAAAGAAAAGGGCATTTAATACCGAGGCTATGCTTATATATCGTTCCTATGATGCTATTGGTTCTCAAAACCTTACATTTTATGATCGTGATGTTAGTGCCATGAATCGAAAGCTGCATTATATTTATTATCTCATGGTGGTCATCAAACCGTGACTCACGTCCATTCCCAGGCAATGATGGAGTCGGTTTGGTGCCTCCCTCATAGCCGGGAATGGACTGAGTCACGGTTCCATGGCTACCATGATGCTTTGGCAGCAAGGATGATCAATGTGCACCTATGACCGAAGTCCCTTTATGCAATGGTGGCCTGTGATGCAAGTGTTTGCATTTGCTCACTTGAGAAAAAAACATCTTTGCTCCGCACTTTCTCCATGATCCTCGCTTGTTCATGTTCGAGAGAGCATCAGGGGAAGTGCGGAGTGGCATGTTCTTTTAGTAGGCTATGATACAAACCTACTTGAAAAACTGAGGCTACCTCCTTTTCTTGCCACACCTATGGAAGCTTTGCTCTTATATATTTTCATTCTTTTGTTCTCCTATCTCATTTTGGGCTTATATATCGGTTCACGGAATGCAATGATGCCTTATTTTATGACTGTGATGTTAGTGCCATGAATCTGAGCTGCATTATCGTTATTACCTCATGGTGGTCATCCAAGCGTGACTTGCATCCATACCCAAGCAATAATGGAGTCGAGTTCCATGGCTCCTTGATAGTCGGGTATGGATGCGATCCACGGTTCCATGACTACCTTGAAATTGCTTTGGCAGCAAGGATGATCAGTGTGCACCTATGGATCGAGTCCCTTTATGTGACTATGTTCTTTTTAGCAGCCTATGATATATTTTCATTCTGTTGTTCTCCTATCTCATTTTGGACTTAGCCTGTGATGCAAAGCTTATGCATTTGCTCAAGCCATCAAAAGAACATAGAGCTTCTCACTTTCTCCATGATCCTCACTTGTTCATGTTCGAGAGCATCAAGGGGAGGTGAGAGGCTCTATGCTCTTTTAGCGAAGGCTACACTATATTATCTTTGAGGCCCCAACTATATTACCTCATGTTTTTATCAAAACCGTGACTAACATTTGCTTCTACTTTTTTTAAGGCTATGGCTTGGTATGTTGTATACCATGGGGTCATTCCTGGAGTCTATGACAATTTGGGCAAAATGCAATGAGCAGGTGAGTGGTTTTTTTGTAATATCACAAGAAGTTTCGCACAAGAGCAGCCGCAGATACTTCCTATCTTTGAAAGTACATTGCTAATTTGGACCACCCATTCTTTGGTGCAAGCTCCACCATGAGTTAACCCATTAGGCTCTAGGTTTTGTTGTTGGTTTTGTTGAGTACATTCAAACTTGATGACTATGAGTTGTATCAATGTAACTAGACTTGTGCTGGATATTGGACTAATTAATTGTTGCATTTCTTAAGCGCAATCACTAGAAACAGGTTTAGAACCCATCTCTAATAACGGCGCTAAATGCGCCGTTGATATTCCTAAGTGAAACCACCATGTCGGTGATAACACTAGGTACATCAACGGTGATAGATCTTGCCTAAGAAGATATTCATCCGCAAGCGCACGGATCTATCATTGTAGCATTTCACCCGGAAGTATTCGGGTATCGTTATTTATATTTTCCCAAAGGAAGGCATGGTGGAAAAGGATCTAATAGAGACATGAACAGGGATAACATGACTATGTAATGGACCAATGCTCATAACGAGGGATATAAAGGAACGGTAAAGGGATAACTTGACACACTCACTTAAGCCAAACTCAAGGATAAAGATAAATAAGGAATAAAGAAAGACCTAAGTGGAGCATATGATTCTAGTCATGGTCGTGCATAGAACCAGTTGATAGTCGGGCAACACGCATGAGCGAGGAGGTCGGAGCGAGAATGAAATGGACAGGAGACCTCCCGGAGCATCCGCCCTAAAGGAAGGCATTTACGAACTCCTACAGCACACAGCGTGGGGGGGATTTCAAGGGGGACGGACAAGGCTTGTCACGACCAAGCCGCCTACCCCCTCAACCGTGGCATGCACTCATATTCGAAGGATACCGGCATCCGGACACCACGCCAAGATACTAGGACACTACTCATGTCCCCCATGGCCCCCACCCTACGGATGGACGGAATAGAACACGAGCAAGCCCGAAGGACACAACGAACTGCCATTCAGCACAATCCCGACATTACCCAATTATATTGCATGAATGGTTTAAGCATAAAGTTCTATATGACGATATCACAACATAGAAACTATAGACTAGTTCATGTGTCATGATCATGTCAAGAACAACATGTTAGATCATAAGATAAATCATGAGGTATAGAAATAACATGAAGACTCTAATCCTAATGCACAACCAAGATAAGATAAGAGCAAGGCTTTGGAAGAATACCATAGAAAGATTTATTCCCGGAATCCATCTTCCAAGGAGCCAAGCCCTCCTTGGTAGCTTTGCCTAGCTCCACATCCTAACCCTACTAGGAGGAGGAAGAAGAAGAAGTAGAAGAAGAAGAAGAAGAAAGGAGAAGAAGAAGAAGAAGAAGAAGAGAGAGGCTACATTGTGAGGTGTGTGTGTAAGGAGAGGGAGAGGGTCTCCTTTTATAGGTAGAGGAGAGGGGGCTCTTTGGAAAACGTCCCTCTCCATATGGAAGGAGCCAAAACCGTCCTTGGACACCTTCCAAATCTGCTTGAACCGACCAACCAACGTCGGCAACGCTAGTTATGGAAGGTAACAAACCGCCTCGCCAAACCTGGGCCCGAACCGCCTCAGGGTGGGTGCGGCCGCACCAAGTGGTGCGCGCGCACCCCCAGGTCCGCAAAATTCGGGCTTCGCAGGGGGTGGCGTTGTTGGGCCCCGAAAAAGTTGTATGGCGGTGTTTGCTCGGCCCAGTTTTGCGTGTTTGGTCTGTTTCTCCCTTGGGCTTGATGTTCTGCAGGAATGCGCTTTCCAGGGAGGTGCCTTTTGGTGTATTTTCCACTTGTTTCTTATATAAATCTGCACAATAATAATTTGGACACTACAAGTGGAAATATGTCAATAATAAATGTATATGTGTGTAGTAAGGTATAGTTTCACCTCCTTATTGGTAGAATGTTGACGTTAAAAAATATCGTTGGTGACCCGTCAACATTAATCTATGTTTCAATCATTTATGTGATATATATGTGATGAATGAGTTGTATCAGTGCATGGATGTCAAATATATGTGATATGTATGTTTCATTTGTAAAGGTGGACAGGAAAAACAGGAATAAAAAAACAAAAATATGGTCCTTTGCACCGAAAGTGGGACACTCGGTACAGGCCGCAACACCGAGGGCGGTGCTCGGTGAATCTGGAAGATGGGGCTAGAGAACCCAATGTTCCCTGTGTACACCGATGGTAGTGCTTTCGGCGACAACAGCGCTTCGGTGTAATATGGTCGTTTCACGAGGGGCAGTGGTGCGCTCGGTGAAATGACCATATTACACCGAAGCGTTAAAGGGCAGGCCCTCGGTACAACTGTGTCAGGGATTTTTAAAAAAATAAAATTCACCGAGGGGATATTTGTGGTAGCCCTCGGTGTAGTTGACGTCGACGGTGGCAAACGCCGTCGACGTGACCGCAGGTTTTGCGAGGGGGGACCGAGCCCTCGGTGCAGTGTGGCACGGGTTGCACCGAGGGGCCGTTTTAGAGCGCTCGGTACACTCTTTTCCCCGTTTAAAATTTCACCGAGGGGCTGGTACCGAGCGCGCCCCTCGGTAGTGCCTCCACCGAGCGCTATTAGGACTTTACGGAGCACTTCTGGCGCTCGGTAGAGGCTCAGCCTCCAGTAGTGATAGCAGTCATGAGTCTCGCTAGAAAGGCGAAGTTTCTATGTATAATAAAGTGTTTCTGGAAAACCGAACTGAAATGATTCGTGCCACAAAACCCTGCAGACATTATTTGTTTTCATAGAAAAGCAGTAAAGCTACATCCACCCTTGTTTATGTGTTACGATCCGACATGCAGAGATTCTACAAATTCTGTGGCTGCGAAATATTACTCCTCACACCAATGAAATCTCCAGAATTCAATATAGAATTTGGTACTTGTATCTATGAATGTGCCGATTGATCCTGATTAATGGAGCTATTAAAATTGAATTTGTGGCACATTGATACAGGATGTACCTTGGTAGTACTGCAATGAACTTCCGTGGCGGGCAATTTGGAAACCAGCCGGTTCTAGGCTTGTGCTCTGTTTTGGGACAGCATCCTGGAGGCAACAACACAAACACTAGAGTGACAGCTTGATTAGAGCGCTTGACAATCCCAATGCTTACTGCAGTTCTAAACCCGCAACAGTTCCCCATACTCAAACTTTATTAACATGTACAGGAAGGCCTGTCTAGTACAGGTGTAGGAAAGAAGACGATAATAGAGATTATGGAGATGCTTCTGCTGGTACACGTACATACTTGAAGCCAAATCTCCAGCAATATGGGTTTCCTATTTTTTAGATAAGGATCAATTTGGGTTCCTCATGGTTAATTCTCCACACCATGATGTCTTCATAAAAAAGATGCTGCAGCATTTTGCTTCATCTTTTGCTGACCAGCACAAATTAGCCTCCTAACTCCTCTGTCCTACCTGAGTAGAACATAGTCCGTGTGATCAATCAATTTTGATGAGTTCAATTAATTATTAGGAGAAGATAGTTTGGTAGGAAAGAATCAAAATCATATTCAGCAATATATGGAATCTTATTGACTGGTCCTTGCATATAATAATGTCTCACTTGCAGAAAATAAATATGCAACAATCCTTTCTAAAATAACAGTAACAGTATGGCATGATCCTTTTCTGGTCAATATATACCAAGGCACCTACGAATGACATCAAATTATCACTCATAGAGAACATTATTTTCATCCCGAGTATTATATGCGAAATTCAGGAATGCAATGAGAGGATGGTAGAAATGAGAGGCATCGGGAAACTGGATAGCAGAACTTTTTGCCAAGCACTCAGTCCCGTACATGGTTCGGATACAGCCAGATCAAGCCATACTAGACCAGAACAAACCCCATACATATATCTGAAGGATCTTGTTGGTTTGCATGTGCTTGACTTACCAGCCCGGTGAGGTCATCTTCCTCAAAACATGGTAACTGGGCGCGATTGACTTAGTTGGAGCTGTTCTGTGCCCTTCTTCGATTCCAGCATAGCATCTCGCCGCGACGGACCACCTAGATCACATGGCTCGCACCAGTTCGCAGTGGTGGCGCCATTGCCCTCTCCGTATACGTAGCATGTGTGTGTTGGATCCAAAGAGCAAGGACATGCCTTCCAAAACAAAAAAGAGCAAGGGGATGTGGATTTTCAAGTTTGTGATCATTGCTTGTTACGTTTCCTAAATGTTTATCCAGTGGCCCCAAAAAAATTGTTTCTGTCCAGCCGGACTGACTTTATTTTCTTAGTTTGATGTGATATTTCAGGTCTGGATGAGCATTACAGTTTGCCACAAGAACATGCAACCATTGTTTCCTCTCACAGATTTTTGAGCATAAGCTGCCGTTGAGGCCGGTCGCGGTATTGGTGCTATTTGAGCCCATTGGCGCACCACTCCTAGAGTCCAAGGTATGTGGGTAGCGTAGGCAGCGGCAGAAGTGCGTGGCCCGGTGTTCAGATGCTCCTCAGTGGAAGAAGCCACAATTTTTTATTTAATTGTACATGTTTAGTAAAGTGGGTAGAAAGTTTAGTACAGTCTGAAGCCACAATTTTTATAGCGTCGTGTGATTTGGAAAACCAGAGCCAAAACCAGAGTCAGAGAAACGAAGAAATTTATGACACTAGTTCGTTTCCTACTATTCCATTTCCTTTGATTCAGATATGATCAAAACTATTCTCTGCTTCTAGTTTGTCACACACACCTAGCTAGTTCCAGAGCACCCACGGGCCATAACGACACCTATTCACAAAAATCCTGGCCATAACAATAACTATAGACGTTACATGCAAGCATTCTGAAAGTTGGTCTTGGTCCAAATTATTCGGCTGGACACTCAAGGTGACTAGTACGATATACAGTTCTAGACTAGGAAACCTCTGGATAGAACACGGAAGTACAAACTATGTGCATCGTGTTCTCTCTGAGGAGGTGACTCTGGGCGATTCATGCACTGCTGCCAAAAGTCTCCACTGCCGCCGATGCTACCACTTCCCAGAGGGCGGTGGTAGCATATCTGTAGTATTGGCACCGTCACAACAGACAACTGGTCATTACTGGTTCATCACAGATCTTCTGATTTAGCTCTGAGAACCACCGATTTTCCTTGTGCCTCCTACTTCTATTTAGAATTGCAACTCGGCCATACTTTAGGCCACAGACTACGTACCTCCCTGCACCTCTCTTCTTTGATGACCATCTCATTGGTCCTAGATAGTGAACACTATATATAATAGGAAAACGTATAGACGCTGGGCATATACCTACAAAAAGATAGGATAAACACATTATTTGCAGTGCCAGCCTTGTTTTTATAGTGCCAGGCACGGCAAGGTCACATGGTTAGTGCAGACTCTTTGAATCTTCCAAATTCAATGCCGACTTGCACGGGCAAGGACGCACGGTTACTTGAGGAGTTATACCATATCTGGTGCAATGATCGTAGTTAGTGCCCAAAGAAGCCAAGAAATTCCTTTATAACACATTAATTAATACCGAATAATCTTGAAATGTAATAGGTACAGAAGGGAGAGGTGCCCAGCTCTCCTATAAATACAAGGTCCCTTGAAATAATAGGCGGTAACAGAAGACAATGATGTCCCTTAGATTTTTCAAGTTCACTAGTAACTAGACGAGGTAAGAAAAGGGTCTCCGGCGGGGTAGTCCACTTAGTGACAAAAATTGTGAGCGTTGATTTTAAGAGTGGGAATCACCAGGAACAATAGAAAGGTCCATAGGCTGCCGCTGAGAAAAATATCGATTGTAAACTCTATCAATTCTCCTCATGTAAGTGCCACTCGCTGTCGTGGTCGATGGACTTGTGTTCGCAAAAGCCTGTAGTATGTGCACTCAGCATTCTACGAGTCATGGGCTGGCCTGGTAGTGGCCCCTACTACTCCATAGGTCCCTCGAGTAGCGGGAGTGGAAGCCGCTAGCTGTCGAACTGAAGTCCATCAGTGGTGTCCTGGCCTGGCAGAAGTAGCTGCCGAGTAGAAGCTGCTGTAGTGGCCGGTCGTGGTATTGGTGCGGTTGAGCTCATCTTTGCACCCACTACAATGTACGTACGTTAGTAGCTGATGAATGAGCAGCTCCCTACACTCCTTGTTCAGATGCTCCTCAGAGGAAGCTACCACAGTTTTCTATTCAGTACAATTAGTTTTTTTTTTTTTTTTTTTTTTGTAACAGGGTGTGATTTGGAAGAGCAGAGTTGAAAGCTGACTTTGAGCACCAAACAAATTTGTGAACAACGTTCATAAATTACTCCTTTCTTGACACTCCATTTCCTTTGGTTCACATGATCCAAAAGTATTAATCTCTGCTTCTAGTTTGTGACACATCTAATCCCAGAGCACCCAAAGGCCATAACAACCATCCACAGTCCCTTTGTCACACACCTTACATGCAAGCAACTCTGTAGCAGGGTCCAAATTACTTGGCTAAACCCTCAAGATGTCTACTAACCTGATGACTCGGCAACCATGTGCATCACGCTGTCTCCCAGGAGGTTACTCGGGGGCAACTCAGTGCTGCCACCGAATGTTGCCGCTGCTAATTCTCACAGGAGAGTAGCGGTAGCGGCCGTGGTTCCACGCTGGCGCTCAATCAGCTGTTATACCAGATCCATCTTCATTTCCATGCCTCGCTCCCGTGCTTAGCATCGAGGATGGCCAGTGATGAGCTCGAACAGCGACCATCAGCACCGCTGCCTAAGCGCGCGATGCAGGTGGCTGTGATGCTGGGTGCGGCACTACGCATGGCCTGGTAACGATTTATAAAAATCTTGAGTCAGACCCGGCTACGTCTATGTGTGACCATTCGACACTGATGTGAAGCTGATCTTCCTGCTTTCGTTACATTGATTGTCAGACTGTCGAGGCCTTCTTCAACAACAAGTTGTACCTCAACGAGACTTTACACGAAATCTGCAATGGTTTGAGTACACATCTCCATACAGGTACTCCAAACACCGGTACATATTTTTTGACACCGATAAGGAGAACAACTAAGGTGGGGAGTCCCATGGATGATTGACTGTAACGAGACCCTGGACAGTCAATCATGTTTTGGGCACGTCCCTGCAGGGACGTCGTCCTCGCCTAGAGATCCATGTGCTAAAAACCTGCTGGTTTCCTTCCATGCGACATCCAAGTAACCAAGGCAACCAATTGGATGTAGTCCTCGGTTAGAGTATCTTGAATGAAGAACTATTTTCGTAGTCGTTGCTTCCCTCCTAAATGTTCTGATTTAGCATTGAGAACCACTGATTTTCCTGGTGCCTCCTACGCCTATTTTGAAAGTCAACTCGGCCATAGTATATGGGCCACCGACTACGTACCTCCCTTCACCTCTCTTGTTTCATCTCCATCTCATTGTTCCAGGATAGAAAACACTATATATAGGGAAAATGCGAGGCTGGGCACATAATTATACATACAAAAATACAAAATGAAATGAATGTAGATATTATCACAAGTGCACTACAATTTGCAGTGCCAGTGATGTTTTTATTATGCTATGCACGGGCAAGGACGCAAGGTTTACTACATGCTCTAGGATTTTTCTAAATTTAATGTCCACATGCAAAGGCAATGACGCATTGTTACAGGCCCCTAGCTAGACTAGGGGGCTCCTTCGAAAGCAAAAGGCACGCTGGGTTTCAGCCCCTGAGGGGAAACTTTCCCTTGCAGATCATGCCTCTCCCGATGGGTAAGAACCCCCAAAAAAAAAAAAAAATTGGATGCGCAAGGGATAGAAATCCTGGCTAGGCAAGAAAAATATTAAAGAAAAAAAAAAATGAAGATGTCAAAAAATATAATTTCTAAATTGAAAATTTGTACCATGAATAAATTCCATGTGTTTTTGCACTGTTCGTACCCTCTCCCACTACTCGCTGTGAGTAGTACTAGAACAAATTGCTAGCCCCAAATAAACAACAACCGGCCACTCACACATACTTTGTACTGAATGACCTAGATCTTTGTATTAACTAGTAGTAGGGCGCCCAACTTCGCGCGCACTGGCAACGCACTTGAAACGAAATGTTCTAATGAAACGAAATGTTCTAGACTGTGTGATTTGGGTAATAAAAGAGGCAGGCACATGTTTAAAACAAAACAGTAGGTGCATGAATTTTGTAGGCGTTTTAACAGTTAAGCAATAACGTAAGTCAGCATGTCGGTTAGAGAACTACGCTATCGGCAAAGAATTGTCAAAAAAGAAAATTGAAAATTTATTTGCCGAGAACTATGCTGACAGGCTGTCGGGCGAAGAATTGTCAAAAAAAAAAAAAATTGTTTCCTGAGAGGTATGCTGACAGGTTGTCAGCAAAGAATTGTCAAAAAAAAATTAAAATTGGTTTGCGAGACCTCTTCTGATTGGTGCCCGACAAAGATTTATACTTTGTCGAGAGACCCACTGACAGTGTGCTCGGCGAAGATTGGTGTAACTGCGTCGCCAGTTCCAACGGCCATTAACGGTCATTTTTATTCGCCGACCGCTGCTGTGGGTGCTCGGGCGAATTCGTCGCCGAGAGCTGGTGGTCCGGGTGCTCGGTATAGGACCTCTGCCGTGAAAATTTTTCCCGTCAGTCCTATGCCGACAACAGTGCTCGGCGAAGCCTTCGCCGACCGTCTTTTTGTCTTTGCCGTGCGTGCTAGGTTCTCGACGAAGGACCTGTTTCCTGTAGTGGTTCCTGATGTTTTTCAAACGGGAATGTCTTCATATCATATATAAGATGCTGCTGCATTTTGGCTTCATGCATATTTTTCTGACCAGCATAAATTAGCCTTCTAACTCCTATGTCCTACCTGAGTAGAGTAGCTAGTAAATAGTCCATGTGGTCTACCAATTTTGGTGAGTTCAATTAATTATAAGGAGAAGATAATTTGGTAGGAAAGAGAAAAAATCATATTCTGCAATATATGGAATTCCATCGAGTGGTGTTTGCATATAATAATGTCTCACCAATAGAAAAAAAATGCAACAATCCTTTCCAAAATAAAAGTAACAGTATGCCATGATCCTTTTTTTCTGGTCAATATATACCAAGGCACCTTGTTTCGAGGGACATGAAAGTATCACTAATAGAGAACATTATCTTCAACCCGAAGATGTGTAATGGAAAAATGCAAGGAGAGGATGATAGAAATGAAAGGCATCCGGAAACCAAATAGCACAGATTTTTTTTGTTGCAAGTACTATATTCCGCCACATACATGGTCCCGTTACAACCCGACTAACCTAAACTTGCCTCGTACTGGTTGGTTTTGCTTCTGCTTTAGACTTACCAACCCGGTGAGGTCAGCTTCCTTGAAACATGGTAGCTGCAGGCGTGGTTGTCTTAGATGGAGTGGTTCTATGCTGCTATTTACGATTCTACCATATCATCAAGTCGCACGGAACACCTAGGCGTGGCTCACACTGGTGTGGTGGCGTTATTGTGCAAGGCCTGTTGTTCGGATGCTCCTCAGAGGTGTTGCCACAATTTTTTATTTAATACAAGTTCAGTACAGGGGTAGAAAGTTTAGTACAGGCTGAACCCACAATTTTTTGTAGCAGCGTGTGATTTGGAAGACCAGACCCAAAAACAGAGTCAGGGCACGGAAGAAATTTATGACAGTAGTTTGTTTCCTGCTATTCCATTTCTTTCGATTCACAGATGATCAAAACTGTTCTCCACTTCAGGTTTCTCACACGCACACCTAGTTCCAGAGCACCCACAGGCTATAACAACACCTATTCACAGCCCACTGCTGGCCATAACAACACCAATACACATTACATGCAAGCAGTTCTGAAAGTTGGTCCAAATTACACGGCTGAACACTCAAGGTGACTACCTGATGGACAAGGAGATATATTAGGTGGATTCCAAACTAGATATATACATTTCTGCACATGCATGCTCACACGTGTGGCGCTTAATACTAGGATCAGAATGGCTCACAGTAACCTTACAGAGTAGGGATCGTCCAAACGAACCATACCACATAGTAGGGATCATGACATACATGAAACACAACATCCTCACAGAATAGGGATCGTCCAAACGAATATTGGCTCCATACCACAGAAGATAGTACCATACCTGGAGCATGCAGCCGAGGCTGCCGTCTCCACGCCAGGCAGTGCATAGTATGCAGATGTTCCTGGTACACACCATATGTTGGAGGAACACGGTGTATGCTTTGGGCATCTCTCTCTGGTTTCCTTCAGAGCCACCGATAGAGGAAGCAATTGGACATGGCCCTGGTGCCTCAAAGAGAACTGGTCTTCTCTGGTTCATCATAGATCTTCTGATTTAGCATTGAGAGCCACAGATTTTCCTGATGCCTCCTACTGCTATTTTGAATTGCAACTCAGGCCACGGACTACGCACGCCCCTGCACCTCTCCTCTCATCTCCATCTCATTGGTCTAGGATCGTGAACACTATATATAGGAATGCTTCGAGGCTGGGCATATATACATACAAAAAGAAACGATAGACACATTATTATCACAAGTGCAATACAATTTGCAGTGTCAGCCATGCTTTTTCATTGCCATGCACGGGCAAGGACGCACGGTTGGTGGAGACTCCTTAAATCTTCCAAATTCAGTGCCGACTTGCACGGGAAAGGACGCAAAGGTTACTTGAAGCGTCCGGAAAATATTGAGGAGTGCTACACACCAGATCTGGTTTTGGTAGCAGAGTTTGCGCACCTTCTGGATACTATGCACTGCCTGGCGTGCCATCAACAAATTGGACATAGTCCTCGCCTAGAGTATCTGGACTGAAGAACTATCATCATCGTCTCTGCTTCCCCTAAATGATCTGATTTAGCATTGAGAACCACTGATTTTCCTAGAGTCTCCTACGCCTAATTGAATCTCAACTCGGCCATGGTATATGGGCCACCGACTACGTACCTTCATTCACCTCTCTTGTTTCATCTCCATCTCATTGTTCCAGGATAGTAAACAGGATATATAGGGAGAAACGGAGAGGCTGGGCACATTATTATATAATACATACAAAAATACAAAATGAAATGAATGTAGATACGCTATTAGGACCACTGCAGTACAATTTGTAGTGTGAGTGATGTTTTATTATGGTATGCACGGGCAAGGACGCACAGTTTACTACAGACTCTTTCAACTTTCTAAATTTAATTTTCTAAATTTAAAGGCATGGACGCATTGTTACTGCCCCCTAGATAACTATGGGCTCCTTTGCGAGCAAAAGGCACGTTTGTGGGTTTCAGCCCCTGAGGGGAAACTTTCCCTTGTAGATCATGCCTCTCCCGATGGGTAGTAAGAACCCCACCGGAAAAAAAAAAAAATTGGATGCTGTTTGGACGCGCAAGGGATACAAATCCTGGCTAGGCAAGAAAATATTAAAGAAACAGAAAAATGAAGATGTCAAAAATATAAATTCAAAACTGAAAATCTGTACCATGAATAAATTTCATGTGTTTTCCTTATTGCACGTGTACATGTGAATAACCAAAGTCTAAAAGCCTTTGGTAACCAAATAAATATATATAGATCTCACACGCATACCATGTAATGTATGGTCCAATGATTTGTTTGCGGTAATACTATATGTATCACATCGAAAATGCATACCTGCAGTACTTTCTATTTTCATTATCGCACTACTAGTAGCATACAGGTAGCAAAAGATCAGGCTCGCAATTGATGGTGTGGCGACATCTACACTGCAGCTTGCAGCCTGATGATGAGGTAGTGCCATGCAGTTCATCTGGAGCTCTAGGTCCATGCTGCATGGCGATTCACGTTGCAGATGCGTTGTACTGTGTGAAGAGTCAGTGAAGAGAATCCCAGAGAGCGCAAGGTTTATCCACGGTAAGATACGAGACAACTTATCGCCACTATATATGAATCATCGGTGTCTTACTATCACCACACATTGGAGGAACTAGTAGATAGAGCACCTTCTGCACTGATCATTTTTTCGAATGCCTCCAATTCCTAATAATCCTGCCACATTCATGTGTACTAAGCTGGTGAAAGAGTCTCTAGCCTAGTGGTTAGAGCGTCTGAGTAGCACCCAGCAGACCTGGGTTCAACTCCCCCGGGGGGCGAATTTAAACAGGTTTGCAATATTAAAAAAAAAATAGGTCAGGGTTTCCCTTACTGACTTCGGTCAAAAAAAATGTGTACTAAGCTGGCTATACACATAGGACTGGAGCTTTTGAATTGGATACAACGAACAAAACTCATCTCTTGTCAAAAAAAAGGATATCGTCATTAACCATAATAGATTCTAAACACAGAAAAGTAAAATATTGCCGTGACCTGTGAGCATGAACAAAGGAAGGACATGCACGTCCACTTATGCATGTCGTGATGAGAGGGATTTGAGAATATTTTTTTTTTTTATGTCACTTAATCAAATTAAAAATGCTAAAAAGAATCGATGACTCAGATTTATTTGAGCTTCTAATAAGTATATAAAAGGTGTACCACAGCATCATTGCTGATCTAAAAGCAATCGTATCGTCTGATAGAGCAAATGCACTATCTTATTCATTGATTTTTTGTGATTTCAGGGTACAACGATTGTAATGCGCCTCAATAATAAGTTGCCCACTTACGTGTGCCACCAACACCCCGCCGGGCGCTAGGTGGTGTCTCGATCAGCAACATGGAGTGTGTATATAATCCATGCCCGGCGCTAGCTCGTGTCTCGATCAGCAACATGGAGTGTATGCCTCATGCGATGACTGATGAGATGAAATCAAAGAGGAGTGATGTATGCATACAACAGCCCTCGATCGAAGGGGATCGAGATTCAGGAATAGCTTAGCTATAGGAACCGGAGGAGTCGGGAAAGTGGGAACAGCAGAGAGTGTCGGCGTCGGTACTACTGTAGGAACAGCAGAGAGCGGAACTCGCCTCCATTGTCTGGCACTCTGGCTTGAGCATGCTATAAAGTATGTGGAGGTAGACAACTCGCGAGGAACGTTGTGCTGGTCGCCTACGATATGATGACGGGAATCTTCTCCAACCTGCTGTTCCGATGCACTGCGCGTCCAGCCAAGGCGCCGACAGAGACGCCATTCTTGAGTCGCGAGCATGCAAGTCAACCGCATCCCATTAGCCACTAACCTTTGTAGTGTGTGTGGGTGATCTCTGAAAGTTTACGTATGAGTCATCATCATTTGATTAATAAATGTACGTATTAATTGCTGCTAGCATGACGCATATATATATACTTGTGCGTACGAACCAATCGATTATATTGTCTTTGTAAGAATGAATTTTTGTCAAATGCAAGCGTCTCGTGTACATGTCACATATGCATTTCATCACTGAGCAGCTGAGCTGATAATTAACAATATAATGGGAGCTATCAATTTCTCACTAACCTTCGTGTCAACATTGGGACAAAAAAAATAACGTACCACCAGAATCTCTGTGGTGTGAAATATTTCAGCACTCAAGACTCCTTATTAGTTAACTCTGTATGGTACAAATTAAGCTACATTCTAACATCCATATACATACAAAACAATGCACCATATAAAGCTTTTTGGATGGTTAATTAAGACAGTACTCCCTCTTAATTAGGTCATTTGTACTAGCTCTTGCAGCTGACTGAAAAAAAATAGCCTGAGTGGTCATCGATAGGGGGGATCAAAGGAGAGATGTGCAAGTTCTCAGTCAAAATTAGCTGCTGCAAGAGGTGAGATTCTAATTGTTCTCGGGAAAAGAAGAGAGTTGAGGGAGTCTATGTTTTCGGTACCTGACTTGCCCAAGGGTCATGCTAAGCTAGAAGCGTTCTAGTTGACATCCTGGGCAATTTTAGATGCGATCTCCTGGAATTGATCTGTCACTTAAGAGCATATCACACCAAAAAGATTTATTTTTTACTGTGGTTCAGTAAGTGGCTCACTTTCATTTTCCACCAACTCAGGTGGTGTTCAGCAACATGTATACATATATTCCTCTAGTGATCACTGGCTACCAAGAGAGCAAAAGGTGAATGAAACAACAGTGACGTCCGATGTGGCGGTTGAGCAACAGTCATCGTGGGGAATAGGAATCGGAGGCGCCAGGAAGACTGGAACAACTGCTACCTTATCTTCCTGTTGCCTAAACATTAGGAGAAGTTCAATTTTGCAATGGCTTGTATGCTGACTTTTGAAATCTTCTTGTCCGCCCAAGCATAAAGTTTTCTCCTGGCTTCTTCTAAAGGACAAAGCACAAGGAACATTCTGAGAAGAAAGCACATGACTTGAGTCTTATAATTGTAAAATCTGCATGACGGTGTTAAGAACAGGGATGTGGAGGAAGCTTTCTCTTTTAATTTCACTTTCACTTTTTTGGTTACAAAGGATGAAAGGGACTCCTCTTTTTATAGAGGGGAAGCCTGGATGCTTACAAGATTGTACAGTGTATGAACTCTTTGACATTCTTCCTCCTCTTCATAAATTTGGCCACCAGTCAAAGTCTTTGTTCATATACTGTTGTTAGACTTCGATTCTCAACAGATGGGAGAGGAAGAGTCAGTAAACCATTTTTTCTGGCAATGCCCATTTGCTCAGCAATATTGGGAGATTTGGGCCTAAATGTTGTTTAGACAGGAGGAAGCTTGGAAAATGCTTAATCAAGAACCAGTTACACACAATCAGTTTTTCATGGTTGCTATCATTCTCATGAGCTAGACAATATGGAAGGCAAAGAAATGAGCTCATTTTGAACAATGGTCAAATGGGTATTCAAGAGTGCAGAGATCTTTTCTTCAGAGTAATGATGCTCGTCTCCTTAAGGGTGAGAGCAGGTATTTCTTGAGTTTATGATCAATGGGTCTATCAGCTATAATTTGTCTTGAAGTCTAACTCCCACTTGTAACCATTACCGGGCTCATTACGGCCCCTTATGAACACATCGACCCCACCATTACATACTCACATATAGGAAGTGGCGGAGGACGAAAAAATTTAAGGTAGGCTGACAAAAAAGAGTGAATAAAAATAGAAAAAAAGATTTTAAAGATGGTCAGTTGTACGCTTACCGTGAATCAAACTGACGAAACAACGAGCAGTCTGTACAGCGGCTAGACTCCCTGCTCGCCTTTATCGCAGTTCGTCTCGAAGTCTCGATCCATGATCGCCCGGCTTGTTGTGGCAATGGCGCAACAGATGGAATCGTCTCCGTTTCTTTGAACCGCCGAGAACACGAACTGGCGTCGGCGGCCAGCGGAATTGGGAATTGGAAAAGTGTATGAATGTGACTGGACCTAAAAAATAGATAGCCTGCCCTAGAATACAATGCAGCCCACAGGCCCAAAACTCCACAAGGCAAGCCCGAACTCACAAACGTGAAAAGGCCCAGAGTTAAAAGGCCTCAAATTCGGTTCAGTCAGTTTCTTCATCTATCGTCTTCCTCGTCGTTCTGGTTCACAGCCGCACTACCGCCAAGACCTTGAACATGCCCATCCATGGTGGCGGATGAACCTGGGGTCGGGGTTCGCCCTACCGGGTCCTCCGCCACTGTTTGTATCAGTGGCAGCTTCATCCTGCCTTTCTCTGCTACAGTACATTGCATCCTTGTGTGTGCTCACCAAGATGCCTCAGACACCAACTTTGCTGAGAGTTCCACGGTGGCATCCTACATCATTGCTGGATCGTGTTGCACTTCCATTAAGATGACATCTTAGCTAGTATCAACACCAAAATCTGTATATTATTGCTGATGTCTCATAATCTATTTTTGCCAACAAATTCATCACAGCTGGTATGTATATATTAGTGTTTTTGTTATATTGATTCCAAATTCATCACAAATTCAACGGAATTATTTGTCATGTACGTCTAGATAAGCAAAAAAAGGAACAATAATTCATATGGACACAACTTATGACCAACCATGCATGTATACTATTTAATTCAATAGTCCTATATAGTACAAATATGAGAGCAGATGAGTGGGTTCAAATTATGGGCCCTGCCCGGCACAGACTCTGCCATGTTTATTGAACTGATACAATTGATGCCATGAAAAATGGATCCAGTATAGGACGGATATGTCTGAGAGATCAAAATGGTGGGATCCATGACTGTGCCCATGAGATAAATATAAGTGCCCCCATGGTCAAATATTGCAAAACTATTTGAGAATGCATCAAATTCTGCTATACATATGAAATCAAACGAAAAGGATGATTTCCAGCAACAGAGTAAATTTCATGTCAATCAAGTTATGTTTTTCGTATTTTTGTATTTGTTATTAATTGGAACAAATTCACTTACATTTTTTAAAAAAATGTGAGAGCAGCAGTTGAGAAATGCCTAAAATCTACAAAGCAATCATGTTCTGTATGTAGCCAATTCCCAGTTCTTTTTTGGCATCACGAGCCTCCAGTAGAATATATTTCCCTACATTCCATAGGTATTAAAAAAAATTAAAATAGAAGTCAGAGTTGAGGCTGTTTGGGATGGTGAATCAGAATCACTTATTACTGTTTGGGCGTTGGAAGAATGAGAATCAGTGAGAAACCATATTTTCATCTTTCATGTTCATAGGCAGCACATCTCGAATCATTCTGAACGTTTTAAGCTAAAACATTTCATTGTTTTACCGTTTGTCTTGGATTCTCTGGATTTTAGTGAGAATAAAAATGATTTCGTGCCAAACGCAACTAAAGTGTGAATTGTGCTCCTGATGCCTCCAATTCCAAGGCCACACTTTTATGCATTCCAACTTGTCACCTCTATCACCTAGCCTCTTCAGTGCTTTCCTCAGAAGGTACACTGTTTGGTAGTATATGTATTCACGTAGTTCAAGTTGAACGATGAATCTCAACTCTAATTTGGTGACTTTGACCAGTTTGAGACTACTCCAGAAACTCAAGCGTGCAACAGCTCAACAAAAAACATGAAGTTTGGAGCAGAGTAGGTGGAGGTGTACCTATTTATTTGAAAAACATGAGCAGGGAAGTATAAAACTGGTCTTATATACAGCTGGAAGCCTGGAGCAACAAGGAACAAACAAGTCAAGTTTAATAGTATTCGCCAGCGTCACGAGAATTTCTCTCGTCCTGTAGCAAGCGCTTCGATCCCTGTAGTATTTCAAAGGAAGTTGGTGTCTATTCTGCTCCTGATGTTTCCAATGCCAAGCGAGAACCACACAATAAAATGATCTTCTACTACTAGGACTGCCCATATGCGAACTCCTATATATAGTTTGATCTGAATAGTGAGGCTCAAGTGACATTGGTTTCTTATACAGATGGACAGTATATAGCTAAGGAGAAACGTTCCTGTCCATCCACATTGACCTTCGTAGTGATTGTACTAGTAAATCAAATGCGGATCTCATAATTACCTTGTGCAGTGTGAAGATTATAACTAATGGTCTGTGGTACTATATATCATCTTTCGAGCTGCAAACTTATCTTGTACAGTTATGATTAATTTCAGTGGAAAATGGTTTGTTTGGACTATACCTATTATTTTGGTGATTACTACACTGCCAACAGCGACTTCAAAGGCGTGTTGCACATATGGATCCATGCCCTTTATGATCCAATATTGGTGCCCAAATGCATCTCACAATACAAAAAGCATAATCCCCCTTCGCCTCCCTTGCGAATTCTACACCATGTGTCTGGAACTGGCATGGCCTAGGCAAGAACAACAGAGCTGGTGGCTAAGGAATCCACTTTCCCTCTCATCACGAATCTCCTAGATTTGTAGGAGGAGGACACGAGGAAGCAAGAAGAGCTCAATTACATGCTTAGCAATATGGGCTCGGTATTAGCCGAGGTTTCATTGCTTTTCTATTTACAAAGCTGGGTGTGCTCATATACCGCAGTTGTTTTGGATTAACACCCTGTTCATTGGGAACCCAACATCGCTGCCTGGTCTGAAAACCTTTTTTTGTCTAGTAGTCAGAAATCAAACATTTAAATTCTTTCTTCGGCCGACAAATTATGGTGCCAGTTTTGTTTGGGTGTAGTAATAGAAGAGCCTCATATTTTGTTAGGTTCTTCGACTTCGGCTTCTAGGATAATTGGAACCCAGCAGGATGTACAGGAACACAATAGAGGAGATAGTGCAACTCAAAAACAGGGAGAAGATTGTGAGCTCCGGAAAGCATCATAGAAAGATGGAAGATGCTAAGACATCTATAGTTAAGTGGATAGTAGTTTCAATGAGTTACAGAGCCCTAAACACATAGAGCATGTTACGCCACAAAAAGCACCCAAGAATAACAGCAGGGCAGCTTTGAGCTTGTAGTGTCATCTTGATCGAACATCTGTTTGACGAGTACCAATTTAGCACCATTGGCTTCGTCACCGCGAGCTACTGCTTGCCAGATAGTTGCGCATTGTCTGGGAAAGAGCTACTGCTTGCCAGATAGCCATCCAGATTCTGCGAGATAGACAAGTCAATGGATTCTGTGTTCTCCCAATGCCTCCAATTCCTACAATCTTGGTTCTGAGATAATCATTTTATTGCTTGCTACCTGAAACTTCTGCTAGCAATCCCAATGAATTGTCGGGGAAAGAACTACGACTGCTTTTGCTACCTGAAACTTCAAGCACTAGGTATATATGCACAATATCTGGACTGTAAACTCATAGTAACTCTGGAAACTAGCCCATCAATTAATAATCATTACACATGCTGAATTTATTTCTGTCTCTTTTTCAATGGAGAGGCATATAAATATTTTTCCTCCAAACACACACATAGGTGCTGCTGAGCTACGTATCATCACACTAATGAGAAGCAGAGTAGGGAGAAGTGGTGAGCAAGGTCTAGTCACAAAAAGAAAAAGATCAAGTTCTTGAATGTGCGAGCCCTGGCTGAACATAGCAAAACAGTACCAACCAGCTTCTTTTGACTTGCTAATATCTGAAGTCGAAGAATGACTAAGTTGCCAACAGTATCTTAGATTGTTTCCAGTTTGCTTCCTTGCTGCAATGTTCCTTCCCACGTCTCCCCAAGATGTGTTTTCTTCAAATTTTCACTTCCAATTGTGCCAACCCAAATTTTACCTTTTGATTAGAATTTTGTGGGGTTCCTTCCAATTTTTAGTTTGAACTTAATGCTAAAATTGCTTGTGGTCTCTCTCTATATATGCCTCCCGTGACAATTTCAGTTTCAGAATAGTTGCAGCATTTGAGAATTAGCCAAAAACTAATAGTAGTACTCCATGGGTGTATTGTTGTGTACAGTAAATTACTTGTGAATTCAGGTGCAAAAAAATTTCAGAGCACCCCAACAGGGCTAAGTTGTCATAGTTGTAGTGTTGTTTATTTTATCTACCACAACTAAATAAAAAACACTGTTATACTATTCTGCAGCTCATTTAATTCATTTATATGGGTGACATTCATTTCTATAACCCATGAATACCAAGACCTTTGAGAATTAAGGAGTGTACGTAAGCTGCCTGGACGATGACTGAATCTCGTTCGAGCGTGGTCTTGCACACATTTCATGTCCACAATTAGGATATGTCTTCTTCATTTATCGCAACTGATCCAGGGGTATATATATGCAGCCAATCATCCATTGATCTATTTTTGATAATGCTTCATCAATCCCGTCAAGCATCGAGAAGAATTGCTGTGCATCAATGACTACATGCTGTTGGCACTCGTAACAGAGCTAGTCCAGCCACTGCTGGATATGAAACCCTATATCCGAATTCCTGTTGCATCCTACTCCAGAGGAAAATGACCTCTTGTTTGGCAGACCATATTCCCTCCTCTGCCTTCTTTTCTAGTTTTTTGTTTGTCACACAAATGACTTCATAGCAAGAACCGAAGAACGTTGATATTTTATAGGCAAGGTGTAGTTGCACCGAGTCAGTGACTTTACTTCTGCAACCACAAATCCAGCATATACCACTTAATTCGAGTCAGCATATACCATGTAGCTATTTATACGCAATGCCGCGACGCCGAGCGCACAACAAACAGCATACCTTCTCATCTCTGGCGTGGACGTGATACTTGCCTGTCTTCAACAATGGAAAAGACAAAAGAGGAGAAAAATAGTTAGATGAGCTGCTTTGAGATGTGATCCATGTGATTTTAAAAAGAGGAGTAGTAATTCCCACAAAGTTAGTTTTGGATGGTGTGAGAGCAGTCCCTTTTCTCAAGATAGTTGTCCGTGGCGGTGATAGGCGACTGTGACACCTCTCTCTACTGTCAAAGTGGTGGACCGTGGTTGTGCGGTTAAGTATAAACATGCATGCATGGACAAAATTTAAGACGTCCAAGTGCATCTCTCACTCCGATGGCACATCGTCGAAATAGGAAATATCAAAACTGTTGACAGATGAGAAATAATTTATAGTACGATCTGTTCGAGCATATATTGGGCCCATATGCTCGAAGGGGCCCTGGGGGCGGGCAAACGGTGCTATAACCCCGCCCCCGATTCCAAGGGGCCCTCCCCAAGTATGAACGCTGGTCTAGCTCGCTGCCCTCGATGACCTTGCCGTGCAGTTTCTTTTCAAATATGCACGAGTGTGCATATCATTGCATTAAGATAGAAAAGCGGTATGAATTACAAGGATCGGTCACGGCCACAGCCACGCTAGCACTCAGGATGCTACATCATAAAACTCTGACTCCAAAAGGACCCGCAGGGAAAGCATTATCACTTTGACGACAAACTCCCTAGATGCTTAGCCCGGCTTGCACCCATAACTCCACTTGGGCCTTGATGACCTGCAGCAAGTCATCAACCGAAGATGCGGAATCCTGCAGCAGCGCACACTACACTCCTTCCAAAGCTGCGAGGACACGAATGTGAAGAGGGAGTCGAAGCCCTTCCTCTTGTTACCCTGGAAACCTTAGTGGCCGCGTGCAAGACACGGTGTAATGGCCTCGTGAGCTCAAGATGGCCAGCTAATTGATTCACACAATCGCAATTCAGCTGATGATATTTCAGTGAAAATGAGGCACGCAGCCTGTCTGCTGTTCCTGACGCCACCGAATCCTATGTTTTTGGGGACAAATTCATCACCCATGCTGCCGCTGATGTTATTCTTGTGCTCTCAATTCCATATATATAATGTTTCGCAATAGCTTTTCTTATACCCCTTTTTGGAGTTTCATGAAGGCTCAAGTTCCCTTGGGGTGTGTTTCTATATATATGGAGAGTTACTAAACAGGTGTATACATCATGAGCCTATCGCTTTTACAACAACCATATCGCATAATAAATAATCAAATACTTTGAAAAATTCAACAGCTAAAGAAAAGAAAGAAAGATATATTTAGATAGTTGCAGTGCTGAGAAGTACAAGATCCACTAGACACCTACTGACAAGCCACCATTTGATTTTTTTTAAGGGAAACAGGAGGGTGCAAGCCGCTATTGTAACTGAAAAGTTCTTATAACAGAGTATCATGAAACATAAAACCTAACAAAGAAAATTAGAAGAATTACACATATGCTTCTAGCCATAAACAAATAATGAGTACACTTTAGCTCTTTGCTCCGAGAATTACTAGAGCAGAATCAATTCTGAAGTGATGTCGGTCTTGGGCAATTGTTGGTTGTATATTTCTGAAGATTTCTACGTTTCTGACAGTCCATATGACCCAACACATGGACATAATTGTCCCCATCAAGAAAGGCACTGCTAGCTGCATTCTAAAAAGAAGTGAATATCTGAAAAGGACCATCAACAAAGTGCTGAATAGATAAGCCCAAAGTATCCCAACATTCCATTGCAAAGAAGCAATCTATGAAAAGATGCAAGAGATTCCAATGCAATCAGTACAGACAACTGCACAGCTATAGTCTTCAAGGAACACATGAATACCATTTCAATTTTGTTTCAGAGGATAGGTTTGTTACAAGAATCCATTGCCTTTTGGATAAGCATGTGTTGTGATCAACTGGAATCATTCTCTATCTGACTCTTGGTGTCAATCACAAACAATGCTTTGGTGCACAAAAGAACCAAACAAGCGAGCATGTCATTTTTGTTATCCCAACCCACACCACAGCTCTAGGAGTTGTATATAAAGAGGAGCGCTGAGGTAGGCAGCCATCACTGTTTACATGTACTGAATGCAAAAATATAGGTAGGCAGCCATCACTGTTTACATGTACCGAATGCAAAAATATTTTTAGAACTACCATGCGGTTTTAAAAAATATATGTTTGACAAAACATATGTGAATGAACAATATAATGAACTCTTTCATTTTTTAGGGTGTGGTGGAGCTCTTTCCTCTTTCTTCTTAGGAAACTAACTTGGTAGCGTGCATATCCAGTTAGAAACGTAGCAAGTAGGGGCCATGCTGACCACTTACTGTACGTCAAAAAAATACACTTCT
This sequence comes from Hyparrhenia diplandra, assembly GCA_015847255.1. Lineage (NCBI taxonomy): Eukaryota > Viridiplantae > Streptophyta > Magnoliopsida > Poales > Poaceae > Hyparrhenia > Hyparrhenia diplandra. The sequence continues at coordinate 743,095 of JADLZK010008368.1, forward strand.
CTTTCTCGTTCCATCACTATCAGCATAAGGTGCCAAGCACACGCAGCAAGTAGGGGCCATGCTGGCCACTTAATGTTGGGCTGCCTCTCGTCTCCTTCCACTGGCGCTAGGCCACCAAGGAACCAGGCTGCCAGGCGCTACGGGTAACAGCACTAATCGGAGAGCTCGATCTGCTCGTTTCTTCAGTAGGTGTTCCATGACCTCTGATGGGTGCTACCTCTCAGCTCCAATACTCTTCAAGTACTTCACGTGCAATTGGCCCCTGTGTTATGAGTGGTGATGGGAAGATGAGGAGGAAATCGTCAGTGGTCCTTTGAGCCTCATGGGCAGGTACCAAGGTCACCCGTCCCAGCCATTCCACAAGGGTGCATTCTTCGCCCCTGTGTCCTGAGTGGTGATGAGTAAACTTTCCACTGTGTGGATTCTAAAAAACTATGTGACGTAGACTTGAATGGAGAGATGGTGGCTTAAATGGCTTGGCATTGGTTAGTGGTCCGATTATGGGTCTTCATTTATTAATAGAGGAAGGCCTTTTTGGAGGTCTGTGGCATTTTTCTATAAGACATATACAGAGACAGACATTTTTCTGTTGTCAGCTAAAATAAAATATCCATCTCTAAAAAATTATGGGGTACTTTAGGAGGCGCATATCTTTTGACTGCCTCTGCTAAAATCTTTTTGGTCCATGTCTGCTAAGATGTTTTAGACAATTTCACAAAAGAACCTAGGAAGGCAATCAAACAAGTGTTATTGAATCTGTAGAGAAGACATAAAAAATGATCAATATAAAAAAAAAAAAATAGGCAGCACCAGCCACAGAAAATTGTGCCGTCACGATCATCTGGTGTTATGGAGGCAAGTACCATTGGACATTCATCCTTCAATTCAACATCCAGAGGCGAGTATATAGAAACTCTTTTGGTGGGAAGCACAACCATCGTACGCACATCAGTAGCTCAGAGAAGAGGCCATGTTTCCTGGTACATCCAATTCCCTATTTTGGATGGAAACTTGGTCAGAAAAGAGGCCATGTTCTATCCTCCCCTGCACTGCTGCATATGCAAGTGATTGTTAAGTTCATATGTTAATAAGGAGAGGGCTACACTGGGCATGCATATAAAAAATCAATTTAACTAGACACATCATTGTCAAGTACATACAATTTGCTGTGTCACTCGATCTTGGTTTTGTGCAAAGGTGAGACAGTGCAGACACTGTAAGTCATCGAAATACTTTCTGTGAAGCAGGTGTCCCATATATATAACTTGGGTCGTAGAGATTGCAGTTTTATATGTGTCTATAGGGATAAAGTCCAGTACAAAATTTCATTGTAGTTACTTTATTTAATTTATTTAGTGGTAGGCGAAGTTGTCCTCCATAAATCAAGTTGCATGACTGAGACCACTAGTCACTAACAAGACTTGCGTTCTAGTTTCTCCCTATATAATTCACACGCTGTAAAACAAGTTTTTCTAAAAAAAAAGTATGTGGACATGAGAAATAGTGTCCTTTCTTTGTTCTCTCTAAGAGTGTCATGGCAGTTTTTTGTCAAGGATTCCTAGATGCATGTACTATCGCAATAGCCAACAAAGTTGGACAGCCCACGGTCGTCCAACCTCTAGAACCTGACGCTGGATTTGGATCTGTACGATGGGGTGGAATCTGAACAGGAGATCAATATCACTATACACTAAGGCGTTTAGTTCATCTCGAGCCTTCACACATTGCATTCTGACAGGATCCCCGATCTCAAAGTTAACATGATTTCCATATGAAAAGGTTGCCACACTATTAATTGTTCTCTGAAACTGCTTATTAAGACATGCAAAAAAACAACTGTTGTATCAAAACTATGATTCAAGAGTCCCCAACACTGTTTGGTGGAAGAACAATAGATCCATATAGTCAAAAAAAGGGAAAAGATGTTCATGAGACAAAACAACAGGACCATGAAAGAACTATAGCAATCGTGGTTGCCTATCTTGGCTCACCACGCCTCCATGTTAATCATATATATACTTGTTACATGGCTTGAGTTACAAGGCAATTGCATTCGGTTGAGGAGATAAGGATTACAACAACTTACTCTAACAAATTATATCTATCTCAACCGAATGCATATCTAATCATGCACGCCGCCTGGTCATTGCCTAGGCACATCTTGCGTTGCAAGTTTACAATATATGACACGTTACATTGTTTAACATCCCCTCTCAATCTATACCTGTCTTTTCTATAAGGTTTAGATTGCTTCTAAACTCTTCAAACTTATGCCGAGGCAATGCTTTAGTGAACCCATCTGCCACTTGATCCTCAGTTGATATAAACCGAACATCTAACTGTTTTCTTGCTACTCTTTCTCTTACAAAATGGAAATCAATTTCTATATGCTTAGCTCTAGCATGAAACACAGGATTCGCAGCCAAGTATGTTGCTCCAAGATTGTCACACCAAAGACGAGGTTTTACCTTTAGCTTCATACCTAACTCACCAAGTAATTGTTCAACCCACATCATCTCTGCAGTGGTGTTAGCCATCGACTTGTACTCAGCTTCAGTACTTGATCGAGATACTGTTGGTTGCTTCCTAGCGCTCCAGGAAATAACATTTGATCCTAGAAACACCACAAAGCCTCCTGTAGACCTACGGTCATCTTTAGAACCTGCCCAATCAGCATCAGAAAAACCATTAATAATTATTGGTGAGTTTCTGCGAATCAACAGCCACGTGCCTTGTGAAAACTTTAGATATCTTATAATTCTCTTAACAGCTGTCCAGTTGAACGTAGTTGGTGCATGCAAATATTGACAAACTCTATTCACTGAGAAAGCCAAATCCGGTCTTGTGAGAGTAATATATTGCAACGCACCCACTACACTTCTGTATCTTGTACTATCATCTGGACCAAGTGGATCACCATCTAGTTGTGACATTTTCTCCATGGCTGGCATTGGGGTTGTGACACCCTTACAGTTTGCCATGCCAACCCTTGACAGGATATCTTTGGAGTACTTATTCTGAGTCAACAACAAGTCTCCATTCGATTTCCTTTCAACTTCAATACCCAGGAAGTAATGCAAGTCTCCTAAATCTTTTAGTGCAAAATCTGTCTTAAGAGCCTTCAAGAGTATTTGTCTTTGCATCTTGAGAGGAACTAGTGACAATTATATCATCCACATAAATCAACATATATATCTCTACACCTTTTCTTCGATATATAAAAAGTGAAGTATCAGATTTTGATGGAACAAACCCGAGACTGATGAGTTTTGCACTCAGCTTAGCATGCCAAGCCCTTGGAGCTTGCTTTAAGCCATAGATAGCCTTCTCAAGTTTACAAACAAAGGAAGGATACCTTGAATCTTCAAATCCCGGCGGCTGTTTCATATACACCTCCTCTTCCAGAACACCGTGAAGAAACGCATTCTGTACATCTAACTGTCTTAGGAACCATCCTCTTGTAAGTGCTAACGACAACACCAATCTCACCGTAGCAATTTTTACCACAGGACTAAATGTCTCTTCATAATCAATACCATACCTTTGTTTAAATCCTTTGGCAACTAACCGTGCTTTATGCCGATCAATCTGTCCATCAGCTCGCCTTTTAAGCTTAAACACCCACTTGGAGTCTATTAGATTCCTAGTTCGTGAAGGTGGAACTAGAGTCCATGTACCTTGCCTTTGAAGTGCATCATATTCTTCTTGCATGGCCTTTTTCCACGCCACCGACTTCATCGCTTCTTCAACTGAACTAGGCTCATCAGAAGTACACACATTTGCATATCTTATCGTACCATCAGTATAAACCTTGGGCTTAACTATACCGCTTTGAAGTCTGGTGTGAGGCCGCACAACGATCGGATCAGACGCGACCAAGTTTGAAGGTTGTTCTTCAGTTGCCACAGCGGATCCCGAGTCAACCGCAGAAGATCCCGCCGTCGTACGAGCGGGAGAGGACAGCGCGCCACTCGCGCGGTTCGAAGCCGATCCTGCCCCCCCACGCGGCGGACTGGGAGCGGGCGAAGGAACCTCGGACCCGGATCCTATCGGCGTCGTCAGAGCATCCCCCCGGGATTGATGCTCGGATCTTCAAGCGCCCGACCGATCCGTAGTTCCATGATCTGTTATCTCATGTACCTCCCGATCTTCATCTCTGTTTTCCGCACACCACTTTCATCTTGCGGCGTGACCGGGTTAGTAGCAACAGTACAAAGTACAACTTACATCCCCAGGAGCAAAGAAGGTTAAATTCTCAGAAAGTAGAGAGATTTCGTTACGTAATCGAGCACCCGCATTCGGATGCAAGGATGAAAAAGGAAACACATTCTCATCAAAGACTACATCTCGAGAGAGAGAGATTCGACCTGTTTTTGGTTCGAGACACTTGAAACCTTTGTGGAGTGCACCGTAGCCAAGAAACACATATTGTGTGGAGCGGAAGGAAAGTTTTCTGGTGTTGTAAGGTCGAAGATTGGGCCAACATGCACACCCAAAAACTCTAAGGGCAGTATAATTAGGTTTCTCTTTTAGAAGAAGCTCAACAGGGGTTTGATTGGCTATAACTCGCGATGGCAGAATGTTAATGATGTATGTTGCTGTGAGGAACGCTTGGTCCCAATATTTGAGCGGCATGGATGCTTGTGCTAACAAGGATAGACCCATCTCAACTATATGGCGATGCTTCCTTTCGGCTCGACTATTTTGTTGATGGGTATGCGGGCAAGAAACACGATGTGCAATGCCCAACTGTTGGAAAAACGAATTTAGCTTTTCATATTCGCCTCCCCAGTCAGTTTGCATATGTTTTATCTTCTTGTCGAACTTTCTTTCAACTAGATTCTGAAAGTTCTTAAAAATTTGAAACACTTCGATTTGTGTTTAAGAAGATAGATCCATGTGTATCGACTATAGTCATCTATGAAAGAAACATAATAAGTATGGTTGCCAACGGAAACAGGAGCAGGACCCCAAACATTATGAATTAACTCAAGTGGAGCACCACTTTTATTCTCCGATCTAGAAAAGGGAAATTGGTGACTTTTTGCTCTTTGGCAAGAGTCACGTAACCGACTCATGATCATAATCAAACACACATGGAAGTAAATTGTTTTTGATGACTCTCTCAACAATAGGAAACGACGCATGACCCAAGCGACTATGCCACCGCCAAGTGGATGGGCGACTCATGACGAAAACTTGCTTATGACGCTGTGCTCCTACTTCTTGTGCCTTCAAGGGATAAAGGCCACCCTCACACCTGCCGTGATGGAGAATTTTCTTTGGCCCGATCCTTTATAAGAAAATAATTAGGATGAAACTCAACGTAGGCATTATTATCGAAGCAAGGCGATGGACGGATGCAAGACTTTTGTTTGCGCTGGGAACATGCAAGATATTTTGAAGATGAATAATTTTGCTTGGGGTATGTAAGGTTGCATGACCAATGTTGCTAATCCTCATACGAGCCGTTGGCCGTGTGAACTTGATCAGATCCACGATACTTGTCGCGGACTGTCGGCTTCTCTAGCTCGGCGTGATGTGGTCGGTTGCGCCCCGATCCGCGATTACCGGTTGGTGTCGACACACGTAGTTGGCCCGGCCGGCGTTCTTGGTGTAGGGCTGATATTCTTCTTGAGCGGTGCGGCACACATCCGCTTCATGGCCCTTCTTCTTGCACACTGCACGTCGGTTTCTCCGGCGCCTTTGTCCACCATTCTTTGGTGGCATTGGAGGCTTGCGGCGCCCCGTCCTCGGCGCGGCCGAACCCGCCGCGGCTACGACCCACGACCACCACCACGTCCACGGGAGGCAGCATTGATGGAGGAATTTTGGCCACCATTTTGGCGGCATTGTAGTTGTCTGCAACATCACGGAGACGGGCCTCATAGGCCCAAGCTGGGCATATAGATCTCCCGGCGAGATTGGAGTCGTGCGCCCGGGGTGATGACACGAGTGGATTATAATCAAAATCAAACCAGCAAGGATGAATGTTACAAATTCCTCTTCTAGGACTGGTCTCCCCTGCGCGGCAAGCTCGTCACGAAGCCCTTGATCTTGGCGGTACGCCGCGGGCGGTTTGGCCGCCCTTCTTGCTTGCGTAGCTAGCTGCATACGCAGATTTGTGACGTGCGGGGGCGTGCTGGAGCGATTCCATCAACCACGCCCCGGACTCCGCCGTGGTCTTCTTGCGACCACCTGCCCAAGAACTTCCCTCGAGAGAGAGTTGTTCAGATGAGCAAGCAGCTATTGGTCCTCCTTGATCCACTTCTCATACTCGGGTTGATGACCACCACCTTCTTGTCGTCCTTGGTTGCCTCTAGGGTTTTGGCCGGCATGGGTTTGGTTCCATCTAGGTAACCTTCATACCCCGCGGCTCTAACCCCTGGCATGAGCTGGGCCTCCCATAGCAGGAAGTTATCATGATTGAGCTTCTCGTAGAAACGGGGAGGTCCGAAGGGGAATGGCTGGAGTGGTTGGAGGAAGAAGATGGCGCCATGGCTAGTAGATTGTTTGTGGAAGAGTTGCTCTGATTACCATGAAAGAACTCTATAGCAATCGTGGTTGCCTATCTTGGCTCACCACGCCTCCATGTTAATCATATATATACTTGTTACATGGCTTGAGTTACAAGGCAATTGCATTCGGTTGAGGAGATAAGGATTACAACAACTTACTCTAACAAACTACATCTATCTCAACCGAATGCATATCTAATCATGCACGCCGTCTGGTCATTGCCTAGGCACATCTTGCGTTGCATGTTTACAATATATGACACGTTACATTGTTTAACAGACCATGCTTATACATCCCTATAAACTGCACATAGCGAACCCCTTGATTAATACTGGTCGACGCATTGAAAGGGCATCCATCAGACTCAAATCCTGCATCATGCACATGAACGTGCATATCAGCATTTGCTGATACACCTACACCGATTGTGTTACGACTAGGACGATTTGAAAAATGGTACATGACCAAATATCTTGATTGAAAACTAGCCGTCGCTGATTTGCCCTATATGTTCTGATTTAGCATTTAGATCCACCGATTTTCGTGTTGCCTCATAGTTTTGTTTTGAATGCCAACGGGGCCATAGTATAGTTCACGGACTACCCTCCTTGCACCTCTCTCTCCTTCCATCTCATGGTTCCAAGGTAGTAATAAACACATATATATAGGAAATGGGCGAGACTGAGCATACAAATAAAAAGGAATGAAGCTATAATCATTATCATCAAGTGCACTATAATTTGCAATGTAACCCATGCATGTCAGTATTGTGCCATGAATGAACGTGATCGCGTGGTTATTGCACACTCTTTAAATTGTCCCAAATTAATGCAAATATTTGGTGCAAGTATGTGACCCATATTATGTGGATCATTTGTACAAACAATTATAAATATTAATTATATGTCCTTGGTTGCTACGATCTGATATGATAACTCAATCAAGAATACTAAATACTAACGAGAGTTAAAATTGTACTTTATTATACCCCGCCCTAGCCCCTACGATGATGCAGCAGAAAATTTAGTGAAAAACTGAAAGAGACAGAACTATTCAGATGGACTTACCGGCTCCGTCAATGGGCCCAGTTACAGCGACATGAATAACGCCAACAAGAGTTAATCGACACTTGCCGGGTTCTCGAGATTTGTGTTATAGTTTCCCCATATAATTCACACACTGTAAACCATGTTTCTGTAAAAAAATGTAAATTAACATGAGAAATAGTGTGCTTGCTTTGTTTTCTCTAAGAGTGCCATCGCAATACCCAACAAAGTTGGACATCCCACGGTTGATCTCCTGCAACATCTCCAACCAGATGCTGGATAAATGGTACTAAAGACAAAGCCAACCTTCTAGATTAATACTGGTCCACACATTGCAAGGCCATGCATCACAATCAAATCCAGCCGGATGCACATGCACCGGCATATCAGAATTTGCTCACATGTGTGGCATTCATGCCAACACCGAGGCTATTGTGGCGAGGATGATGATACGTAATGACCTTCGACTTCACGTGTGACTACACAAGCTAGCTGTCATCAAGTCTTGCATCAAGCACAACTTAGGGAGCCCGATTCCACAGTTTGAGTTATCTGGATGGTTTCCTTCTGTGCCACGGAGCAAGCAACAGTAGACGCGGCCCTGGTCTTCATCCACTTCATGTTCATGTATCTCGATTGAGGACTGGTCGTCGCTGCTTTGCCCTAGATGTTGTGATTTAGCATTTAGAACCACTGATTTTCCTGTTGCCTCATAGTCCCATTTTGAATGCCAACTCGGCCATAGTATAGTTCACGGACAACCCTGCCTGCACCTCTCTCCTTCCATCTTATGGTTCCATTAAGGTAGTAGTAAACACGTATGTTGAGCTTGGGGTTCCCAACACGGTATGATGCCTCCGACAGGCGGAGCCCACGAGGGGAATGGAGATGACTCGAATCATGGCTGTTGGCAAATTGTAATAATACTTTATAAATGGAATTCACCAACCTCCTTATTGGGGAGGGTACCTCCCTATTTATAGTTACAAGATCACCACAAAATGTAAGATTACAACCCTGCCCTGCGGATCCCCTGGAATATTCTCTCGAGCTTACAAATAGAGAGCTGGCCTCCACGCCGTATTTCTACTCATCCCGCCCGGCAGGCTTGCTTAGTCCAGCCGCGAGACCTAATCCTCGGGATCGGAGGCCTTCGCAGTACCCACGAGGGTTCTGGCTTTGGAGCCTTTGAGACCGGCAACGCCGGCGGTCTCCCACGATCGACCTCAGATAGCCCCGCGGTCGGGGACTCCGTCCCACGCAAAGGGAGCGGCGGTGTGGTTTAAATCACCTCGCCCCGCTTTTGGCGGAGGTCTCACGACCGTTCCTTCTGCGAGAAAGCATAAGATCCACATAGGGTAAAATCTGATTGGCGTAGGGCCCGCTATCGTGTCGTCGTGTGGTCGCAACCACCTCTGCCTATACGGCTGGGCCTAGTCCCCAACAGTTCCCCTTGAGGGGGCGAAGGTCGTAGCGGAGGGCGTGCCGCCGTTCTCAACGGTTTACGTTATGGCGGAGGTGTTGAGTGTCCCTCCCCGGGGCGATTCCGCGAAGGACCTTCGCCTTGCGGAGAATCTGAATGCGTCGTGGGCGCAGCGGACAAATTAAGCGCGTCTCCGAGGTTGATGTGACCGTTTTCTACCCGTTAATCGCGACTATTCGTTTTGGGATGCGAAGGGTCGGTGGTCGTACTATAAAGGGGCCTCCCCTCCCCGGGTGGAGGCTTACTCCAGCCATCGCTTTCACCCCTTGCTTTCTTTGCCTTCCGTGCATCCCGTTTCCTCGTTTCATTCTTTTTTTGGCCTGCCTCCGCTAGCCCCTCTCAACTTGCTTGGGTGCATGCGCGCGTGCCCTAAGCCGCCCTAGCATAAGGGGGCCGCTTCCCCGGTGCGAACTCTACGAGCCATACGCGGAGCTCTTGCCTTGCTCATCGCTCTAGCTGATATCTGCGCCTCTTTGAGGAGTGCATGCTAGATGCGGCCCGCGCTCAAGACCTGGAAGACACTCTGTCCGACGTTGAGGCCTCCATCGGTGATCTCATGGCTCGCGAAGACGGCCCGGCGCTACTACGAGCTTGGCTCCTCGAAGATGACCCAAGCAATGCTCGATGACCTCGAGAAGGGATTTATTGGAGCCAATTGTGAGGTAAAGCTCCCCGGGGGGAGACCGTGCGAGCTGCGAACGCGCGCACCCGGTGGGGCATCGTTTTCAAGGACTTCTTCACTGCGGCCTCCGCCTTCCCTCTTGTTCCTTTTGGCGCCGCGGTGGTGGAGTCTTTCGACGTGCAGATTCACCCGACTCACTCCCACGGCGTTCCTTGCGCTGTCCAAGTTTGTATGGGCGTCGAGTCTTATGGCGGAGGCGGACACGAACACCTTCGTCGCTTTTATGAGCTACACAAGCGGCCCGAAGCCGGAAGATGCGGACGGGAGCGAGAAGAGGCTTGAGTTTGGGTGCTACGTTCGGTTACGCCGTTATCGGGGAGAGGAGAAAATGGAGATCTCCTACGCCCAAAAGAATAAGTGGGAGCCTGGTTGGATGGACTTCGGTTCTACGCTAGATCTCGCGAAGTCAGCAAGGCAGTTGATGGCGAAGAGGTTTCCCGCTACCCCTTCGCCCGAGGCTTGTTCTGTGGATATCGTCTCGTCCGGATCCTAACAACGATCCATCGGATCGGCGGGAGAAGTGTCGCGAAGCTTTTCTTCTCGCGTGCCGCTACTCGGGTGGCCGCGATTTGATTGAGGAGATATGCGCGGCTAAGTATTCGCCCCAAGCGCTAAAGGACCCAATCACAATAGAGAGGTTGAATCGCTGTCTGTCTTTGGGGGCCGCGGAGGTGCTTTGGTTCCGCACCAGCGCCTCGGTGTTCGGCTTCGGATGGTGTTAGTCGGACGCCTTTGTTATGAGGATTGAGATGGAGGCTCGGGGATTGCCGGGCCCTATTTCGATGAAGGAGTTCCTCGCAGCGGAAGTCACGGCGGGAACAATGCTGCGTCGAACCGCATCTTCGAGGAGATGAGGGTTGAGTACGGGGAACCATAGCGTTCTGGCCGAGTTTTGGCGGAGGTCAAGGGCGCGAGGACGAGGAAGCCGCCAAGCGGCGGGGCGGTGAAGAGAAATCCCCAGCGAGCGCTGCGCGGGCGATAGAAGAGGCTCCCCCCGGTTACGAGGGAAAGAGGAAGAAGAGGGAAGTTGGAGGGAGGACCTCCGCTCGCCCTCTGTCCCACTGCCGCAGCCGACGGCCAAGGAGAGGCAAAGAAGAAGAAGATCTTTGGCCCATAAGCGGGTGAAAGATCCGCATGCACGGAGGTCCGAGGCTCGAAACAAAGTTGATGAGGAGGCCGAGTAGGATGATGAAGAATCTCGCCGTTGGGTCCTCGGGCGCCGCCCTTCCTTTAATTGAGGCGGAGGTGTTTCTTCCGCCCCGAAAAGTGGTCGATCTCCCTATCGCCAAGGAGTGCCGTCGGGCTTTCTTTGGGCGGGGCCACCTCGGAGGTGTCGAGGGGCCATGGCTGACCCCATGGCCGACTTCCCGGCATCTAGCGGCTTGACTCCGCTAGCTCGCCCAGAGGGAAAGCTTGGGGAGCCAGTCTGAAGAATTTTTGAACGCCAAAGGTGGTGGTTCAAGAGGTAGCGGGCTGTTTTCTACCTCCGACGATTCTTTTTGTGCCGCCGGCTGGAGTGAGCGACCTACGCCCCGGATCACGGGAGCCGTGCCGTCCATGAAGCCTCAAGGGCAAAGGAGTTGAGACGGAGACCTCCGATGTGAAGGCTGCGAAGGCGGCGGAGGTCTTTGGAGGTTCTACGCGACCGGTACCTCCTCCGCTCACTTTTTGGAATTGGAGGTATGCTTTGTTTGTTATTTTACTTCTTGCTTTAGTGTCTTTGCTATTCGTCTAACCCTTTTTGATTCGGATGATGGCGAAGGCTGCCGCTAGCCTTGGCCTGGGTTGCCCCCAAGTTGCCATGGAGGGTGATTTGAGTGAGTGCTATTTCTTGTTTCACTCGCTTGCTTTAAGTTATACTAATTTTGTGATATTGTTTAATATTACGATTAGATACCATACTCAAATATTTTTGAGGGTGGCGTCTCACGAAGTCTTCAATAAGGTTGTTGATCGGAGCGTTTGGTGCGGAGATGTTTTCTTGTGCTCCCCTTTCTTTTTAGCTTTTTGGCGGAGTTCTCATGTTTATACTTTTTGTTTTTGTAGATGACCACCAGCTTGGAATGTCTTCGCGCTAAGGTTCATCAAGAGCTTGTGGCGCGGGACAAAATCTTGGTGGAGTTGAGGGCTGAGAAAGGTCTCGGCTGGTCGAGGAGAGGCGTCCCCTGGAAGCTTGTTTCGGGGGCGGGAGCTTCCGCGGCGAGGCTACTACGGCTAAGGAAGCCCACGATGCATTGGTTTCTCGCGCGGAGGCGGTGAGAAAGGCTATCGCGAAATGGAGGTTAAGCTTGAGGAAGCTAATGCTAGCGACCTCTTCGCGAGCCCGGCCGGGCGGAGCGCGGAGGCAGCTTGGACGGCGTCTTACGGCGTCTCCGTACATTGTCGCTCGTGCTTACGCGGAGGCTGTGACCTCTGTTGCTTTTTGTCGCGGACGCCCTTCCTACGGAGGGGCGAAGCGGCGGTGTCTTGTCCCGCTGGCGAAGAATGTCGCCAAGCTCCGGAGGTGTTTCGGGGTGTCCGATTTCGTTTTCGGGCCGCGGCGACGAACGTTGTCCGTATCCTTTCCAAAGAAGGGTGCGTTGATGTGTCCCGGGCTCGTCGAAGGACACCCACCATCCGTCGACCGCCCTGGGTGAGCCGGGTGGTGATGCGCCGAAGTTCGTGGGCTCGTTCATGAAGAAATTCTCGGCGGTCCATGGGCGCGGCGGAGCCCGCGTCCTCGCCGCTCCCTTTTCAGTGTGAATTTTGTACTTAATGTTACATTTTATTTTTGGTAGGTTTCTTTGTTTCTTTGGTGTGTAACAAGTTTTACTTTTCGGGGTAAGGTTTCGGCGGAGGCCCTCGCTCCCACGGGTTGAGGAGGAGGTTCAACGGGATGCTACTCCGCCGCGGGCTCCGGATACGGATGGGGAGTCACCTGCCGATGAAAATGAGGAGGTTTAGGAAGTTTTAGATTTTTCTTTTTAAGTGGCCCTTGAGCCCTTTTGTGCGGATGATAGCCTCCGCTTGTAAAGACCGATCGAGTATCGTTTAAATGAAAATCTAATACTTTTGTTTGAATCGATGGTTTTCTCGCGCAGGTTCTCGATGAGGTGCCTGCTTGCGAGAGTGTTGATCCTCTCGTGCTTTTATCGCGATGGTGTTTATGTTGATGGCGATTTTTGGTTGCATTGGAAGGACACCTTCGGCTGATCCTAGTGTAGACGATATGTATGAAGATGTTTTATTTGACTTGGGCGATGCGCGGATGGCTTTTACACATTCCGTGGTTCGGGAGGGGGCCTCCGCCCGAGTTCTTGTAAATTTTGTCTTTCGGTTTTTGCAAAGCGTTATGTCGATTGTTTTTATTAATAAAGCGGAGGTTCTTGAATTTCTATTGTACTTTATGCTTTAGTTACATGATACATGGTTGCTCTATTTTGCTTTTGCACTTGTGGATTTGTAGCCGGGAGGCTAATCATTTCTTTCTTTGCACCAATCCGTCCCCTTCACGCGAAATGTTCGCGTGGGGTGCAGTGTTTTGTTTGGAGACCTCGCTACACGTGTGGGAGGCACTTCTTGTTTTTCCTCCTCACGGGTCTTCGGCAAGGATCTAGCATTTGGTTGTTTTGCAAGAGCTTCCAACCGAGGGGGATATTCATAATTTTACGCGGTCTCCCCCTTGCTGTTGCCCAAATTCACGAAGTCTTTACGATTTCTTACACGGTTTCTTACTTTTTGTGTGTGAGTTGCTTTAAGGTTCACATCCGCGCTCATGTCGTACTCCTAGTTCTCCTTAGGCAGGTTGTACTGCGGTATAGTGAGTGTAGGGTGTAGGTTGTGGTGGGGGGGGATTAGTTTTATAGTGCCTTAGTTATTAACTTTCGACTTATTGGGGTTGTCCTTTGGTAGTTGTGTTAGGTGGGTTGGGTTAGTATATAACCCAATCGTTTTCTTCCCCCTTTAGGGTTAGTTACTATGGGTCCGTGTAGCGGTGGCTTGTTGATCTAAACGTGATACCGTGTAAGGGTTCATAGCGGTGGTCTAGGATGCCAATCTAGTACTCCTCTTATTTGTTGTTGGAAGCCCGGACTAAAATAGGCATGGAGCTATTAATTCTTGCCGATGAGCTATGGTGGTTTGTGCGGTTTACCATCGGCTTAGGCCTCCGCTAGTGCGTCTTCAGGTCTGTTTTGTTTCGGTTAGCGGAGGTTTGTTGTGATGGAGGGCTCCTATGGCGATTCTGCGGCTGTGCGAGACGAGGCATCGGCCTTGGCGAGGCTTTTTGAGGGCCGGGTGAGGGCATTTGCCCTACGGCGGTGGTGTTGATCTCGTCCCTCTTCTTTGCGTGGTGCCACGCCACAGTTCCATCTTCTACGTGATGGTGTAATGCTTGTACGAAGCTTAAGGGCGTGTATACGGCGGTATAAAGCTGTCGCCCTACTCGCGGCATGTGTGCATTTGCCTAGTGTGACGATGTGGTGTACTTTGTTTTTTTTTTGTTTTTCTACTACCATTTGTACCATCTTCTGCGAAGATGTTTATACTTTGAGCAGCACAATGTCAAGCACTTGTAGAGAAATTTTTGTTAATTAGAGCGTAAGAGAATTTGAAAGTGATTCCCCCGTAGCCTTTATTGGCGGAGGTTGGGCGATGCCTGAAATTGATGTGTCTTTTTCAGCTTTTACGGTTTCGACACAATGCCGTTTGTGTCACCTCGATGCCTACGCTTCGGGTAGGACTTTTTCGAGGATTTTGGAGACCGTTTCATTGGTGCAGAGGTCATTTTCGGATGGAACCTCCGCGTTCTATCCGTGAAGATGTCCTCTTAGGCGTTTTGTTACCTTCGTCGAATAACGTGGCTTGCGTTGCTAGTCACTTTCGACATGATTTTCTTTGTATTTTGGGGAAGTTTCCTCTTTATATTTGGAGGAATTTACATCGTCTTGCCTCATTAAAAACCTCACCTCCACTAGGAGTTCCCCGTGAGGAAAAGAGTGCAAGACTTTTTGGATTCTTTGTATGAAATCTAATTCTAATTGCATGAAAGTAAAAGAATGGCGATCCTCCGCTATATTTTGCGGGTACGGCCTTACACATAGTACTTGCGTAGGTTGTCCACATTCCGGTGTGGTCGGAGGTGTTACTGCCTCATCGATGAGACGGAAGGCTCCTTGTCTTCTTTGTTGCTCTGGCGATGAATGGGCCATCCCATTTTGCCTGTAATTTTCCCACGTTTGAAGCATTTGGTTTCCTCTTGAGTACGAGATCTCCATGTTGGATGTGTTTTTTGCGACTTTTGCCGTCCCTCCATTTTTGGTCTCCTTTGGTACTTACGAATGTTTTCCACGACTTCTAGCCTTGTTTGTTCTAGTGTCTCTTTTTGCGTAATCCTCGTCTTACGCTATCTTGTGCTTCATGGCGAAGGCTTTCATGTTTCAGTTCCTCCGGGAGCATTGCTTCTTCTCCATACATGAGCTTGAATGGGGTGTACCCGGGGGCACGCGAAGATGTTGTGTTGTGAGACCGGATAACCCTAGGTAGTTCGATGCGCCCATTTGCCCTTGCGGAGATTGAGCGAGTTTTTTGAGATCGCGGAGAAGATTATCCCATTTGCTCTTTCCCTTTGCCCGTTTGATTACGGGTGATAAAAGCGATGCAAAGGCTATCTTTGTTCCCATTTGGGGCGAGAAATCTACGAACTTATGCGAGTCAAATTGCTTACCATTGTCTCTTTGTTACTACTCTTGGCACTCCGAATCGCAATTTATGTTACGCGGTGGGAACTTAGTGATGGACTTCGGAGGTTATCCTTGCCGGGGGCTTCGCCTCTATCCACACTGGTGAAGTATTCAAGCGCCACCACTGCGAATTTGTTTCCTCCTTGAGTTGTGGGTAGTGGGCCAACAATGTCGATTCCCCATCTCTCGTAGTGGCCATGTTGGAGGTATCGGGTGTGTTTTCGCTGCGAGGGATTTTTTTTCGGTGTGGTGCGAAATTTTGGCAAGCTTCGCATGTCATGACGATTTGTTGTGCATCTTTTTATATGTGTGGGCCAAGTAGAACCCTTGGCGAATGGCCTTCGCCGACGATGCTCTTGGCCCAATGTGGGATCATGAGATACAGGCATGTATTTCCTTGAGTAACTCTATGCCTTCGCTTTGTGGGATGCACTTGAGCAGCGGCTGGACCAACCCCTTTTTGAAGAGTTGGCCATCGATAAGAGTGTAGCTTCTTGTTCGGAAGCCGTTCTAGTGGCCTCCGCTTCATTTTACGGGTAACTCACGTTGTTGAGGTTGTCGAGTATTGCTTGTCTCAAATCTTCGCCTTCTACCAACATGACAGATTACGAACGCTACTTTCATTGTTTCATTTGCGGTTTGTATGCCACGTTGTAGATAGTGTTTTTGCGGCATGCGGAGGTTGTTCTTTGCCGCCTTTGCTAGGGGCATCCGCCTCGTTATTTTGCTCTCTTGGTATGAATTTTCACGATTGAATCCTTGGAATCTTCGCTCCATTGTCCCGACCACCGCTAAGTAATTTACTAGCTCCGGCTCTCTTGCCATGCATTCTTTTTTTCTACTTGTCACGCTACTAGCATCGAGTCTGTTCGACTTCTACTAACTTTGCACCATAAGACTTTCGCTTTGGTGAGCCCTAATATGAGTCCCTCATATTCTCATTCGTGTTGTTTGTTTGAGTGCATTCGGTAGAGTGGCGAAGTATGATCGACTCCTTGTGGCGACATTATTACGGCGGAGGCTCTGCTCCGTTTCGCCCCATGCTCCATCGGTGTGAGGCCCACAACTCCGACCGATCGTTATGCTTTTGTTATTTCTTGGGCGGTGTCCATTTCGCTACAAAATCTGCTAACACTTGAGATTTTATCGCCGTCATTGCACAAATGTCAATTCGAACTGGGATAGCTCCATTTGCCCATTTCTTGATTCTCGCTCGGGTTTCTTTGTTTCTTAGGACCTCCGCCCGGGGTTGTGAGGTGGGCACTATCACTTTGTATGAGTGGAAATAGTGCTTGAGTTTCCTGGATGCTATCACGAGGGCGTATGCTATTTTCTCTATTTCTGTGTAATTGATCTTCGCTCCCGTGAGTGCCTCTGATACATAATATATTGGGAGTTGTATAATGCGATCATTTTCGCTTTTTTCTTGGACTACCACCGCCGACCGCGTGATCGATCTTTGCGATGTACAGGAGTATGGGGTTGTCTTCGTCGGGCACCGTCACTCTTAGCTGGTCTTGTAATTATTCTTTGAGCTTTTTGAAGGCCTCCGCCTGCTCCTCTCCCCATTTGATGTTTCCCGCTCCTCTCGGGGCTTGGAAGAATGGGATGCTTTTTTCTGCCGACTTGGAAATGAATCTGTTGAGGGCTGCTATTCTCCCTGTTAGTTTTTGTACTTCTTTCTTTGTTTTAGGCTCCGCCATGTCTCTGATTGCCTTTGTTTTTTCTGGGTTTGCTTTGACTCCTTCAGAACTGACTATGTATCCTAGGACCTTCACCTTGGTGACTCCAAACACACATTTTTCTGGGTTCAGCCTGAGGCCCTACTTTTTCAGGTTTACAAAGGTTTCTAGTAAATCGGAGATGTGGTCCTGCTCTCTTTTGCTCATGACTATGAGGTCATCGACATACATAATCATCATGTTTTTGCGTAGTTGCCCAGTCAAAACTTTGCTTGTCATTCTAGCGAAGGTTGCACCTGCGTTTTTCAGGCCCTCTGGTATTCTGACGAAGCAATATGTTCCGAATGGTTTCATGAAACTGGTCTTTTCTTCATCCTCTTTCTTGACCATATTTGATGGTACCCTGAATAGCAATCCAGCAATGAAAACCTCCGACATCCTGGCTGCTTTGTCCACGGAGGTGTCTATTCTTGGCGATGGGTAGCTGTCTTTCTTGGTGGCTTTGTTGAGATCCATGAAATCTATACACATCCTCATTTTGCGGAGGTCTTTTTAGGGACCATGACAACGTTTGCTAGCTAGTCGGTGTATTTGACTTCTCGATTACCTTGGCATCGAGTAGTCTACGTACCTCCGCTTGAGCCGCTAATATTCTATCTTCCGACATTTTCCTCTGTCTGCGCTTCTTTGGTTTCATTTTTGGGTTGATGTCTAGGACATGCTCGATTGTATCTCTGTCTACCCCACGGAGGTCTGCGCCGACCGAAGATCTCCTTGTTCTTAGTGAGGAGCTCCGCCCGACTCTTTCTCTTCCTCGGGTTTTAAATCTGCGGCTGATTGTTACCGAAGGTGGTGCGGGTCATCATCTATTCTTATCTTCTTGATTTTTTCTCTTGGCCTTTGGCGCTTGTTTGCTTTTTTTTTCATGTCTGCGGTGGTTACGGACCTTCGCCTTTTCTTTCCACCGAGTTGACATTCCCGTGGGCGCGGTATATGGCCTTTTCTATGTTTCTCGCTTCTTTTTGGCTCCCATATGTTGTTATGATCCGTGAAGTCTTTGGGATTTTCATACACAAGTAGCCCATGTGAATTGCGACATTGAACTTGTTTGTGAACCCTCTACCAAAAATTGCATTGTAGGGGAGTAGACATCGACGATGTCGAAGGTTATGTATTCTGTTCTTGCACTTTTTAGTCCGCTTGAAGGACACGGGCGGGACTATCTTGCCCAACGCCGCACTGCCTTCTTCCGCCAAATCCCTATCGGTGGTGAATCGAAGGTCAGAAGCTGGTTTCTATTGAAATTCATTTTGTCAAATCGTTGGCGAAGATTATATGCGGAGCTTCTGTGTTCACGGTACTCTTTTCATTTCCCAAGTTGCTATGTTGGTTTCTATCACCATCAGCGTCAGCGTGTGGGTAGCTCTCGAGTTTGAGGTCTTCTTCTCGAGAAAGTTATGGGGTCTTGGACCATTCCCCAAAACTTTGTGAGGGTTGAAGCTGCATTCGTTGTTGACCAAAGCGGAGGTGGTCTTTCTTACATTTTCGGTTTCATACTCTATTGATGAGCCCCCGCAATCGGCATTATGGTTCCTATGGAAGGTAGAGGGGCATGGGGGTTATCTTGGTTTTTCGAGTTGGCTCGTTCTTCATGGGAGCACCGGGTGGGGGCCTGTGTGGAGGTGGTGGTAAATTTGGGTTTGAAATTTGATTGTGGTTGTCTTATGGAGTCTTTGAGGTTGCCCCGTCTCGACATAGGTCAAGTCTTTGCCTCGAGTGGAGTATGACATGCTTGACTCGAGGAGTAATTTTGGGGGTGGGGGCGAGGTGGCGAAGGCCTCCCCACGCGGGAAGAAAGTGGGGTAGTAGGCGTTTACCAAGGTTGATGGGTGCACTTGGTTTGACGTTAGGGAGGGGTATATTGGGCAGTATTGCTAGTGCTGATTCCCGAGGTTGGCGGAGGCTCGATGCGTGTGTATGTGTAAGCGGTGTTGATTTCTCTTGCCGGTGCGGAGGCTGATTTGTAGGGTGTGAGTTTGCTAGGTTTTTGAGTGCCTTGTCTCTTTCCTGTTGGATGATTGGGCAATCTTTTGTGTAATGGCCTTTCTCTTCGCCATGTATTGCATAAAACTGTTTCCTCGGCCCTCTGTTCCAATTTTTCGGGGTCCCTTTCCACGTCACGGCTTTTGATTGTCGGGTGGCCTCGCTCCCGATTGTTTATTTGTTGAGTTGGCTCATTTGTCGACTCATCGTCGGGGACCTTGCTGCTTTGAACTTGCTTGGGTTCTTCTTTACATTTCGCTTTTGTGGTTCTTTTGTTACCCTTTGTCTGCTTTGCCTTTCCATGTTTTGTTCCTCAAGTCTCTTCCGATAGTCTTCGTCTGATCGGATCCAGATCTCGAACTGCTCACAGAGCTCTTGCATTGTCTTTGGTTTCTTTCGCGCTAATTCTCCAGCAAACGGTCCCAAGCGGAGCCCTCTTATGGCTGCATCTATTGCCACTTGATGCGGGGCGTCAGGGGCCTTCGCCTTTAGTTGCGAGGAACCTCTGCGCGATAATCTTTTGGTGGTTCGTTGTAACCTTGCCTCGCCTTTGGAACAGGTCCATGGAGGTGAGTGATTGCCGCGACCAGTCCTTTGAAGTTCTCTAGTATTTTGTCGCGGAGGTTCTCCCATGAATATATTGTACTGGGCTTGAGCATGGAATACCATGCGGGGCATCTCCCTCGCTGCGATTATGAAGGCCTTCGCTAACAACGCGTCGTTGCCCCGGCGAAGCTACCGCGCCTCATAGCTCATTATGGCTATTTGTGGGTCTGTTTTTCCATTGAACCGGGGAGGCTGGGTGGGTTTATATCTGTTTGGCCATGGTGTCCATTTGTATCCCCTCCAACAACGGGGACTTTGGGTCAAAGGCTCTCCGGTCATGTGGGGTATCCTATCAGTGGGTTGGGTGAAACTTCCTGGTCAGTGCTTATGGGGAGATAACTTGAAATGGGGATGGTGGGGATAACCAATGGTGGCTAAGTCGTGGAGGTGAGTTGCAAACTGCATGCTTTGAATTTCGCTTGCAAGAGCGCCATTTGCCGCCTTATCTCTCGCCGCTGTGCCGATGCACGCTGCGATTTGAGGACCTCGCGTAAGCTGCAGCCGCTTTGTCTCTTTCTGTTGGAGCCTCGCGAAGAGATGTTAGTGCTTGGCGCAGCTCACGATGCAGGCGGGTGCCTCGCCCCGTGCTCGATTGTTTCTTCACCTTCGCCGATTGTTTCCTCCCCGCTGCTCATTTTCAAAGCGGAGGGTCCTCCTCCGCCGTCAGCGTAGGTGCTCCTCGTGCTTCGCCTAGGTCGGCCATTTTTTGGTGGTGCCCTAGCACCCGTGGTGGTTTTCTTTCTCTTTTGTGGAGCCATGGTTTTTCTGCGGGCCCCACGGTGGCGCCAATGTTGAGCTTGGGGTTCCCAACACGGTATGATCCCTCCGCCTGAGCCCCCGAGGGGGAATGGAGATGACTTCGAATCCGGCTGTTGGCAAATTGTAATAATACTTTATAAATGGAATTCACCAACCTCCTTATTGGGGAGGGTACCTCCCTATTTATAGTTACAAGATCACCACAAAATGTAAGATTAAAACCCTGCCCCTGCGGATCCCTGGAATATTCTCTCGAGCTTACAAATAGAGCTGGCCTACGTCGTATTTCTACTCATCCCGCCGGCTTGAGCTTGCTTAGTCCAGCCCTTGAGACCCTAATCCTCCGGGATCGGAGGCCTCGCGAGTACCGCGAGGTTCCCTTTTGAGAGCTCTTGAGACCGGGCAACCTTCGCGGTCTCCCCTGATCGACCTCCGATAGCCCCGTAGGGTCGGGGGACTCCGTCCACGCAAGGGAGCGAAGCGGTGTGGTTTCGTCACCTCCGCCCGCACCGCTGGCGGAGGTCCGCCGACCGTTCCTTCCTGCAAAAAGCATAAGATCCACATAGGTAAACTGCATTAGCGCCGGGCCTCGCTATCGTGTCGTGTGGTCGCAAACACCTCCGCCTATACCGCTGGGGCCTAGTCCCCAACAACGTATATATAGGGAAATGGGTGATGCTAGGCATATAAATAAGAAGGAACGAAGTTGCACACATTATTGTCATGTGCACTATAATTTGCAATTTCACCCATGTTTTTATTGTGCAATGCACGAGCGTAGACCATATGGTTACTGCATACTCTTTAAATTGTAAAAAAAATAATGCAAAGATTTGGTGCAGCAAGTAGCTAGGTGACCCATATTATGTGGATCATTCGTACAAACAATTGTAAAGATTAATTTTAGGTCCTTGGTTACTATGATCTGATATGATAACTCAATTACGAATTACTGACAAGTGTTAAAATTGGACTTTATTCCCTAGCGCTTCGATGATGGCATGATGCAGCAGAAAATTTAGTGAAAAACTGAAAGAGACAGAAGACTAGTGAAAGCGTTTTTATTCTGCAATGTTCAAAGTGCAATTTAGTTTAATAATTAGTGATTACAAAACAATATTTATATATATAATGCTGCAAATACATCGGCATAACTGCAGTGGTATGCTTGTTCCAGGCTTAGTGTTTTCATATTTTTTTGTCCATCCATTTGATACTATCCTGCAAAATATCCTATTATACACCTGTGTACACATTTTCTGGATGTTTTGCAGAGCATTTGGAAATCAGTTAATACAACAAAACGTAACATCTCACCCAATTTTTTTTTTTTTTCCAATATGTTTAGCCAAATGTGAGTAACATATCGATTAGCTATCGTACAATCAGCTTAATCGTCTCATGATTACGACCAGCTGGTCAACGAGGTTACATGTTAATAGCACTACTCAATACAAGATCTTATGGTAAATGGGAATGAGGCCAGCTCATGTAGCAGGCATATAGGTGCAACAATAGACGCAAGGGGGAGTACTCTGTGTGGGTATGAGTAACGAGTTATAGTACCAGGCATATTTCCTACATCAGCATCAACCGGTGCTCAGGTGGCAAGGCTGCAACAAACAAAGCGACAAAGGCATGGAGAACCCAAACACTTTCTAGTAACATAGACCAATGATATCTTGGCCACTGTTTAAAATTCAGAATAAAATGTGCTCCTGAGGCCTCCTACTACTATTTTTTTTTTTTTGTTTGCCAGTGTTCAACACATATTGTTGCTGATGTCCCTCTCATGTCTCTCTGGATGTCTTCCGGCAGACCTATCTGCAGCATGCATGGAACAGGTATTTATATGTTGTCACCCATGTGCTGGATAGTCAATGAGCCAAAACATTGGAAGGACATATATTTGAAAACCAATGCTACACTCTCTTGTGCAACTTATAACTGTCGACGTAACACTTGCATTTTTGTCAGATCCATATTCAACGTGATTATTTAGAGATTTTTGTTTTGATGCTATAATTATATTTTCAATTTGAAAATTACACACAATTCTATGATACCTTCGGATGTGTATATATCTATAAATAGAGGTTGTGAACTGCAAAAGTTGACAGTATGGATTTTTGGGATAATCATGGCAAGTATGAAAACTGCAGCAGTTGAAATATACTTCATATTGGTTAATAATAATATGCAATCCCCTCTCACTGCTACTGAAAATCTTTTTGGGTGGTGTTTCCCTTTTTTTTTAACCATGGCAGGCAGGCCTGTGGCCCGCCTCGGTTGAGTGAAGGCCAGCAGCCAAGTCCGGGGGTCTGACACGTGGGTTGTAGCCGCTCTAACATGATGTGACATGGCCCTAGGGAACCAATACATACTTAGCGTTCTCAGCCTCAACCAATGAATTAATTAAGTTATAAGCCCATCTGCACCACCTTAACATCCATTTGAAAGTCATGGAGAAGCATCGTCACGGCGATGAGATGTGCTACACAAGCCATCGTGAGGAGTTGAAAGGAGCGCAGACTCTCCGACAGTCGGCTGCCCAAGTCAAGCACCGGCGGTTGACGTCGAACAGCACACATGTCCTGCACGTACCAGCACGAATGATGCATATCTATCACCGGACACACATGAGCAAGACAACAATACACCGCCAACATCATTGGGGTTCCCAATGCCTCCTCGTCCTATCTTTTAACCAACATTCTTCATAGTGTTGATTTGTTTGGAGTCTTTGGACTAGACTCCTATTTCTCTTATATGAGTATTCTCGCAGCTCAGTCTCCTTCATTTTTTCCATATAACTGTTGTTGGTGAAAGTAAGAGTGTTGCTCCCATATAAATGGGAAATTGGTATCATAGCACATTGATGCGGCACGTCCTCTCTTTTGTAGTGTTGTTCACTTAGTGCAGAGATTGTATGAGCTACCATTGCCAATCAATGCACAATGCATATAACAGACCACCAAGTGTGGTTTTGGGTGAAAAGACGACAATTCAAAGTCATAGCTCCAGTCAACAGAATCAACGGAGGCGGAGAGTGAAGGAACCTGCCACCGGGCGACCTAGCCTGTGACCGGGATTCTCACCGCCGGTGGCCCTCACGGCCCGGTGCCTTCCCTCTTCCCCCATCGCCGCTACGTGACCCTTCCCTGTTGATCGTCGCAGCCCAATCCATGGGATATGCCGGGGTCGCTGTGGCTCCGTCGATCAAGAAGGCATTGCGACAGATCACAGCCAGGGATCCCCTCGCCATCTCGATTGTGATGCGGTGAGGTCAAGAATCATCAGGGAGGCCTCGTTCCTTTCACCACGATGAAGCCACCTCCTGTGTCCGCAAGTTTTGGGATTCTGATTCCGAGTCCGAGTGTGAATACCTCGGGAAGCTGACTCCCTCGCCAGAAGTTTTGAAGGTATTGTGCAAGCCAAGAAATCCTCGATGGCTGCCAACCCCACGTCAAGTAGCGCAGCCGGATTTCAGCCGACCACCACCGGTATTTCGTCCGGGGCTAAGCCGCCTCCAAGACCGGTGTTGTCGGCATCTCCAAGACCGCAAAGCCTCCATGGAAATCTCTTTGAGAGGGCCACTACCGCCGCCGAGGAGGACACCGCCCGGCGACACTCGGTAATTTCTTCCCGGCGATTTTGAAGACGCCGGATTATCAGCGATCGGATCCTGGTTTGAGGGGTTTCAAACTTCAAACAAACCAGACTTGGTGGAGCCATCATACACGGTTGAGCCAGACCCGTTTCCCCTGTTTGGTCTCGACGGGCACCAGTTCGGGCACAGGTGGTCTATCGCGCTGCCCCCTGTCTCGACTCAATCGAAGGCAACCCTAAGCGCCGCCTGGTGGTGCCGTTCACGCCCAAGCCATCATACAACGCCGTTCTCATGGCCGGAGGACAAGGTCGGCGATTCTACCGCCGGGATCAATCCTCGGGTCGCGGTGGTGGCGGGATCGAGACCAGGGTGGAGCGGCAGGTCAAGGTCAAGTTGGTGGTGGCACGGCTGTTCAAGGTCGCGGAGATCGCGGTGGTGGAGTTGATCGTGGGCCGCGGGACTGGTCGCGGTGGTGGTGTTGACCATGGCAGCGGGACGGGTCGCGGTGGTGGTGGTGCTGATCGTGGTCGCGGAGGGGCTGCTGATCGTGGTCGTGATGGTGGGCGTGGTACTGCTGCCGCGACGCGTGGAGAGGCGCAGCCGATCTTCGCCATGATCGTGCAGCTGGGCAAGATGTTGAAGCTGCGCACGCTGCTGATGCGCCAAACGTGGGTGCTGCTGTCCCTCCAGCCCAAGAAGGAACAGGGGCTGCTTCGAGTGGTCTCGCCATAGAAGTGCAGGAAAGACCAAAGCGGAAGCGTGTTGGGAACTTGGGTGTGTTATTTGCTTGCAAGATCACTACGCAAACCAATGTCCGCTATTGCGTGGGCCAAAACCTTCGGTTGCTTACTGCAGTGCTCTTGAAGATGGCATGGGATTTTTTGAAATTCAAGCAGCCAACCACAATGACATTGTGTCCTCTACTCAGAACTCAGTAGCAGCTCTTATCACGGTGCAATCCGGTGTGGTTCCACCTTCCTTACTGCTTTCTGAATTATCAAGACTTATTCCTGTGCGGTGGCAATGGGAGGTGCAGGAAGTGAGGGGTCATTCTTATATTGTTCCCTTTCCGAACAAAGAGGAATTAGACCGCATGGTGGCGGTTGAGACAGTCACTACCAAAAACAAGGAAGGTACGGTTTTGATTAAAGAGTATGTCGATGATGTCAAACCCTTGAAAGTGCTTGATAAAGTTTGGGTAACGGTTACCAATGTGCCTCGCTTGCTCGCTCTTTCTTACCCTTGTGGGCAGTTGGAACGATGATTGGTGCCACGCAGAAGGTGGATGTGCATCACCTTCGCCGGACTAGGGAAATTAGAATCCTGGTGGCAGTCATGGATGCCAAAAAAATCCCGCCGTTCGGTCACGTTTGTGTCAAGGGGGACTTGTACCGTCTGTATTTCAAGCCAGAAGAATATGCACCTGATTTTAATCTTGATGATGATGATCTTTTGGGTGATGAGGATAAAGATATCGATGGTGACAAGAAGATGAAAGAGGCGGAGGATAATGATCCGAAGCAAAAAGGGCCAGGTGAAGGGCACTTCTTCTTCTTCAAGCTCTCTACCCTCACAGTCACATGGTAGTACTTCTCACAAACAAGCTTCTTTGGCAAGTGAGTCCATCAGTGAAGTTGTTAGTATTAAATCTCTGGTTGAGGACGAGAAGGGGCTGGATATGATGCTGAACTCACCTTTGTTTGGGGATGATTTAGCTATTTTTAATTCTTGGACAGCTCCTCCAATCAAACAACATCCTATGATGGGAAGTGGTACTTTTGACAATGACATTTTTCAGCTTGATCAGACGGGTTTGGCGGGGTTACCAATGCTTTCTTATTCAGATGAGTTGGGTAATTTAGCCGGGGCTGGTGCTTTGTCTACCACAGAACTGCAGGTGCCGTATGTTGTGGAGGCAAGTGTGCAGCAGTTGGTGTTTCCATCGTCGTTGGGAGATGTTGACGGTGTTGTAAAGCTTGTTGCTGCTGCTGCACCTGTACAGATTGCGCCGCCTGCAGCTGCTCCCTCGTCGTTGGGAGATGTTGACGATACTGCAAAGTGTGTTGTCGCTGCTGCACCTGGACAGTCCTCACCAGCTGCAGCTGCTGCGCACCTGTCTTTTTGTTGCCGATGCCGACAACGTTGTACAGCAGCCTACTGATGCGGCGGCCGCCGAGGGGCACCTGCTGCCGAAACCAGTTGCTTTTGCCACGCAACCGGCTGTCCGGATGACTGTGGAAGCGGCTGCCAAAGTGTTGAAGCTGGACAACGCGGCGGATGACACCCCTGTTGTACATGGGAGTGCGCACGCGATTGAAGACAAAGACGGTGGGCCAGCTCTTTCTTCTGGGGACGGCGGCGAGGAGCGGCTGGCGGCCGCTGTTTTGGCCCCGTCTCCGGATCTTTCGTCGGACTCCAGGGTCACTAGTGTGGTCGTCGACGATGCCATCTGTTGACACCCAAAAATGGCATAGGCTAAACCACCGCAAATTTCCAGACTTAGCCAAATTCTCGAGGAGGATCGAAAAACGGCTTTCGGAACACCACGGACTCACCGACCGGACTCACTGGTGCGTCGGTCCAGCGTCCGTCCGCGCGCCCGGTGGGGTCGCGCCGCAGACCTCGCCGACGGGGTGACCGGAGCGCCCGGTGACCCCCGGCGCCCGGTCGATCGGCGGCGTTCAGGCCTGCACCGACTCGACCACCGGAAGCACCCATGCGTCCCCGTCCTGGCGTCCGTGCCAGGGTCCGGTGAGTTTTGCGCAGCGAATCGATCTGCAGGGCTTACTGGAATGTGCACCGGACTCGACCACCGGAGCGTCCGGTGCTACTGTAGCAGCGTCCGGTCAGCCCGATTTCGGGCTGATCCGAATCGTATCCAAATCGGTTTGTTTCCAAACTTGTTTGGTGCGATTTTTGGTGATTGGAAACGTCCTAGGACGCCTTCCTAAAAGGATAAGACCACCCTCCCCTATATAATGAAGGGGTTCATGGCCGATTTGATCTCATCTACATCCAATCGACACAAACCAATCTACAAACCCTACTTTCTCTCTTCAACCTTCTACATGCTGTTCATCGCTTGATCCGACGACCAAGGATGGCGCCCTAGGCTTGCCGGCCAACCTAGGGCAACCCGACGACGCCCTTGCCCTCGACGGGGTCCCTCCGAGCGAGCTTCGGCGGCTTCTTTGCTAGTTTGCTCGAAACTAGCCGTTCTTCGCCACGTCAAGCGATTGTTATCCTTTGCCGGTTTGCTTGTAAACTCGCCGCTCTTCACCGCGAAAGTGTGTTGATTATCCCGCTGTAATCTCGGGTCCGTCGTGACCTTCGAAAGTGTGTTGGTGCGAACCCTAATTTGCGTCAACACACTTTTTGGCGACTCACTGGGAACGATTGCTTCGGCTCTACTTTGCAGCCGAATCTTTCTACCCTAGCCATAATCTTAATTGATGTATTAATTATTTGGTGTGATCGCCATTGCATCTAGCCTCAGGGCCAGTTGCAAATTTGTTCTTCTAGTGCAAATCCGACGGCGAATCTGGTCCCTCAAGACCGATTGTGTTTGTCGGATTACAAGCTTGCAGGTAAGCGTCAAATCGGCTTCGACTCATCCAAATTGCTAAAGCCGTATATTGCCTTCGGTTGCTACTAGCTGCTGTGTTGTGCATCGGATTATTATATTCTGAACACACATGGAGTACCGAGGTGATCCGTCGCAATACTGGTTCAGTTATCCCGAGGTACAACCTGCAAATTCATATGATAATTATGATAATTATTTTGTAAGTGATATAAATTCTCATGTTGATACTGCTAGTTATGATAATGCTAGATATGTTGCATCGGCTAATAATTTTAGTGACTATTATAATCAAGAGCCAATGATTGCTACAAACTCATCTGATTTTAATGCTACTAGCAGTATGCAACATGTAAATCCATATTCATCGGTCGTAAGCTCACAACATGTGGTTCCACCACAAGACCAGCCGATGAATGAGAGAATTGGCTGTAATGATGGTAATTATTTTGCCAATTACTCTCAAAATTCACCAACTTATGCCAATGTTTATTCTCATAATTCGGCTTTGTATGTTACTCCTAACCATAGCCGAATTAGTGAAATTTCAGCAAGGCATTCAAGTGCTAAATCTTATAATTCGGCTTCATCTACTGCTAGCCGAATGCAAGAAGATTTAGCACATGCTAGAAATCCACCCGTTCTTTTTGATTGGAAGGTACCCACTTATCATAGACCGTATCCATGGTATTTTGATGAAGTACAAGCTCCGATGGATGGAGGGTACCTGATTTTCATAAATTTGGTGGTGAAGGTAGTACATCCGCTGTAGAACACATTAATGTATATCTTTCACAGTTGGGCTACTATGATAATATGGACTATGTGAAGGTACGATATTTTCCTTTATCCTTAATTGGTATTGCTTTTGCATGGTATACATCGTTGCCCGAAAATACTATTGAATTATGGTCTGATTTAGAGAAGCAATTCTGTAAATATTTTGAAAAGATCAATAAAAGAAGGCCGATCACAATTGGGTCATCGACCGAAAGTGGATTACTAACAAATCCTCAAAAATCAAGTCTTGCTACAGAAAAGCATGAAAAGCATCAGAAACATGCTATACTTGACTTTTCAGGAGCTAAAGGGGTTGTGCGCTTATCTAGTGATTATTATATTATTAATGGAGATAAAACCCCAACAAGCACAAAGGAAGGGCTGCTCACCTACTCCACGACCAACTAAGCCGATTTCCAAATCGGCTAGGTCGACCGCCACTACAGCTTGCCCACGGTCGGCTAAACCGACTCTTCACGGCCAAGCCGACTATTCCTACCACATACCTTGAATCGGCTAGGTCGGCTGTCCAATCGGCCAAGACAACCCCGTTGTTGCTCTTGGTGTTCGGGACGTTGGGCGGCGCCCGGTCGGCTAAGCCGGCTTCTTCGGTTCCTCGCACCGCCGATGTGTCTTTGGATGATTCGCACTGATGTTGATCGTTCCTTGGAGGTGAAAAACCACATTATTCAAGTCAAGGATGTTCATCTCTCTGACATGATCAACAAGGTAGAAAACACAAATATTTTGCTTAAATTCCAATCCGGTCATACTATTTCAATTTCTGCAGCTATTAGAGATATCATTGGAAGTAGGAGACCGATTGGTAATAGCAATTTATTTGTTTATGATAAAATAAATTCAGATTCTATCGCCAACGATTATGTCGTATGGCAAGGCCGATAATTCTAATTTGTCAAAGCTACAGCCCTCAAAGGACAACTGTAAAGCTGTGGCCGAATGGATTGATGATAAATCTGATCCTTTCGTTTGCCTAGCTTTGAAGCCGACTCCACAAAAGAATCGGCTTGATAAAATAAAATATAGCTTTGACTTTACTTTTTGTGATCAGGTCTTTGATATCTTGTTGAAGAACAATTTTATTAGAATCATTGATCACAATGTTTTGCCATCAAATAAAAATTTAGAACAGCTTACATATTGCAAGTGGCATAATTCTTATGATCATAATACATGTGATTGCAATTTGTTTCGTCGGGTGATCCAATCGGCCATTGATAAAGGCCGTTTGAGATTTTCTGAAGCTCAACAAATGGACCGATTGGATACAATCGGTCTTGATGGCAAACAGGTTTCAAATCGGCTTGCATTAGCCGATTCACTCAAAGCTCAAAGTCCCATTCATAAGCAGAAAGTGCAGCACACACATAAAGGTGGAGTATTGGTTCCTCGCTCATTAATGTGTCAAGATCTTCACCAAAGAAGAGCGTGTGCTAGCGAAATTCACAATCGGCAAAGACTACTTACCTCGTGAGCCGATTGAGCCAAAGCCAATCGTGCTTCGATGAGAAAGAGCTAACTAAGTCGGCTAGGCCAACTACCTTACCCGAGATGGCTAAGCCGACCCCAAAGGCAACCAAGCTGGCTAAGGTTGTTGCCATTGAGCATGAATCGGCATTGACGACTTCGAAGTCGGCTAAGTCGATTCCTATTGTTGTAGATTTTTCCACAGCGCCGAGAAAGTTTCGCCACTACTATGGTGGGCGTCGGGACACAAGAAGAGCGAGGAGGAGGAAATTAGTGGCGCCTGGAGAGAGCACACAAACTCTTTTCAAAAGTATTGCTAACGGTGAGATCATCGACAGCAGTAACTTTGATTGCTACATCTTTCGTCACTAAGGTACAAGATTGCATCGCCTACATGTTGTCTTCAATTGGAAGGCCGATGATAATGTTTCAAAGTTAAAGCTTTTCCCAATGTTTAATGTGAATTATACATATATGTGGATTGCTTTTACTTATTTTAAATTCAATTCATACTTGGTCCCGAATGAGATATAAATTTTGCAATTACTTCGGGTTTCATGATTCGGGGCTAAGATTGGAGAATATTGCTCATGCCGATGTTCGTTCTACATTTGATTCTCGGCATGAAAGATGATTGTAAAGGTGCGGCCGAATGGATTAGTGTTAAAGATAATCTTTTAAACGCAAGCATTGAAGCCGATTCTACAAGAAAATCGGTTTACAAATTTAATGCTCACCTTTGGTTCTATACATTTGTGATCATGTCTTTAACATGTTGCTAAAAAGTAAATTTATTGGGCATATTGATCACAATGCTTTGCCATCAATACGAGAACTTAGAAGAGCTTATATATTGCAAGTTATGTAATTCATTTGATCATAATGTATTTCATCATGAGATCCAATCGGACATTGATAATGACCGATTGAGATTTTGAGGCTCAACAAGTGGACCGATTAGATTCAATCGGACCCGATGGCAAATGGGTTTTGAATCGCTTGCGCTACTAGCCGATTCACTTGAAGCTCAAGGCTCTAACGCTCAAAGAGAGATGGAAGATCCTCAAGCGAAGACAAAATTGTTGTCCATGAAATTAAAATTGAAGATATTTCAAAGGATAGCAATATTGCTCCAATGTTAGAGAACACCGGGGGCAAATAAAATCTCTCCATCTCCAACAAAAGCCGATTAATTCCATTGAGCAAGGGGAATCGTTTGGAGGTCTTTCTTTGGAGCATGTCCATCGAGATGAAGGAAAGAAGGATGCTCATAAAGCTAATGGAGACAAGGAGCATGACAAAGAAAAAGGCAATAGGAGACCGAAGCTTAGCTTCGAGGAGCTTTAGCCAAATATACAAAGATAGGGAAGCGAATCGATTGAAGAAGACCCAAGCATCAAAGTTGCCTCCAAAGCATAATCCTCAAAAACAACATTGGCAAAGAAAGGTGAATGTTCCATCATATTTCGAGCGACAACATGTGAAGTATGCAGCTCGAAACACTTGAAAGAGTCATCTTACAAAGACCGATTTGATCAGAATCGGTCCGAGCTATGCCAAAAAGGGAAGGTATGGTAAAGCAAGTTTATCGTGTGAAATATGATGGACGGAAAAAGAAAAAATTCAGATCTGAATGTTACCATTGAAAAGCCGATTACTTTGTTGAAAAATCTGGCTATTAATGGTAAACAAGTTGAAAATTCAGCCATTTATGTTGTAGGTATCAAATCTGAACAAAAGAAGATAGAAGTACCTAAGAACAAGAAAGAATTGTCACTATCCACAATGAAGACAAAACCGACATGCTTAATCGGTTTACCAAAGTGGCAGGAAAAGAATTGCGTAAGCTCGGTCGAGAGAAGCTAAAAGAAAGGGGCCTAGCATGGGTTCGAAAGAAGCATTGAAGTTAAAAGGGATGATGATCGGGCAAGTGGTGCATCACAAACAACTAATAGAAGGAAAAGATGCAGGACACAATTGCCAAGTTGGAGGTTTGCACTAAATCATCAGAATCATTGGTCATGGCATCATCCATTTTTCTACGCCTGTGCATATGTGGAATTCACCTCAAGGTATGCATGGTTATCCCTCATATTCTTATGTTGATCCTTGGTATGGGTCTTTATATTATGGAGGGATGTCGAATTATCACGCATATCAATGATCAAGAGCCGAAATATTTTATTTCGGTCATGCATATTCCTGTGTGTGAATTCATATGGCCGATACTTTATTATCGCCCTCAAAGATGCAATATAGCCGATGAATGTTTAGAACCATCATGCTATATGAAAGGCCCCTAGGGAATTTTATTTCGATGACTTAAGGCCCGGGGGCAAGAAGAAGATCACTTGCATGTAAAATATATGCAAAGAGCAAACTTGCTTGCTCAAGAGGCATCCGCTTTGAGGTAAAAGAAAATATTTTCATTTACAACATTTGCCGATGCATGAAAATTTGCTTGTTTCAGATTCTAGTAAGAATTCGGTTCAACCAAAATTAATTGGACAAACCGATGTTACTAATGATTTGGGACAGCAATGTAAAGTTCTTTTAAATCGGTCTATCTCTGTTTTGGACAACGGTAGTACCGATTTAGAAGATTGAGAACTCCTCTCTTGTCTTTTTTGCAGGATCCTAGTACTAAAGTTGACAAGAATATTCGGCGGCTTGCTTTCAAGTACACATTGCACAATGGTGAGCTTTATAGGAGGACTGCCGAAGACTTGTTGCTAAAGTGTCTAGGGGCTGATCAAGCACGAGTGACAATGGGAGAAGTTCATGAAGTCATTTTGTGGTACGCATCAATCGGCTCCGAAGATGAAGTGGTTGTTGAGGCGGGCTGGTTTCTACTGGCCTACTATGATGGCCGATTGCTTTCGTTACTACAAAGGTTTTGAAGAGTGTCAGCGGTTTGAGAATATTCAGCTAGTGCCGGCTGCTATGCTTCATCCTATAATCAAACCGTGGCCTTTCCGTGGTTGGGGCTTGAACTTCATCGGTCGATTCATCCTCCATCTTCGAAGGGGCATAAGTTCATCTTGGTTGCTACCGACTACTTCACTAAATGGTCGGAAGCAGTTCCATTGAAGAACATGACACACAAGGAGGTAATTGAGTTCATTCTGAGCATATTATTCATAGATTCGGCATTCCTCAAACATTAACTACGGATCAAGGGACGTCATTTATGGCTAAAGAAGTGAAGGATTTTGCCGAATCATATAAGATTAAGATGCTCAATTCATCTCCATATTATGCTCAAGCCAATGGTCAAGCGAGTCAACTAACAAAACTTTGATCAAGCTTATTAAGAAGAAAATAATAGAACATCCAAGAAGGTGGCATGAGGTCTTGTCGGAAGCTTTGTGGGCTCATCGCATATCAAGGCATGGTGCAACTAAAGTCACTCCTTATGAGTTGGTGTATGGCCAAGAGTCGGTGTTACCCGTTAAGGTAAATTTGGATGCATATAGATTTGCTAAACAAAATGACTTATCTCCTACTATGTATCATGATTTGATGATGGACAACATCGACGAGGTAACCGACAAGAGAATACAAGCTCTAAAGGAAATTGAGAAAGACAAAGCCCGTGTTGCAAGAGCTTACAACAAGAAAGTCAAGAGCAAATCGTTCCAAATCGGTGACTTAGTTTGGCAAACTATATTACCGATAGGGTCGAAGAGCAATCAATTTGGCAAGTGGTCACCTAATTGGAAAGGTCCTTTTAAGGTGGTCAAAGTGATATTTGGAAACTCCTATGTGCTTGAGTCAACGAGTGATGGAAAACGCCAAGATAAGGCGATTAACGGGAGGTATTTGAAAAATATTTCCCTAGTGTTTGGCAAGAGGCCTAGTGCTCTCCAAACAATGGCCGATGCATGCATCGCCCTTAGAATAAAAATGGCCGATACATAGTATCGCCCTTAGCCAACTGGACAACCGATACGATGGGCATTCGTGTTGTTTGGTTTTTTCTTGTTTGTTTTCAGGTTCGTGCACCTCTCACCGAAAAACAGGGGGGCATGTGTTGACACCCAAAAATGGCATAGGCTAAACCACCGCAAAATTCCGGACTTAGCCATATTTTGGAGGTCCAAGTCACCGCAAATTTCCGGACTTAGCCAAATTCTCGAGGAGGATCGAAAACGGCTTTACGGAACACCACCGGACTCACCGACCGGACTCACCGGGTGCGTCCGGTCCGTCCGGTCAGCGCGTCGGTGGGTCGGCGCTGCCGCACCTCTCGCGCGACGCGGTGACCGGGCGCCCGGTGACCCCCGTCGCGTCGGTCAGTCCGCTGGCGTTGGCCTGCACCGGACTCGACCACCGGAAGCACCCATGCGTCGGTCCTGCGTCCCGTGCCGTGGTCCGTGAGTTTTGCGCGGCGAATCGATCCGCGGGCTTCTTTGGAATGTGCACCGGACTCGACCACCGGAGCGTCCGGTGCTCAGAGTAGCGGCGTCCGGCCGCCCGATTTCGGGCTGATCCGAATCGTATCCAAATCGGTTTGTTTCCAAACTTGTTTGGTGCGATTTTTGGTGCTTGGAAACGCCCTAGGGACGCCTTCCTAAAAGGATAAGACCACCCTCCCCTATATAATGAAGGGGTTCATGGCGATTTGATCTCATCTACATCCAATCGACACAAACCAATCTACAAACCCTACTTTCTCTCTTCAACCTTCTACATGCTATTCATCGCTTGATCCGACGACCAAGGATGGCGCCCTAGGCTTGCCGGCCAACCTAGGGCAACCCAACGACGTCCTTGCCACGGCGGGGTCCCTCCCGGGCGAGAGCTTTGGCGGCTTCTTTGCTAGTTTGCTCGGAAACTAGCCGTTCTTCGTCATGTAAGCGCGATTGTTATCCTTTGCCGGTTTGCTTGTAAACTCGCCGCTCTTCACCACGAAAGTGTGTTGATTATCCCCTTTGTAATCTCCGGGTCCGTCGTGACCTTCGAGTGTGTTGGTGCGAACCCTAATTTGCGTCAACACCATCCCTATTATGCAAGGGATTGCGCAGGCGACTGACGACGGCGAGCCAGTTGTTACTGCTGGGGACGATGGCGAGAAGAGGCTGGCAGCTGCTGTAGTGGTTCCTTCACCGAACCTCCTTCGGACTCGGTGGTCGCCGCTGCGGTCATCGACAAGCCAACCGACGATACTGCGGTGACTCGGCGATCACCGGAGCGGCAGGGGTGTTGGCAGGGACTGCCCCGGGCACCGACCTTGCGACGGTTGGGGCCAGGGCGGTTCTTTCTTCTTCACAGCTTCGACGGAGCCAAAGAAATGCACCACGTGCGGACGAGCACACCCTATGCAAGACGTAAAGGATGGCTAAGAAAAAGAACCTCGAATTTTCAGGTACCTCTTTCTCAAGTTTTTCAGATTACATTATTATTTCAAAACTTGGTAGGGTAGGCATCGACCTTACTTCCTCCGATATTGTTGCTATTAAAAATTTAGAGGTTGATAGAATGGTTCTTAGTGCAAATTTAAAGCACTCGAAACCTAGATTTAATGAGATTGCTAGTGATGATGAAAGGGAAGAACGTCGGGACGCAGATTCTAAAACACGTTTGTGGAAGTGTAAATGAGAACTTGCGGTTTGTGGAGAATGATCACATTACTCGATTTGTCTCCCGGTCCAGCGTAGGAAAAAAAATATAGTAAATCCAAACTTCCTAAAAAGCCAAAAACTCCATCCAAAATTAGTTTAAAATGAAAGGAGTTTTCTGGAATAGCGAGAGGTCTTGCCGACTTGGCTAAACACAGATTTTTGGCGGAGATGGTAAAGGAGGAGCAAATTAATTTTATTGCTCTTTTCGAAACAGGTAGAGACTCCTTCCCAGATCATATTCTTAAAAACCTTTGTGGAGGGCGTGACTTTTTATGGCATGCTATGGCTCCACATGGTAGATCTGGGGGTATTCTACTTGAGCTGACCGCCAGTTTTTTTGATATTGGTGCCATTGATGAGGGTGATTTCTATGTGAAATTCACCTTGCGTTTAAAAGCAAATGACTTCAAGTTTGTCCTTTATTCTATTTATGGACCGGCACAATATCAATACAAAAGTGCTTTCCTCGCGGAGATAACTAATACTTGCTCCAAAGAGAACCTCCCGTATATTATTGGAGGGACTTTAATATTATGCGGAGCCCTAACGACAAAAGCACAGGAAACTTTGACACCAAATGGCCGGACCTTTTTAATGCGGTCATTAATTCTCTTGATCTTAGAGAAATCTCCATGTCGCCGCCAATTCACTTGGGTCGGACGGGGATAATCCCATCCTTGAAAAGCTTGATAGAGTCTTAGCCGAGACAGATTGGGAGTTTCAATTCCCTTTAAGCGTGGTGGAGTCTAGAGATCGAAATATTTCCGATCATACTCCCCTAGTTATTAACACTTGGTGCCTCGACACACCGGACAACGTTTAGACCGTTCAGATTCGAAAGGGGATGGTTATTAAAGGAAGGGTTTTATGATATGGTTGCGAATGTTTGGCAATCCGAAACTTCCGGTACCAATCCTCTTGAACGTTGGCAAGCCAAAATTCGCAAACTAAGACAATATCGAGAGGGTGGGCAGCAAATACTGCAGGAACTTATAAGAAAGAGAAGAAAACTCTTCTAACTCTTTTTACAGGAGCTAGATAAAAAAATCGAGATCGCTTGTCTTTTCGATCAAGAGATCAATTTTAAACATTATTTAAAAGAACGCTTAGTTTCTCTTTTGAGAGAAGAGGAATTAAAGTGGTACGAGAGAGCCAAAGTTAAGTCCTTATTAGAGGGTGATGCTAACACTAGGTTCTTTCACTTAGTGGCTAATGGGAAACATCGAAAACAACATATTTATAGACTTGAAAATGATCAAGGTGTTGTGATTGGTGATGACCGTCTCAAAAGTCACATTACAAATTATTACAAAAATCTTTTTGGTCCACCCGAACAGACCGAGGTGGCTTTGTTGGAAAATCATACTACTGATATTCCACAAGTTACCCTAGAGGAGAATGATATCCTCATCGCTGAGTTCACTCATTCGAAGTGAGGGAAGCTATATTCCAAATGGAACATAATAAAGCTCCGAGGACTGATGGTTTTCTGCGGAATTCTATCAGGTTTTTTGGGAGCTTATCAAGGACGATCTTTTGTCTATGTTCTATGAATTTTACAATGAGAATCTAGACCTTTTTAGTCTCAATTTTGGAATTATCTCTCTTATCCCTAAAACTCAGAATGCTACTACTATTCAAGCAATATAGACCAATTTGTGTCCTTAATGTTAGTTTTAAAATTTTCACGAAAGTGGGAACTAACAGATTGAATAAAGTAGCTAAGACAGTTTGTGAGTCCAACTCAGACTGCTTTCATGCACGGTAGGAATATCATGGAAGGAGTTGTTATTCTACACCTAAACTATCCATGAATTACATACCAAAAAAAGGAATGGAGTCATTTTCAAAATTGATTTTGAAAAGGCCTATGACAAAGTTAAATGGCCCTTCCTACAGCAAACACTACGCATGAAGGGGTTCTCCTCCAAATGGTGTAGATGGGTCCAAAACATGGTCACAGGTGGGAGTGTAGGGGCAAAAGTAAACGATGACATTGGCCCCTACTTTCAGACCAAAAGGGGCCTTAGACAGGGTGATCCTTTGTCGCCTATCTTGTTTAACATCGTTGCTGATATGCTAGCTCTTCTTATTAATAGAGCAAAAGCCGATGGTCAAATAAGAGGGGTTATCCCACACCCGATTGATGATGGCTTATCTATTTTACAATATGCGAGATGATACCATCATCTTTTTAGATCATGACCCCTGAACAAGCAAAAATTTGAAACTTTTGCTTTGTGTTTTTGAACAACTCTCGGGTCTCAAGATCAATTTCCACAAAAGCGAAATCTTCTGTTATGGTGCTGCCAAAGAGATGGAAAATTATTATACAACACTCTTTGGGTGCAAGGCCGGGGCCTATCCTTTTAGATATTTAGGTATCCCAATGCACCATAGACAACTTCTAAATTCTGAATGGTGCAATGTAGAAGAGCGCTTTGAACAAAAACTTTCTTGCTGGAAAGCTAAGTACCTGTCCTATGGGGGAAGACTTGTATTACTTAATTCAGTCTTAAGCAGTCTCCCTATGTTCATGATGTCCTTTTTTGAGATTCCAAAGGGAGTCCTCAAGAATCTTGACAAATTTAGATCAAGATTCTTCCGGCAAGGTTCTGGTAAACATAAATATAGACTTGCCAAATGGGATATTTTATGCCGCCCCAAGGATCAAGGTGGTCTTGGAATTCTGGATTTGCATATTCAAAACAAATGTTTACTAGCCAAATGGATTGTCAATCTTATAAATACAGATGGCACCTGGCAATCTTTGCTTAAGAATAAATATTTGCATTCCAAGTCTTTAACTCAAGTATCAGCCAAACCAAACGACTCTCATTTTTGGAGAGGCCTCATGCAAATCAAAGATGAGGTGCTTGCTAAAGGCTGTTTTATGATAAAAGATGGAACCATAACAAGGTTCTGGGATGATACTTGGTTAGGTGATAAGCCTCTCAAATTTAGATACCCGAGCTTATACAATATAGCTAGGGATCGTCATTCAACAGTTTCCAAAGTTATGTCCTCAAGTCCCCTCAATGTTTCTTTTAGGAGAGCCTTGGTGGAAAATAACCTGTTGGATTGGCTTAGCCTTGTAGCACAGATCTCTAATGTGACTCTGGTGGATGGAAAGGACTACTTTAAATGGCTTTTAACCAAGTCTGGAGTTTTCTCTGTCCGATCCATGTATCTTGATGCTATAGATACAAATCCACCTTTCCAAAGCATAGGAGGATCTGAAAATAGAAAATACCTCTAAAAATAAAAATCTTCCTCGATTTGTCCAAAAAGGTGTCATTTTGACAAAAGACAGTCTAGCTAGGAAAAACTGGAAGGGAAGTCGAAATGCGAATGTTGTAATTCGAATGAGACGATTCAACATCTCTTTTTTTGCCCTTTTGCCAAGATGATTTGGAGGCTCATTTTCTATGCTACTAATCTAACACAACCTGTGTCTGTTAACCATATGTTTGGTACTTGGCTCAGTAATCAGCATAAGCAGGCTAAATCTTTGATTTGGGTTGGGGTGGCTGCTCTTTTCTGGGCAATCTGGAGATGTCGTAATGACATGATTTTTAAAAAAGTGAAATCTAACTTTATTATGCAGGTTATCTTCGGGGGAGCTTATTAGCTTCGTTCACAGGCCCAGCTGCAGCAGCGTCTTGAGCAAACAAAGGAAGCCCTCGTGTGTTTGAGCAAGCGTTTAGAGATGGTTGCTTTAGAAATTTCTAATAGAGGGTGGAAACATCTTTTCCGTTTGTTATAATTCTCATGTCGTTGTTTAAGACATTGAGGTTTTTAGCTTTTCAACATTTGTAATAATTGGTTGTGTACATCTCTGGATATAGAGGCCGGATTGTATTATCCGTTATCTAAAAAGCTACTAGTAATTTTTTTAAAAAAAAAATTGTTGAAAACTAAAGATAAGAACCTTCATATTGCAGCAATATTTACGCATAAGTAGGTAAGTAAGGAGTAAGGAACACGCGAGGTATATTTCCAGCAAAAAAAAAGTAATTAATACAGGACTCAATAAAAATGACACTGTATATTTCACAGTTTTGAAACATTCACTCTCATATCTATTTGTCAGTAACTAATAAATGGTTAAACAAACAAAAATGGGACACAACCAAGGACTCCAACTATAAAGCAATGTGATTCATAGTGTTTCCTACTTAGCAACAGAACAACATTCTTTAGTCATTTCATACAGCCAATAGATCTTATAAAGCATTGAAAGACTCTGTTTATTCAGTGAGCGATATAGTGTCTACATTACTAAATGGTTTGGCTGAAGGCTAAAGATCTTATATATATTCTCGAATCTGAATCAACTAATTGGTGCTCCTTCCACACATCATATTCGCAGGAAACCACTGAAGGCTAAAGATTCTTTAGTTTTGTTCATTGTGGAAATGCTGAAAACGTTTGTTATGTCAAGGACTTTCTGTCTGTGTGATATACTGTAGGGACGTTCTCGTCTGAGTGCCTAGGCTGCTGAAAAGTTAATTAACTGGTTCCTGCATTCTCTACCAACCCTTCTCTTTCAGCGATTATTGCAACAACCACTTTGGCAAGCAGATACACGACAACACCGTCGCTCACTGATCACAACCTTTCTGGCGTGTGGTGCATGAGGCTGGAGAAGAAGCGGGCCAGGACTGAGGAGTTAGCAAGCTAGGGATTTTGGCAGTTCAAGAAAATTCCTGTCGGGCCGGTCTCCAACCCCTCTAGTTCACTAGAAAAAGGGATTTTGAACAGCTGGGAGACGATTAAATATATAGGAGTTTTGTGCATCGTGTGGGCTAGTGGCCCCATGGGAGAACATTTTTGGTACTATTATTAGTTGAACGTGCAGAACCCTTCCATGGACTGATCTGTTACCTATATATACACGATCGAAAGTCCAGTGTATAGACTATGTGGCATTGGACATCACTTTGCATTGACATATTCTCGTGTTACACTAGCACCTACAACTATACATGAGATCGGAGAGGGAGAGACCCTTGAGATGTCGTCCATGGCATCGACAGCCAAGGGAATTATCTGTAAAGAATAATAGGAACGCGAGGCAACAGGATCACCAAGGATATTTGCAGTTAGTTGCTGATGCTTGTGATATCTTGGATTGCAATGTGTCACTTTCCATCTGTGATATAATGCTAGATCAGACCGTTCTCATCTGAGTGCCAGGTACGCTCCGAGATCATATCTTGCGCATACTCTACATTAAAGGCTGCAACTGATTCGGCATCAGCTTCTGAGAGATCAGACAGAGCTTGAATAGTTTCTACTAGACGAAGAATAAGGAAGGCATTGAGCTAGCTTAACCCTGATTGCTTAACGAAGATAAAAACAGACTGCACTGCATGAGAAGAGAAGAGAAGAGAAGAGAAGACGGTGAGGCTGATGAATCGGTGACTTAAATGCTTATTGTTTCTTCTCTCGGGCCAAATGCAAATCTGAGAACGACTTGAGGCTAAAAACAAAAAGAAAAAAATGCTGAGAACGACTCAGATAGAAAACTTGAGCTGACTATGTGCCTAAATGTTTTATGAGATGAACTAACCGTCAACATTTGTTTCAGTTCATATGGCTACTATTTTTTTTCAGAGAATTAGTTTCTTAAGTACATGCAGAAATAAGATTATTGCACATTTATGATGGATTATTCCTGGTACAAATACAATTGTTTCACTTGTATATTTTTCGCATACTAAGACTGTTTAAGTATGATTTTAGGAATAATTTTCATGGAGAGTATTTATTTTTTCCTTGCACGCAACGTGAGGATTATTGTGGTGACTCTTTTAGATCCTCTGATTAGTAATCACAAGATTCTCTACAAAAACTATTATATTTATTTAAAAATTTGAATAATACAAATAAAGTAGTAGTAAAAGATATAGATTGAAAGTGGTGCAATTTCAAATGTGTCAATTATCTTGTGTGGCATTAAACGCCTCAGTATAGTCATCCAAGCAATCTAAACCCATATATACAAGGGTTAGCCGGGCGCATCAGCTGCGGAGGAGA
Organism: Hyparrhenia diplandra; assembly: GCA_015847255.1. Classification (NCBI taxonomy): domain Eukaryota; kingdom Viridiplantae; phylum Streptophyta; class Magnoliopsida; order Poales; family Poaceae; genus Hyparrhenia; species Hyparrhenia diplandra. The sequence goes on from JADLZK010008368.1 coordinate 784,762, forward strand.
GCCAAAACGGTCTCCCGGCAGTTGTGAACTTGTGATGAATATTAGCCAACATAATTATTGAACTTGGATGCATCATTGCAGCTCCGCCGAGGGTTCACTTCTTCTTTTGGTTGGCTATGCATGGAAGATGTTGGACTGCCGACCGTTGCCACCCGACATGGTCTACAGGATTCCAATGTCTGTATCTTTTGCGACCAGGAGCCGGAAACGATCCACCACATCCTGTTGGGATGTCCGTACAGCAAGGAGGTATGGCACATTGTCTTGAGCAGGATCCATCTTCTTGGTGTCATCTCAGTGCAAGAGGAGGACTTCGTGGTTTGGTGGCTGCGGAGCCGCAAGGGGGTTCCAAAACCTTTGCGTCGAGGTTTTGACTCCGTCTTCTTCCTCGTGGGTTGGCTTTTATGGAAAGAGCGCAACGCGAGGACCTTTGACTCCAAGGCAGTTCCTCCTACGTCGTTGGCCCTCCGAATCAAGGAGGAGGCCACTTTGTGGTGCTCGGCAGGCAGGCGGGAGGCTCACGGAGTTCTTGGCTTTTGTGGGGTCTTAGTGCTCATTTCCCTTTGTTAGTAGCAAAAGCTTTGGCAATGTAATCTTTGATTCGTGTATCCAGTAGTGTTTAGGGTTTGTTTCAGTAACTACACGTGGTTACCGTGTCCGGACTTGTTTGTTTTCTCTCTTTCCTGCTTAATGAAATACGCCAAGAACGGCGCGGTCTCAAAAAAAAAAAAACTTGGATGCATCATGAGCAACAGTTGTAGTCAAATGTGTCAATGGAGCTGCAGCAGCACCCTTTGTTAATGGTGCATGCATGCCGACGTTGTGCACACACCCATGTCTGCTGATTCATGAGCTAGACCTTCTCTCTTGTGACATGATGGATCACATACGTTATTGCGTACTTCTCGCTGGCACTCCTAGGTTCCAAGTTGGTTGAGCCTTGTAGTCAGGAACGATCCTGCATTCCTATTTCGTGAACTAGTTGTGCCGGCATCCTTCTAGAAACAGTTCATTATCTATAGGTTGTTGACGACCAATTTGCACATAAATGAAAGGTAAGTGATGTGATGTTGCAGAGATATTGTTTTTTCGTGAATTTTGAGATTTTGGCTGGTTCCTGATGATGGATTGACACAATCGAGCAAAGGAATACTATGTATTGTATCTACTATTTTTATTTCTGCTCCAGATTTTGCTTCATGTTTCTCACTGCCATCTACTTCATTGCAACAACGAGCACACAAGGTCCTAGGGGTGACCAACCTAGGGCACTAGTTTTTGGTGCTTGTTATTAATTTAGTTAGTTTTTGGTGCAATAACGAGCACTTGATTGGATATGGACAAATTTATTAGTTATTTTTTATCTTTTTATGAGAATAATTTCATCATATCCAATCATGTTAGGATAACGTGTGCCTTTCTCGACTTCCAAGGTTGTTTTCCTCATTTATCCAACGAAGACATTGTTTCAGTGCTGGGAAGCAGTGAGTTTAGCTAAATTACTGTTAGGATGCAAAGTGGAACCACATGACCTTTAGCTAAATTACCACAGTTAAATAAATTAATATATTTTCTTAAATAATCTTACTATTACTAATTAGAGGTTCTAAAGGAGTTTCCACATTAGGCGTGCAAGGAAAAAAATTAGTAGTCTGAACAAAAATTATTCCTCAAATCATACTTAAAAAGCCTTCCTATGTGACAAATTAGCCCGTGAAATAATCTTAATTGTTTCTTCCAGGAATAATCGATCATAATTAATTATTCATTAAACTTTTCTGCATATACCTGTGAAACTAAGTCTGAAGAGAGAGTAGTAAAACAGAACTTACAAACTGAAGTTCATAATGATGATACTTAATTTTGCCCACAAAACATTTAGGCACTACATAACACCAGCCGTCTTATGACAATCTGGTGGTGATTGTGTGGCTAGAGATCAATGTCAATGGTTACACAAGCCTAGCCTAACCACCCCAAGCACGGTAGGTAAGGTTGAATCGATGGCATGCGGGATTGCAATCACCGCAAGAGAGTGGGTGGCAGAGGATCCTTGAATGTAACTAGTAGCGTGATTGCAGAGTTTGGCACTGCAGTAGACTTGGCACTCAGATAAGAACCTGCTCTAGCATTTGACCGAACCAGCAGCACAGCCCGGCCTCCTACCTAATTTTTTTTCAATTGGATGAAAGAAATGTTGATCAATGGAAAAGAAGATTCAAGGAGAACTTCTGGCTTTGTCTGCATCAGAGCCAAACCATCTAGAAGAGCCCTGTTACAAGTCTGGGAGACATAGCTATAATGCCTTTATCTTGTTTTGTGTCCTAGTTGCCTTATAATTCTTTCTTGTCTGCTGTAGCATTATATCACAGATGGAAAGTAACACATTGCCCTCGTAGATATCACAGACATCAGCAACGTAATGCAAATATCCTTGGTGATCCTGTTGCCTCCAGTTCCAATTGTTCTTCACTGGCAATTCTCATGACTGTTGATGCCATGGACGACATCTCAAGTGTCTCTCCTTTCTGATCTCATATATAGTAGTATAGATGCTACTGTAATGTCCAAACTTTACCAAATAGTCTTTGAACTTGATTTTTGATCGTGTATATATAGGAAACAGATCAGACCATGGAAGGGTACTGCACGTTCAGATAATACTACTACTAAACATGTTTTCCCACGAGGACATGAGCCCCCGATGCACAAAACTCCTATATATTGTGGCATCGGCCAGCTGCCCAAAATCCATAGCTTGCCAATACTCCTCAGTGCTGGTCCGCTTCTATTCTCAAGTCTCATGCATCCCACACAAGAGAGGGAGATAACTGTCAGCCGATGTTGCGTCATGTACCTGCTTAAGAGAATGCAATCGCTGAAAGAGAAGGGTTGCCAGACAGGCAGAGAATGTAGGAACCTTTCAGCATGATTGCACACTGGAGTACACAGACAGAAAGTATTGAGACACCACCATATACTCAATCAAAAGCACTAGACACCAACATATATTACTTCACTTTGTAAATACATGCATGCAGCTAGTTTTGATGCCATATATATTATTGTACATTCCCCCCACCAACTACAAAGGCAAGCATGTGTGAGCATATCATCAGCGCCCTACCTCAATTGTGCTTCAATCAAAGAGGCTCTGCGGGTTGTCAGTTCCATCAGAGCAAGAGCGCTCAAGGTCGATAGCACGTCAGCCAGCATGTTCCTGCTGTCATGTTGACCGAAGAAGGAACGGGATGTATTTATATTATGAATGTGTACCTTCCCCTAAACACCTTGAGGGATTAGATTGCTACGCACACCAATATAGAGAGAGCTAGGTGGATTCCCCGCACGTTGCTGCGGGTAACATAAGTGATTTAGATGGTGTCTAAGATTGTATTCACAATTTAAATTTTCGTGCATATCCAAAACCATAGAGGATGTATGTATATATATTAAAGATATGATATCTGGATAAATGCATAAAGCTTTACCACTGCATATATATGGAATTGCTAGTAATGGAGAAGGCGATCACTGACTGACCGAACCAATGCTGCCATGAAGTCACCAATCAATGACCGACTTACCGATCTTGCCAAACTGGAGTATCATGTCATCATCACCCTGGTTATTCGGACCACTCTCGCCTGAAGCCACCAACTGGAAGTTCTAAACAGATGCAACCGTGACCTGCCCATGGAAATTCAAGCACCAGCACTGCTGCGGTTGATGCCATCTGGGGGGACTTGTTCTTCAGCACCATCTAGCTTCATTCTGAGTGGCTATCTGAACACCTGAACTATCCAGACGACCTGATTTCCCGAAGAATGGAGCTGATGCAAAAGAGTTGGAGTTAATTGATGGAAATTCAGTCTGCATGGGAGCAGTCCCTCCTTCTTTAATTGCTGATAAAGGAATGGAATCCATGACACAGTTCATCTTTCTTGGCACCCTGCAAAACATTAGACAAACTTTACAAACCTTATGTAATAAACCAGCAGTCAGCAGCTAATATAATTTTCTGTTGCGTTACATCATCTTTCTTGGCACCCTGCAAATACATGCATGCAGCTAGTTTTGATGCCAACATATATTACTTCACTTTGTAATCATCGGCTAACGCTGCAGAGCATAGTGGGGGTGGGGGGGGGGGGGGGTAGGGAGACAAAGAAAGGAAACAACACTGACACTGTATCTGTTCAAAGGTCATACATATAGAAGGTGAAAAAAAAAACAAACCATCAGTGATTGCAATGCACAAGGAATATGAGTGAGCAGCCCGGTTCCTCCTAATGAAACATTTGATTGGGGCATCCCTTAGGGCAGGCTGCAGGTTATAAATTTAAAATGGCAAGTTAATAAAAACATAGATAAATTGACGAACAAAAAATTTGGTTTCATGGTTAGGTAGGTCGAGATACTATTTTTCTATAGTTATAAGAGGGTGAGCGCTTTTGATTTGAGGTTTCTTTTACATTAGTCCAAAACATTCAGGACTGATATTGGCGAAGGTAACCATGCGACATTATCACGTACGGCAGGCAAAGCACTTTTTGGTTGTTTAACCTAATTGTAGACGATGTGATCAACTACTGGCGCGATGATAAGAACAATTTTCTCTCGCTATGGATCTCAGTAGAGACAATATCTCTATTGATTTCCGGTAACTATATCTCTGCAGTTTCCTACCTTGCATCTTCTCCATATTCCAGGTGTCTCCCGCTCCTATTTTCTAGGAAGTACAGCTTTGTAAGAGGGTGTCACACCAACTATCTCTGAGATTCACCTTGTTCTTCTTTGTGGATAATTTACACAAGGATGGGTACATGCCAAAGCCAGGCTTGGTGTGCATATAAATAAACATGGGCCACATAACTCTTTGTTGTACTACTAGCTAGGTGCAGTTAGAGCGAATAAAATTGTAAGTGATCTCAATGCATTTATGGCAGTTACTATGTTTCATTAGCTTTGTCAATCAGAACAACTGATGTATAAGAACAAACCAGTTAAAGAGGACTGGCTCAGCTTCCTTGGGAAGTAACCTTTTCCTCTTTGAATATAAATATCAGATCATAAAAATGCTTGACGCCGCCAGTCCATAACGTGACAGCAGTGAAACCCCCGCCCTATGTTTTAAACTAGCACATATACCTACATAACACATGATGATCCAGCACCAACCAAAGTATCATGATATACGTACTCGTGCTTCTTGGCAGGGGACCTTCAATTTGTGGCAATGAGAACGTTCAGTTTCAAAACGAGATTCATGTTACCAACATGCAATCACTTATTTTCATTCACACCTCCAACTCAGCATGGGAACGACATGAAAACTTTGCAGTCACGCGACATCCACAAGAATGCTGCAGACGCAGCCTACGGGTCACTGCTCTCTGGCGCCGGAAGGCGAACGACAGCGGGCACCCCATGGTGTTGTTCCGGGGATGGAACAGGGACTCCTCATGGAACTCCTGCCTGTTGCCGAGCGACAATGCCCATTGTGGAGCACCGGCTCTGTTTCTTTATCCCTCTAAGTTGGCTAGCCTTGAGTGCACATTTTTCTGTAAGATCAAAGAATGTCATGTAGAGTCAGCAGATCAACAAAATATGGGGGTGGGGTCGAAACCCAGACTGCATTCGCACCGTTTCATACTCATTCTCAGCAGCACAACCCCGTTGTTCCTGCAATGGCCTGGACCGTAATTTAGTGGCCTTAGTAGTCTGATGGATAACCTTGCCATTTGGAAGGACAAAGATCTAGCAATGAATGACAATGACATAGGTTCGCAACAACTTCAGGAGTCGTCACACAGCCGCTAGCACCAACAGTTTTGGTATTCCTGGTGCCTCTGCTTCCTATTCTTGGGATATGAATTCAATACTCTTGTTGTCATGGAAGACATCTAAAGTAGGCAACGCTCCTATTTGGTCTCGTATGCTGCTAGTGTGATTGTGTCTCCTATATAGGCAACAACAGGGACCAAGCAACAAGTCACCATGTTAAATAAATGGTACCAAACTTTTTTTGTTTTTTGCTAGCTACGATGGCATAACTCCTATATATATATTTTTGCACCAACAAAAGTTCAATATTGCACAGCTGCCTCCACACATCAAACTTATAAACTGAAAATTTGAATATTGAAGCTTAATTCGGTTTGTAAAACAATGAGGTCCATCAATAACCCAGAAACCCGTTCGTATGTGGAGACATCCCCAATTCTAGTTTGGATCAGCCGCATGCAGATTACATTTTGACTTGAGAGCAACCAAAGTCGTGTGACCTAACAGAGGATCACGGCAGTCATCTGATGGCTATCGTGCATACAGGATCTGTCATTTGTTAATCTAATGCATATCAATTTTTTTTTTTCTGTCGTTTGTTTTACTGTTCTTTTTGTCCATCGGTTTAATCTGATGTGTGTCAATCTTCACTGCCGGTGTTAGTCGAGTACATGGAATTTCTGATTTTCAGCGCCTGGTCATCACTTGCCGATGGACTGGATTCCAGATGATTTGGCGGCGAGTGATGTGTGAATCGGTAGTAGTAATCAATAGCAGCGCCCCTATTGCCTACAGTGACTATTTAAAGGCTCCCCAGCTATCCAATAACACTAGCTCACCAAATCATTACTCCTGGCTCTTTTTCTCTTATGTTGCCTCGCTCATGCACCGCACACCAGAGAGCGACGGCAATGGCTGTCCAACAAGGATGAGATGGCTCTTGTGGCGCTGAGCAGAGGGTTGCCGGGAATGAGGAAGAAAGTGGACAGCAGAGGGATTACAAGAGGGACCAATACGTCAGAGTGGATAGAGAGAGACTAGCAGGGGCTAAAGTGTCCATACAAAAGCACTTTAGCTTCAAAGTGGGATCAATATGTTTTCATAATGGTGCTTTTCTAAGTATGAAACAATTGTAATGGCACAATGTCACACCCCAAAGAATGGGGCCCAGAGGTGCAGGTCCAAGGCGCCCCGCGCCTGCAGGGGGCTGCCTCCTAGCCCTGCCGCGCATGTGCCGCCGCCACCGCCCGGCCTCCACGAAATCTTTGGTAACTAAAATAGGAGTTTGATTAGGATAAGATTAAGACTTTTGGTGTGAAGGGGATATTCCACTGTATAAGGAAATCTCCTATTAAGAAAAGAATAAGGATTGCTTGTAAAAGATATTCCAAGTTTACTTAATTCGCTAACTCCTATATATGTTTGCACCAACCGAAGTTCGCTATTGCAGCTGCATCTACACATCAAACTTATAAAATGAAAAAATGAATATTGAAGCTTAATTCAGTTTGTAAAACAATGAGGCTCATCAATAACCCTGAAACTCATGCCTTTGTGGAGTCATCGCAAAATTCTGGTTTGGCTGAGCCGCATGCAGCTTACGTTTTTGACTTGACAGCAGCCAAGCTCGTGTGACCTAACAGAGGATCAAGGCAATTGAAAAACTAAAAATAGGGGCAAACGAGCAATTAGTCAGAATAGTGGCAGTTGCACAATTGACCCTAATATATGTGCATATACTAGTCGTGTGCATAAATGCATATAGTATATATCTTGCTATCCCAAGTTAATTTGGCAAAATTAATTTCTATATTTTTACATAAATACATAAATCAAAATTTTTGGTGGAGCGATGACGATGGCGAGGGTGTTGGTGGCTGCGTTAGGCAGCGAGGGGACGGCGTCGCAGAGAGGGGGAGAGGAGGCACAGGGAGTAGAGAAGGGGTAGGGGAAGATAGATATTCTTTATTTATTTCTGCTTAGGATTCAATGGAGTACATCACATCTCCCTTGTATTATAGTCTCAGGAAAACTTGCATATGAAGTAATCTAATTTATTTCCTAAATAATTATTGCCTAAGATAACTTAATGACGAAGATAACGAGCGATGACGGGCGCGCGCACACGCTGGGCCTTGTTAGGCTCTACCGTTTTGTACTGTGATAGTGACATAGTATATCATGGAAGCCATCTGATGGCTATGGTACAGCTGACAACTTAAGCCTCGCCCAGCTAACCAATCACACTAGCTCACCAAATCATTACTCTTGGATCTCCCCTGGTGTTGCCTCATGCACCGCACACCAGAGAGTGAACATTGTCTCGCTGATATGCTAGAGTCGTCATGTATCTGTTTTGTTTTATTACCTAAGTCAGTAGAGGAAACTACAACCTATTTTTTTGTTTTTTTTTTTAGACATGTTTTGTTCACTCCCTAGGTCTGCTGGATGCTAATCAGGTGCTCTCACCACTAGGCGAGAGACCCTTTCCCGTCTCTGTGCTTGCCGAAGTGGTTGCCATATCTGAAAGAGAGAAAGGTTGGGAGAAGGGTTGGCAGAGAATGCAGGACGATAGGTAGAAGCGAGTCTCATTGCACAATGTAGTACTCAACAAAGCCTAGGCACTCAGACGAGAAAAGTCTGCTCTAGCGTTATTTCACGGACAGAAACTAGGTTGCTGATGGCTATAATCATAGCCATTAGCAACCTAGTGCTAAAATATTTTATTTGGCATTCCTGGTACTTCTCTTCCTATTACACAGTGACAATTTCATCACCCATGACGCCCTGGACCATGCCAGAATCCTTAATCACAGACGAGACGGACCTAGACAATTTCATTTCGCATGCATGATGCCTGCTGTTTTATTTGTTTCTACATCTTAGAAGCGATAAAAATGTTGATGAACCAATGGTGAGTGGGTGTGCATATATATAGGACAATGCAAAACACAAGCCTTACAATCGTGCATTATATATATATACTGGTACACCTAGCTTGTATATATAAATGCATATAGTATGTATTTGGTTTCCCAAGTTCATTTGCCACACACAAGTGAGAATCAGTACGACAAGGTCATCAAAAGAGACACAATAGTAATTGGATGAACTGAAATTACAGTGACACAATTTCAATATGATGGCTTGGCATTGTTAGCAAAGGCACGTAACTATAGGGCAAAGGTGATTGTCTAAAGTTTGCCACTAAGACCACGAATGGCATTTACTAGTGGTTTGCATAGGCAAAAAACATGGACCAGACGTACTCCGCACGTTCAATAGTACCAAGTTTGTTTTTATTTTATTTTTTTTTGCTCGGATGGTGTAACTCCTGTATATTGTGAACGAAGTAAAGTTCACTATTGCATCTACTTCCAGCTTACGAACTGAAATGAATATTGAAGTTTAATTTGTCTTAGAAAACAATGAGGCCTATCAATAGCCCATATATACTCCCTCCGTCCCTATTTGACTGTGTCGTCGTTGGTGTTCGTGCCACAACTTTGACTCGATTTGTACAAAATATATGCAACATTTATATTTCCAAATAAATTTATTAAAAAACTAGACGAAAAGGTCTTTCCGATGATACCAATTACTTAACATAAATATTTATATATTTTAATATATAATTGCCGGCAGTAGTGTCTCGGGGAAGCGAGAATGACAAACAAAAAGGGACGGAGGGAGTAAGCCCACGTGTATGGGCAGTCACCCCAAAATTCAGTCTGACTAAGGCACATGCAACTTGTCTCTTCGGAGACATCCCATAAAATTACGATACATAAAAGATTAGCATGACCCCTGAGCGGCACAGCTCAGGTGACCAAACAACTAGCAGATCACAGCATGAGCAGCTGTCTAGTGGAAATCATGAAGATAGGGATTAATGCGCCTACAGTGACTCCTTAAGCCTCATCTAACCGTCCAAATACCCTAGATCACTAACTCTTCTCAGTCCTATTTACGCCTCATCTTCGATCTCTTCTCTTGCATCGCACACGGCAGGAAGTTGACGGCAAGCCATCAGGTATCTGCTTGCCAATTGGTTGCAGCCACTGAAAGACATGGGCTGGAAAAGTCTGATTGCACGATGGAGTAATCTGCAGCAACCTTCACTCGGATGTCAGCAGCCTGCTGCAGTAGATCACGGATAGAATGTACTGGTCCGCTCTAGGAAACGACATAGCCTCTCAAAGCAACATAGAAGAATGTTGATGGAAATGTCCTTGGTGTTCCTGGTGCCTCCGTTTCCTAATTTACTCACTAATAATTTCATCACCCACGAGGCCATGGATACCCGCTAGCTCTTTTTATTTTGTTACGTAGTATTTATTTACGCAACTGCAACATAGAAGAATGTTGATGGACCAACGTTGAGTGTGGGTGTGCATATATATAAATAGGATGACCGAACGAAAACACAAGCCCTACAATCCCTGCATATTAACTCACCTATATATAAAGATATAAATGCAGATAGTATGTCCCTCTGCCAAGTAAATTCTCCAAACAAAGTGATAAATTATACAACTAGCTCATCAAAAGACAATAGTGTAAATTGTATGAAATGAAATTACATCATAACGAAATTCTTTTAATATATGATGGTTGCTGTTGTTGGCAAGGAGCCATGTATCTATAGGCCAATTTCTATTAACACTATGAAACGTCATATTTTGCTCTATATATCGTCGTTAGCAAATCTTATGAGACCAGGTGAATTTCTCCACCCTGATGAAGGTGTGGCTGCCAGGCGCTGCTGTCGATGTTGACCTTAAAAAGCAGGCGCGAACGCCTAAGCACTGTTGTGCAGGCGCTGGGCATATCTGCGCAAGAGGAGGAGTGGGCATGCCGGGCGCAAGCGGGAGGCTGACAGGCGATGTTGAAGCACTTCAGAGCGAGGCCCTATGTCATGTCAGATTTAATTTATATAATATTTTTGTTCACCTCTAATTAATATTTATGCATTAGTGCTAATCAATGTTTTAAAATATTTTTAAATTATTGCAAAAATTAATTAGGTTGTTACATTAGATTAAAATAAAGCGGGACAAATATAATTGATCACCATTAAAAAGCGGGAAGGTTAAGCTGGGCCACCGTAAGGAGCAGGCGCAGTGGGCCAGAAGTGAAAAAGATGTGGTGGAGTGGGAGTTGGGCCTGCAGTAGAGGCATATTTGCCTATTTACAAAGGGAAAACGTTTTTTTTTTTTTTTATAGGAATAAAGGAGGGGTTTAAGCAACAGTTTATCTCCAGACAAGACCAAAACAAAACTTGTAACTCTCTTGCCAAATCTTCAAATAAAAAGCCAAACAACTTCTAGCACTCATGCATCTAAAATAAAATTAAGTGCGCCAAATTAATTTGGTGGAAATATTTCTTTGAAACGGATGCGGAAGAATTAGGGTCTTAGTTTTAGTAAGAGAGTACAAGTGGTATAACGTAGTTTTAGTATAGACAATATACTAGTAAAAAATGCCCAACCGAGATCGGCAGCCAACTCCGACTACTTAAGAGAGGCCGAACTAGACAGGGATACCTCATCTACTACATGAACAAGACATGCATATACTCCATATATTGTGTAAGTAACTAGAAAACCTATGCATCTACTCTAGCTTTTGTTATTGGGGCTTTGGATGCCTTGCTGTTCCAAAATTTATCGAGAAAGAGAGAGTCCAAGATACGCGCATCTCCGTAAGAAATGTTATGCTGGACTGGTGTAGTAGTGCACTGTCCACACATCAACACTGAAAGCAGTTTTTGACTACTTCGAGCTGCGTTTTCTACCCAAAAAAAAAAAAACGTGGTATGACTACTAACAGTGTCGCGAAGCCTGCTGCGAAAAGTAAACAAAGCCTGCTGCTACTAACAGTGTCTTTGGCAGTAGTCAAGACCGGCTGCTTTCGTTCGGCCGTTGCCGTGTTTTGATCTGGCACACACCACGCGTCAATGTTTGTGCCTTGCATTTACGCCGTCGTTGCTGGGGAGACATGTTTTCCTTGCTTTAATCCTCTCGTTTCTGTGACTACAACCCACAGTTTGTAGTGTTTATCGGTTTGTTCTCCAACCAACGGGAACCATCCTCGAGTGGTGGCTGGAATGGAGAGCACTATGGCCGGCCAGGCGAGCTGAAGAAAGGTTCCAACTCCCTTTTCGCCCTCATCGCTTGGGAAATTTGGAAAGAACGGAACGCACGCTGTTTTCGTGGGGCCAACACTGAGATCGGCGCGCTCGCGGCGTCCACCAAGATTCATGCTCAAATGTGGGTGAGCGCTGGTGCCAGGCACCTTGGGAGTTTGCTAGAGCGAGTAGTAGGTTAGCTGTTTTCGGTCCCCCAGCGTACGTGCTTGTTGCATATCTGTAAAGTGCCTAATATGTAATGTAAAACTCTTCTTCTTAACAAAAAATACGCACAAAGCTTTTGCATGATTTCAAAAAAAAAAAAAAAAAACCATTAGTTTGGCTGTATTTCAAATGGTAGCCACCAAAATCCTAGTAGAAATTTTCTGGCAAATTAACAGCACATTGCCAGCTAATTTAGACCCATCCAAACAGATGACAACCTCAACAAATTTAGGCTAATTTAGGATAATAATTATTTGTACAGTTCATCTAACCCGATACATGTTCCCTTTCTGAAAAAAAAAAAACCCAATACATGTTCCCAACTAGTATTTCTAGATCAGTGATTGCTAGGACACCACATCATGTTAAAGAACGAGGCTCTGCTTGTCTTGCAATAAAAGAAACAACAGATAACTTGCTCAGTCAGGCTACACGGGGTTCTTACCTGACAGTATGATCATGCTTCAAACTGAAAACATGCGTGGAGAGAAAACCAGGACTCGAATTGAACACAAGCAATTATATGCATTATTATATTATCATTTATGAAAACATATGCCTCAAACATCATACATTAATAATTATTGTATTACTACTTTAGACACTAACATATGAAAAGGTACAGTTTCTCAAAACTAATGTCATCCTATCAGATGCCAACAACATGCGCACACACTCATCCCTATGAATACACGGCGTCTAGCTGTCGATGAGGACGTCGCCTACCAGCATAGTGCCATTGAAGCCTGAAATAAAATAAGAAAATACGAGCACTTGTGCCAAGTGAAGGAGTTCAACCAGGATGGACAACTTCACAAGAATGCGACTTCGCACCGACTCTATTTTTCTTTTTAAGAACGTTTTCTCTTTACAGCTGTAGTTACTTCCTGAGTCTCACAAAGAAAGACATATCTAAAAATAAGGTGGTATTTGCGACCTCCATACAAGGACCTCAAATTCCCCATGGGGTCTAAGGCTTCCACAAATCACATCTTGGATTCCTATCTTGGGAACCTCTTCTTCCAAAGAGCATTGATACTGATGTCGAACAATAACTTCTTCAGAAGTTATAACCATTCTCCCAAAATGCGCTGGTCTGTTATGGTTCAAAACATGAGATGGATGGTTACCAAATTTGGAGACATGTCTCTGGAAAGTCCATCTCAAGAATGATAGAACCCTGCGCCAAAAATGGACGTCAATGTTCTCTCTCAGCATACTAGCCGTGGCATTTGCAGCAAGGAAGCAACTGTTCAGCGTCCTTGCTATCTCCATTGCTATGTGCGTAAGGCTTGGGTGCATCTCAGGATTAATGCTTCCAAATGCCATAGTCTTGAAAAAAATACCAATACGCTTCTTGTGAAAGATACTTCAGAGTAAGAGCTTGTGTTGTTCCAAACTTTGTGATCTTGTCAGACCGGCTAGTGATAATCATTTTACTTCCTTCTGGCATGCACTGTTTACAAGACTGCAACCTATTCCAAGCATCTTCATTGAGATCACTGGCTAATTCAACAACTAGTAACGACCTCTCATCTTTGTTGAACTTCGACACATGATTTTTTTGACATCTTTCTCTGAGCTTTGCACGGTCATCATATGTAAAATCATGGCAGTGCATGAATAAGATTTCTGAGAAATGGTCACGGATTCTCTCATCATTGCAAACATGAGCCACAAGGTGCTTTTTCCGACTTTACCAGGACCAATAATGGGCAGGACCTCCAATTCCCCTGCACAATAAGGTTGTGTGCACAACAGGAAGTTGATGACAACTTCAGTCTCCATCTGGCGGTTGAACATGAAGTTGCTCAACTGGAGATGCATGCTATAAGGCTGGCGGTACATGCATGGATATCTCACCAAGAACCCAACTAGCTCTTGCATATCTAGGATGATTGAGCTCAAAGTGGAAAGGGCTTCTTGTAGTTGTTCTAAACTCAACGTATTTCTTTTAGTGGAATACAAACGTAACTTGGACAGAGACAAGGAATGACTCGTAACCTGATCATTGGCATGCTCCTCATCTTGAGATTGGTATCTGAAGGTGTCGAGTGTGTACCAGCCTCTATACACAGCGTCCCTCAGCATGTCCAGCTGTTGAAGCATAGCATGATTTGTGACTTGCCGTCCGGTGGCCTCATCGATGATGACCTGTGCGCGGAGCAGGACCCTGTGGAAACGGTCCTCCATATCCTGTGCCTGATGAAGCATGGAGCATTTGCTGATGAAGAAATTTATGGATCTGGTGATCGCCTCAGCAAAGAGAGCTGAAAGTACCATCTCCATTTGTGGAGGCTTATCTCCAAGATCACACAGGGTGGAGGAAAGGAGAGAATGCAGAGTCCATGGAAAACAAGAAGGTATATATAAAGAACAACTTTCAGAGAATGCAAATGGTCGTTGTTCTAGTCTTCCTTTCAAACAGACTATTTGGTCAAGTACGCCAGTCCTCTCCAAGGTCCAAATGACTCAGAAAGCCATATCTATCACCACTGGAAAAAGCATCTTTGCCGTGTGCCTGGTAGTTTGACGTGTGTTTTCTTTTGCGGCCACACGGCAAAGACGTCTATGCCGTGTGCCAAAAAAAAGCCATGATAAATAACTTATTTGTCATGTGCCAAACGAAAAACACACAGCAAAATCAACTTTTGTGGAGTGTTTTTTTCTTTGCCGTGTGTTCTCGTTCAGGCACACAACAAAGAAAAAACACTCTACAAAAGTTGATCTTGCTATGTGTTTTTCGTTTTGGCACACACGACAAATAAGTTACTTATCATGGATTTTTTTTTTTTTTTGGCACACGGCAAATATGCTAGTATGTGATTAACCAACTTCAGGAGAATATTCTTAATTACATATTAGTACAATGTGACTAGTTTGTTAATGATTGACTTGTATTGGACGCTTTTGTGACTCATTTTTCCTGCCATGAGCAGTATTCAAACTTCAAAGTCATGGTGTCCTGTTACGCATGAGAGCGAGAGCTTTAGTCAAAGAAAAGCAAAGACCATGCCACCACCTACCTTACAAAAGAGAAGACTTGTCACTGTTTTTTTTTTTTTTTTTTTTTGAGGGAATTATACTATACTAGTTTGTCATGGCTAACGAGAAGTTGGAATGTTGCTGGCCTGATTAGGCCAGACTATGAACGTACTTATTCATGTGCGTCTGTTGGGCTGAGCCATGTAACCGGCTGTGCTTTTGCTTCGGCGTGCAACAGTGGTAATTCAAATCACACCATCTTCCTTGCCATTCTAAACCCATGGGCCAGGCCAAGCATATCGAGGGATGCATCTCACTTCGTGGGCCGTCAGCTTCATGGGTTTGCTTGTGTAATCTTCTATATCACGATATCTGCACCAAAAGCAGGCTAACGGATAGGGCCACGTCGCCCTTTATCCCACGAGCCGTCGGATCAAGCTAGCAAGCGATCGCATCCACCCGATTGTGGATCGGTCGGGTGCCTCACCCGCATCGTCGTCGATCCCAACCATCGCGAATCCTTGCGAACCCGACCACGGGAGATTCCAGCACCTCCCTCTCGCTGGCGCGGCGGCGCGCCGCCCTCCCACCTTCCTCTCGCCGTTGTCGCCGCTGTGGCGCATGCTACTGTAGGAGGGCTAGCGGGCGTGGCAGCAGACCACGACTTCGCCTGCCACCGAAGTCGCGGCCAGCCTCGGGACAATGCGAGCCCAGCGCATCTCGCCGGTCGGCCAGCCGCACTAGCCATCTCTGCCTCACGTGCCTGCGTCGTCCAGCGGTATCGCACCGCGCTCCCCACCCCTCGGCCAGTAGCACCGCCCGGCATCGGCCAGATGCGGCGCCGCGACCTAGCTTCCTCTGTTCCTCTCACCCGGCGAAGGCGCGCGGATGCGGCGAGCGACCCTTCAGTGCATCTGCTGGTGGCCTCGGTACCTGAGAGGTACCGGCCATCCCATCGAGGGAGTGGCCATGTGGGCGGTGCGGGCACGCCGGAGCCATCCCAGCGTGGGGCTCCGGGGCCCCAAAGTGACACAGCAGGCGGGGGCCGCCTCTCCGTCGCCACGCCGCCACCATCTAGCCTTCTCATCCGACTGCTCACCATTCTCCTTGCGATGCCCCCCCCCTAGGGCCCCTATAACACCAACACCCTCTGCGGCTCGGCGTGCGTACCAACTGCCACAGGGGAAGAAGAGGTGCAAGAGAGAAATCAATGATGCTTCTCAGGCAGGCATAAGGAGCAGAATAACCGGATAAGGTACAGTTAATTTCCTGCTACTACAATAAAAAATAGTTTGCTAGAACATGTATCCTTAAGATCTGAAAACACATAAATTCTCTGTTGCAGCAAAAGGTCATGGTCGTCAGCATTTGAGCTGTTGCTTTGATTCAATCAATGATAACAGGTTGACTGAAAAATTAACTTTCCCTGTAGTTTTTATCTTCATTCAGTCAGTGAAATCAGATTCACTGAAACAATATCATTTAAGTCAATATGTTTAGAGGCTGATATCAGGTTAAAACAAATATTTTGATGATCTCAGTTTCTCAAGCAAATACTCTGATGATGTCAGATTAGAACACTTTTCAAGATGTAGTTGTTATATCTGACCATTAGCAAACGACACTTTGTCAGTGATGTGCCTTCTCGATTTCAGTTGATCCCATCCTTTAGTAATCCGTAGCTCACTTTTGTTTTATATACTCTTGTATCAACCACATTTTTAAAGGCAAATGTCTTGAGCTTTTATGTTCTTACTTGTATATAACCTTCTTCATTATCACTCAGCCTGAATGTTATTCAATAGTGCTAAAACTGAATATAAGTTTTGTAAATATTTCTCTTCCTCAAGAATCAAAGAGTTAACATTACCATCTTTTGCATATGTGAAATAACTTCGTTTACTGTATTTAGAGAGCCTTCTTGGTTCGGTTCCAAGACTCGACTAGCGAAAATGAAGGTATTCTTTTGGTTAGGCATATTTTCGAACCCAAGAGCAGGCTCATAAAACCAAGCATAGTCTGGCACAAACATGACAGATTATCTGAGACTTAGCTTTTGAGGACAAATATTATGTTCAGTGCTTTTGTAGAGGCATACTATATTAGTTTATGCAATGTCAAGTGTGTAAGCACTGTATTGTACTTTGTTGACAATTTCTCACCACCAACAATGTTGCCATAGTTCTTCTGTTATAGAACTAAACCTTAGCTATTAATTACCATACAATCTCCAATGATATACTTCTTACTAACTACTAACCCAAGCAAAGCGCGGCAAGACAGCACATAATATAAGTAAAATTTTTATATTGAAGGAATGGAGGAAAGGAAATCGAAATGATGCTTTTAGGGAAAAAAATCTTGAGGTTGCTAGAATTACTGAACCGTACAGAAAACTACGAAATTGTGTCAGAACTATTACGATTAGAAATGTATTTTTTTTTCCAATTAGCAATCCGCCGAACTATGAATATGAAATTAACGATGTGCAGTGAGCCTTGGAAGTTGGAAATAAGATCTTTACGAAATCATGCTCTGATCATGCAACCGTTTTTAAAAAAAAAAAATGTGCAAATTGACGCAATGGTACATCAGAAGACATTCGGCTCCAACTGCAAAGTACAATGGCAAGTTAATCTAAGGCACTGAACAGTCAGGCGCATCAGTTCAGGGAATAATGCACAGATCAATTTGAACATCTATCTATACGCTGAGAACCCCAATTCGACTCACGAAGTTTGCACAGGCAGTTACGCGAGAAGAGAAGGGTGTTGGGATGGAGGGCGGGGAGGGCCCGAGCGTTGGCTGGAGCCTGGGCAGATATGGGACGGTGCGGCGGTCTGCTGTCCGTGCTGCGTGAGAAGGTCTCCGCCGCCGCCCGGCGGCGCGTAGTTCCGATGGACCACGTGGTTCAGCGGGCGGTGGCGGTGGCGGTGTCCTGCGGACGACGATGCGGCGCCTTGTCGGCGACGTCGGGGCGAAGTGTTGCGAAGTGGAGAGGTGGGAACAGGGAGGCGGTAGGGTGGCGCAGAGTGAGCCGTCGATGGTGGAAGCTGGTGCGGTGCCGATGTGAGGGGTGCGGCGGCGGCGCTGGGAGGTGCTGCGGGGGAGCTAGGGGAGGGAAGAGAGGTGGGAGAGGCAGGGGCGGCAGCCCGCGGAAGGTTCGTGTTTGGGCGAAGGGACATGACGTGGACGACTGCGATTTGGGAGGGACAGATCCAACGGTGCAGGAGTGATACTGTTCCTAGAACATTGATCTGTGCCTTGTGGCGGAAGTGTCGGTGCCTACTAAAACTATAGGTATGTAAAAAAAAAAAAAAAAACTATTCACCTTGCAAAATGAGCCCATCAACATTGCCAGCAGTGCACAAACTGGGCCAGGGAGAATGGCCATGTCGCGCCCTGCCTTAGCCGTCTGATCGGCCGGCTGGGACGGCACAGATTGAGCGAGTCCCAACCATTTTGCAAAAAAGACTCCTTGTACTCTGGCGAAATATAACCGCCGTCCATTCACATCTCTCAGTTAGTTAAATTGATTACACAAACCTTGCACCCCTTTTTTTAAATTGTAAGTTAAAGTTGTGTGTACCATCAATGCGAAGGCATGCCTTCAAAATTATATAAGAGGGGGTAATGCTTATATCCTATTCTTCACTCACATGCAGCTGCAGTGACATACTAGATTGGTCAGCCTTACTTCAAGAGAAGAGAGTGTGTCGTTCTTGCCTGCATTTAGCCATCTAATCCATCTATATCAAAATCCCTACCTGTAAAAAAAAAAAACAATTTACCCATCTTTGACACAGTGAGGTGTTTGCAGTTCTAATGTCCTTGCTACTCCGATCAGCAGCAACAACTTGCGTGTTTTCACAAGTGCTTAGTCCTCATGATCAAATATTCAAATACAATTAGTTGTGTATACATATTTTAAATTCCTTTGCATGATCACTAATGCCTCAACACACATCGGTCCTTCAAATATTATTAGCTGACTGGATAATTGAACTGACGCTGAAATCATAGTGTAGATTGGTTGACACTTTAGACGCTGATCATTACATATTTGTGCATCCTTTAATGTCAGTTGCACTATAATTTTGGTGTTGCATTCAAACTTCAAACCCAAATGCCCACTATTATTACTATTATATGTGATTTAAGATGCACGTATGCTACAATTACATACCCGCATCTCATTTGTACAGTAACAATGCCATGCCATGGACTCTTAAATTTAGTTATGCAAACCGTCTTCATCATTCTGTTTTTGTTTTGCCATTTCCTTTTCATTGTTTCCTAGCGCTGGCCCTCGCCGCCGGTGTAGCCACATGCTGGCGGAATCGGCTGTTGCCACCAAGGGCTAAAGCGCGTAGATGACCTCCATGATCATCTCCGGTAGGACGGCAGTGGAGTAGCCATCTGATCTTGACAGCGGTGGTGGTTGGATCGCCCCGTCTCCGGATACCAATCTGTCACAAACGGAAGGATTCCGTGGCGGTGACATGGCTGGTAGCGGCGGCATTGGGCGCCGGCGGCAATTGGGGTTGCCGGGGTGCTGGAGCGGGCGGCAATCAAGGTTGCCGGGCGGTGGCGGCCGCCCGGCGGCGCGCGACGGCGGCTGTGGGTCGGCGCGCGGCGTGCGCCGTGGGGGAAGGAGAGGGAGAGACGGAGGGCTGAAGCTGTTGGGTGTTACCCCTTTATTTTCTAATTAATTCAACTGATTACATCTCCCTTGTATTTATAGTCCTGTCAAGACTTGCATCTGAAGAAATCCCTGATTTGATTTCCTATTTTATTCCGATTTTATTTCCTAAATATCTATTACTTAATTGCGAAGCAGATGACGATGATGTGTTCACGGTGGGATCGGTGGCCAATATACTAGTCAAAAATGCCCAACCGAGATCGGTGGCCAACTACGACTACACAAGAGGCCAAAATAGACAGGGATACCTCATCTACTACACGAACAAGACATAACAAGACATGCATCTACTCCATCAATTGTGTAACTGACTAGAAAACCTATGCATCTACTTTAGCTTTTGTTATTGGGGCTTTGGATGCCTTGCCGTTCCAAAATTTATCGAGAAAGAGAGAGTCCAAGATACGCATCTCCGTAAGAAATTTTATGCTGGATAGGTGGAGTAGTCATGTGCACTGTCCACACATCAACACTGAAAGCAGCTAGCAGCTTTTGACTACTTCGAGCTGCGTTTTCTACCAAAAAAAACGTGGTATGACTACTAACAGGTATGGCGAAGCCTGTTGCCAAAAGTAACAAAGACGTGGAATAGACGACAAGTAATTATGCATTATTATATTATCATTTATAAAAATATATGCCTCAAACGTCATACATTATTAATTGTATTATTACAACTTTAGGCACCAACATATCAATAGCTACAGTTTCTCCAAAACCCAATGGCATCCTATGAGCACCTTCAAGATTCAGGAAGTCATCACGGCGCCTCGATGTTGACACGGAGACGTCTTCTACCACTGAAAGCATAGAATCGTTGAAGCCTGGAGAATAAATCTAGAAAAATACGAGGGTGGACAGGTTCACACCACACTAACACAAACTCGTACTGACTCCATATTTTTAAGAACGTTTTCTCTTTACAGCTGTAGTTACTTTTTGAGTCTCACAAAGAAAGGCATATCTAAAGTAAGGTGGTATTGGAGAACTCCATAGAAGGGCCTCAAATTTACCATGGGGTCTAAGGCTTCCATAAATCACATCTTGGAATCGTATCTTCGAATCTCTTCTTCCGAAGGGCATTGGTACAGATCTTGAACAATAATTTCTTCAGAAGTTCTAAACATTCTCCCAAAATGGGCTGCTCTGTTATGGTTCAAAACATGACATGGATGGTTACCAAATTTGGAGACATGTCTCGAAAGTAGATCTCAAGAATGATAGAACCCTGCGCCAAAAATGGATGTCAAAGTTCTCTCTCAGCACACTAGCCGTGACATTTGCACCAATGAAGGAACTGTCCAGCATCATTGCTATCTCCATGGCTATGTGCATGAGGCTTGGGTGCATCTCAGGATTAATGCTTCCAAATACCATATTCTTGAAAAAATACCAATACGCTTCTTGTGAGAGATACTTCAGAGTAAGAGCTTGTGTTGTTCCAAACTTTGTGATCTTGTGAGACCGGCTAGTGATAATCATTTTACTTCCTTTCGGCATGAACTGTTTACAAGAAGAATGCAACCTATTCCAAGCATCTTCATTGAGATCACCGGCTAATTCAACAACTAGTAACCTCTCATCTTTGTTGAATTTCGACTCATGATTTTGATGTCTCACTATTCGACATCCTTCTCTGAGCTTCGCAAGGTCATCATATGGCAAATCAGGGCAGTGCATGAATAAGATTTCTGAGAAATGGTCACGGATTCTCTCATCATTGCAAACATGAGCCACTAGGGTGCTTTTTCCTACATTACCAGGACCAATAATGGGCAGGACCTCCAATTCCCCTGCACAATGAGGTTGTGTGTGCAACAGGAAGTTGATGACAAGTTCAGCCTCCATCTGGCGGCTGAACATGCAGTTGCTCAACTGGAGATGCATACTATAAGGCCGGCGGTAGATGCATGGGTATCTCGCCAAGAACGCAACTAGCTCTTGCATATCTAGGATGATTGAGCTCAAAGAAGCAAGGGATTCTTGTAGTTGTTCTAAATTCAGGGTATTTCTTTTAGTGGAATAGAAACCTTTCAGAGAACATAACTTGGACAGAGACAGAGAATGACTCGTAACCTGATTGTTGGCATCCTCATCATCTTGAGATTGGTATCTGAAGGTGTCGAGTGTGTACCAGCCTCTATACACAGCGGCCTTCAGCATGTCCAGCTGTTGAAGCATAGCATGATTTGTGACTTGCCGTCCGGTGGCCTCATCGATGATGACCTGTGCGCGGAGCAGGACCCTGTGGAAACGATCCTCCATATCCTGCGCCTGATGAGGCTTGGAGCGTTTGCTGATGAAGAAATTTATGGATCTGGTGATCGCCTCAGCAAAGAGAGCTGAAAGTACCATCTCCATTTGTGGAGTCTTGTCTGCAAGATCACACAGGGGGTGGAGGAAAGGAGAGAATGAACCGGGCAGAGTCCACCGAAAGCAAGAGGGTATATATAATGGAAAACTGTCCCGGTTTTAATGCAAAAGGTCGTTGTCCCAGTTAGTGTAAAGATGTTGTAAACCCAAAGTCAAAAATGAGCATGAAACCATGACTTGGGATGGTGGCCAATTGAATGGAGGAGTGGGAGGAAGTCTCAAGAGGGGAGGAAGCTTTGGTGAGTGCATTTGTCACAGCACTAGGCAAAGCCTGACCCTTTGGTGAGTGCTGAAAACATGACACTCGCCAAAGGCCTGACCCTTTGGTTAGTGCTAAAAACATGACACTCGGCAAAGATGCTGCCTTTGGTGAGTGCCGCACCGTTCGGCACTCAGCAAAGAACTCGCCTTTGACGAGTGCCCTCCATCTGGAACTCGGCACAGAACGGCACTCGGCAATAACCTTTGGCAAGAGCCGATAAAAAGGCACTCGCCAAAGACCTCTTTGCCGTGACCCGTTTTGCTGAGTCGCCAAAAAAGCCTTTGGTGAATGTTTTTGCCTTTTTCTGCGTGTTTTCGACACTCACCAAAGAAGGGTAATCCGGTTGTGAAGTCAAGAGTTCAAGCACTGTACTAACATGTATCATTCAGTGCGTTCTTCTGTAAAAGGGATCATTTTCAGCTTTTTTCGAAAGCGTGTATTAGCACATTCTTCATTCAGTGAAGCCACTACAGATCGAGTCAGTCAAACACACTATTGGGTCAAGTACGTCAGTCCTCTCCAAAGTCCAAACAACCTATCTACACTCAAGCTTTACAAAGCTATACTCGTGACTTCCAAACCTTGGCTTAGTGACTCACAGACCCATCACCATCCATGTAGCTTCTTTGCAAGTATATATGTCCCGGCAAGGATCCCACACATGCATTAATTTCTTTTTCTCCTTCTCCTATTTGTAGTCTGTCTCTATCTTGGTCAAAGACTTACTACCGTTTCTTATACAGAACCGAAAAGACACGCCGTGCCTCCTTTATGGCAGGAATATGCCGGACAGCACAATGTAAAACATAGATATAGAATCATTTCAATTTCTTTGTTTTTTTCAGACAATCATTTCAATTTTTTTTTGTGATGCGGGAAAACAGGAAAGTGAAAAAAAAAATAATGACCTTTTTGAGGAAACAACAATCCATACTTATGAATTAAACATCAGGCAGAAAGTGGACCATATGTACAATTTCGCATGGATGAATAGTTCTGCAATTTCGCATACATATAGTTCTGCAATTTCGCATACATATAGATATAGAATCCGAGAAACAAATTCTGTCCAGAATCAGTCAAACTGACTATTTGGTCAAGTACGTCAGTCCTCTCCAAAGTCCAAACAACCTAGCTACCATTAGCTTACAAAGCTATACTCTTGACTTCACAACCCTTTTCCTGAATGCATGCATTATAATATACACGCTGGGGGTGGGTGGATCATACTTGTACTCGACGCTTGTGATTCATTTTTCGTACATCTATTTATTTTGTTCCAGTATGCAAAGTCATGATCTCCAGTTACGTACGCATGAGATTGAGAGATCATGACTTTGAATGCATGCATCGAGTACATGACTTTGAATCTCATGCGTGCATATTACAAGCGTACGTAACTTGAGATCATGACTTTGAATACTGGTATTAGTATTCTATTTGAATCAAGGCATGGAGTGCGGGAGCTGCAGTTGGTGGTGAGGACGCCCCCGACGTCGTTAGTTCTGAAAATTGTGTTTCAGAGCGTCTTGTATCTTGTTTTAATTTGAATTTCCTATTTATGTGATGTGAGTTAGCTACTTGTATTAGTAGCCTGATGTAAGAGGACTCGGGCAGAGCCTCAGTTATCTTGTAACTTTGTCTAAACTTGCGGTTCTCGAGAGCGAAAAGGGGTGTTGTCACCTGTCATCCTGGCGGCGGTTGCCATAGAGTTCTTGCGCTTTCTTGCTTGTTCATGCTTTGATCTTGATCTGAGGTCATTGTTAGGTGTAGCCACTGTCATACTCGTGTTGTACAATTTCGCATATATAATATAGTTCTGCAATTTCGCATATATAATATAGTTCTGCAATTTCGCATACATATAGATATAGAATCCGAGAAACAAATTCTATCCAAAATCAGTAAAACAGACTATTTGGTCAAATACGTCAGTCCTCTCCAAAACAACCTAGCTACCACTAGTTCACCAACCCGTGCTCGCATGGGTCAAAATCTTATCAGTAGACACTAACTAATAAGGATTACTTATATGAATGAAATATCTTGTTCTCTTCATTAATATTGTAATATAATGCAAGTAATAGGTACTTTATATTCTATATTCAATTGTGATAATCTATCAAATATTATATTGATTTAAATGTTTTTCTCATGCATATCCATATGTTTTTTTTCTTTGCGTAGCACAGCTTGGGCATGTATCTCCGGTAGTTGCTTAAACTATGATAGTTTTAGTAGTCATCTCTATTTTGAGGACATAAACCTGAATTTTGATTCTTTCCCTCAAATTTTAATCTTATTAATTCCTCATATGCAATTGTTAGTATTTACAATGCTGAGTATAGTCAACCGATTGGATGGCAATTATTCTTTTAGTTTTGTATAAGAATTTTAGGTTGTACATTTTTTTATCTATGACCTCTTTTTGTAACAATTTGTATGATTAATCTTTTTTAGTACCATATGTATTTAGCTAAAACATAAATAAACATAAACTATATAAATTCTTATTTCATCCATTTATATGATATCTTAAAAATCTATATTTAACATTTAGCTTTTGATCTAGTTATTGTAATATTTTTTTTACATGCATTGATTTCAAAAATTTCATGATGTTCTATTGTAATGAAAAGAATATTCTAGGTCCTAGTCTACCCTCTTAGTTTTGGCAATGTCATAAATAGTTGTTTCAACATGCACCATGTCACCCATGATTTTTAGATTATTATATTGTATTAATATTGTTTTTTAAACAATTTTAAAAAAAAAAAAAACTAAGTTATTAATATTCATACTATGACATAATGTTTTGATCAAAATGTTTTAAAACTTTCTCTAGACAATGAGTTACAAATTTTACCGTCAAAAGTGTTAATATAACTTAAAGTGAGTTGTAAGTGTCATTATTATGAGGTTTGCTAAGGATATATTTACATGCTTGGTAAGCCTATAAAGATACTTATTTATACTAATGCAAGTTTGAACTTACGGATTAGTAATTATTATTCGTAATTGCTTATATTATCATTTACATGTAGAGACTTTTGTTAATTTTTATAATGGTTGAGGTACAGATTATATAGGTATACATTATTTTACATTATCTATCATAATGCCATTATGCAGAATTTGAATGCAAATTTAAGCATCAAGCATTATCTTTCATAACGATAGAGATTAATAACTTATACAAAGCACTATTGGAGTACTTTAATTATCTTTTATAACTACGGAGGCTTAAATTTTGTATATAGGCTTTGTTGCTGACTTCAATGATCATGGACTCAATAGCACCCCAATAGCATAGGTTCAAACCCCTATGGGGACGTGTTCCTGGGCTGTTTTAGAAAACATAAAAATAGATAGGGGCTACCATTCCGATGGTTAAAAATAATTATTATTTAGTTAATACAATAATTATAGTTGATGCTAAATAAGGATAATATCGACATTTACTTTTTGTGAACAAATCTAAGGGCACTAAATTTAAATCAAAGTTATGACTAATGGTCAATAAATATCTTATCATGTAGGTCATAGGAGAAAAATTAAATTGTAATTATGGAATCTAGTAAGATGGCCTACCTTTTACAGGTGGCTCGATCGAACGTCACACTGGTCAGTTTCCTTGATGGATGTGGGCCTAGTTTCTATGGCGTCCATCCTAACTCTATGCATCTAGAGTTCCGGACAATACCAACATTTGTTGAGTTATGCAAGAATAGGATTGTTGAGTTATGCAAGAATAGGGGAACATCAGATTGTTTTTTCACCTACCGAGGACGATATGCACGCCTTCATCCTCCTGGTTTCTAGAATACATTGTCTTTGATCTACGTTTGATGGCACAAACCATGTAATGATCTGCGAGAGCTTCGGACGTTGATAGAGGAAGGATGTGTTATCATAATGAAAGTTGTTGGACGCGTCGCTGGCTTGCGCACAACTTGCTCGTGCTGTAAATTGGTGCTGCTGATAAATGCATTCGCTTCAGTCTTCCGCACGCGACGGCAAGCTCTTATACTGTTGATGAAGAGCTGAGGCCTAGGGCTAGTGTTCCCCATGCAACCGGCTTGTGCATCTATGGCGATCGAGGGGATTCCTTTTGTGCATCAACGTCATATGAGGCAGTCATTTCCTCCTGCACCTATTCAAAGAAAAAACATTGTTATTATGTTAATAAAAAAATTTATACCAAATGCTCAATAAGGATTATTTCAAAATTTATTTATTTCAAGTAATAATCCAAGAAGAAGATCATTAAACCCGTACATCACAGGAGACAATAGTGATCGAAATACACAACATACGTGTATGACACAGCCTTGAGGCTAATAATGCATATAAATTTACATGTACACACTATAGTAATTTGCTTCAAATATTCATTTATGAAAAAGTGATCAAAATAAACAACATTAACCTGTAGCCGTGTACGACACAACCTTGAGGCTAATAATACAAATAAATTTACATGTACACACCATAGTAATCAGCTCCAAATATTTATTCATGGTGCACTACCACCCTACGTAGACCAACGACGGACCTACCCTAGCGGCGGGGTGGGGCGGCCGCCCAGCTACCGGGGCGGCGTAGCCTCGACCCCGGACCCCCTCGTCTTCCCTATCTCCGGCGACCGGCTGCTTACGACGCGAGGTGCCGGCGCCACGACGAGTTGGTGACGAACAAGCGTCGACCTGCGGTCCATGGTTGCTGCTCCTGCTGGGCCTTTTTTTGTCAATTTAGTTTAGCCCAGTGGGACCCAAATTTGGTCCCCGTTATCCATTTCCTTTCCCCAATCCCCAACGGTCGAACGCATCCCTCATCGTCTTCTGCATCGAGTGCGGCGCCACCGCCTGCCCTCACGGAGCTGCTGCTACTCCATCTGCGGTCGCCTCCGGCATAGTGGCCTCCGGCCCGGCCGCCGCCCATCCGCCCGCCCCGGCGCCCAGCCTAGCCAGGTGTGCCGATGGATGGAGGAGCCGAGGAGGAGCTGTCGTCCGCCGAGGTCCGAGGAGTAGGAGTTGCCGATGGAGAACCACGGCTGGGGGCGGCCATGGACGCTGGACATGTCGGCGAGCAAGGGCAGTCGCTCCGCCAATACGGTGCACTTTGCGTTTTCTAGTCGAAATTCGCCCCAGCTAAAATTTTTTTTTGGGTCCGTCATTGACGTAGACGCCACCATAAGCACCCTCAAACATTCATTCATGTTGTCCACTCATCACCATAATACAACCTCGTTACCTCACGACACAATCTAACACCAAGAAGGCCTCCCCGTCACTGACAGCCGCAAGCAGTTTGACAAAGAAACTGGGAGTGGTAGAGCGCAGGCCTTGTGCCGGCATCGAGCACCTCAACGTCGAAGGAGTCGGCGTTCGGGCGCCGTTGTAGATGTACACCTGCTTGTGTTGTATTGGCTTCATCCTTGCTTACTTGGCTGGTTGACTACACAAATTAGCTGCCGTCGGCGCTGGTGGTGCCGCGTGAAGATGGTTGTGAAATACAGCGTCAAGCCATGCCAGGTGCTGCGTGGATCCATGGTGCCGCGCAGCTCTCTTATTTCCTACTCCGTGAGAACATGGTAAATATAATATAGATTTATTTTGGAGGCACCTTGAGGCGGCGCCATCTTAGTCCTCCTCCGTGGAAATCATGATAGGGAAAATGATACATTTTCCCTTTTTTTCTTTCTATACAAATAATAATAAATGGCAAAAATAAATTAGACTGCAATAGGTTTCTAATTACGTTAAGGCATTAGTTTTACTAATTTTTTAATAATATAAGTTTTATAATGGTATTGGTGGGTAATTTATATGTATGTATAGGGGTTATTTTTATGGGGTTTTCATAATGGCAAAAGTGGGTAATTTTATAAAAATTAAAATAGATCGAATGACTATTATTGTTGGAGGATTGTGGATTGATGGCGGATGTTTTCGATTAATGTGAGAATTTCTAGTATTTATCTTTTTTTTTCTAGCGTGTCCGGTGAGAATTAACGTGGAGCCTTCATTGGAGCCTCCAATTAGTAATAGTAAGATTAGCTTACAAAGCTATACTCTTGACTTCACAACACTTTTCCTGAATGCATGCATTATAATATACACGCTGGGGGTGGGTGGATCGTACTTACTTGTACTCGACGCTTGTGATTCATTTTTCGTACATCTATTTATTTTGTTCCGGTATTCAAAGTCATGATCTCCAGTTACGTACCAGTGGCGGAGCTGGCTGTTGAGCACTGGGGGTGCATCAAATTTTTTTATATAAATCAGTAAACCATTTATAATTTTATATACAAATAGGTTTTTTTAATAAATAAAAACGTTTTCTTTTAACATCCTGTGGGTCGGCGTGCGGGCCAAAGGGGGTCGATGGACCCCCTCACCCCCCTTAGCTCCGCCCCTGTTACGCACGCATGAGATTGAGAGATCATGACTTTGAATGCATGCATCAGTACACACTACTGAGAATCGCTCATCTTTGCCGGGCTCCAACCCCCTTCACCGCCGAAAACCGAACCGGCGAGAACCATAGCGGCCGGCGGTGATTTGAGGAGGGATCGCCGGTTTGACATCGAACCAAGAATGCCTTTGTCACCGAACACTTGTCGGGTGTTCCACGAGGCCGGCGGCATTTTGGATCCATGGAATGCGGTTCGGAAGCCGGCGAGTTGATATTGAGACCACCGTCGGGCTTTAAAGAACCGATAGAACTGAGGGGATAACACTATCAGGGTATATTGAGCCGGCAGTGTATCGAAGTGATAACAATATCGGTTTACTTTGGACCCGTCAGTTAACTTTACATGAACACTGTTGGCTGATTTCAACCCGACAAAGCATTATTAGAGTGGAGACTATTGGTTGATTAATGCGGCCGGCGGTGATGTTTCGTCATAGAAGACGGTTTGTAATTCAAACCGATAGTGTTGGTGTAGTTACACTACCGGTTTGTTTCTCATTCACTGTCAGGCCCATGCCACCCGGCGTTTTTGTTTTAAATTTTTTAAATTTTGAATTTATTCATAAAAATCAGCTATTTTTAAACCCATAAAAGCATCATAGATACATTAAAATCGACAAAATATTACATGGTTCAAAGGTTACATACAACTAACTCCACCTAATGTTCTACGAATTCGAGCCTAGGACATCAACTTCCGGATAAGAAAAATAATAACAATAGCCATAACTGAAATCAAGATATCTTTCATAGGCCAAGTCGCTCCTAATCTTCATATCTATGGAGACAGGCTTCTCATCAATCTTCGAGGGCTGGTTGATAGTCAAAGTTTTCACCATAGTAGGCCCTAAAAGCTTCAGCTTTCGTCTTGTATTTTGTGTAACATTTACCAGGGTAGCCAGAGACTTGAGCTGAGCAGTCTTCCCAGGCTCGATAGATCCCTGGCACTTGACCAACATGCACTACATACCACGCCATGGTTTGCCTATACATGCAACCAAAATAGGATGTTAATGCTATGTCATTCAGAAATGTTGTACAATAAGATTTTAAACACCACAAAACTCATGAATTTCAACATCTATCGCATTTCAATCACACTTCGAGCATTAGTATGTCTTCAATTATTGCTGTAAATGACCACAATTTTTAAATCTAATTTGTTCACAATAGACCAATTAAAAAACTTTTGCTACTATATAAGGATCCCGAACTGTTTGAAAGCCAAATCTAAATAGAAAAGGGAAATAACAGGTTGGATTTATCAACACGGGCATTTCAACGAACAATTCAAAGGCGTGACGACGCGCACTCATCGAAGCGGTGCGTCCGGCGGCTCTGTCTTGTCTCGGCTGTGCGAGACGAAGGTGTCCTAGAAGGAAGCAGAGGGCGCGGACGGGTCGTTGCTCTGGCGGAATCGAGGAGTTCAAGGTCGTGGCAGGTACGGCGTCGGGCCTAGACGAGGGGACAGCGTGAGGCTGCGAGATGGCGGTGCGGTGTAGCGGCGATCCCCCGTCGACGTGGAGGAAGAACAAGTGGCGAGGCGAGGCGAGAACAACGGCGAATTAGGTCTCATTCTCATAGGCAAAATCTCGAAGAACTAAATGGCTAATTAGTTCTCACCATGGAAGGGCGTCGGACGCCGGCGTGGCGATGGGGACGTCGGAGAAGAAGAGAATGGCGGGGGGCGCAGTAGGGGGCAACGGATGACTATGGCGGGGTTGAAATGACCTGGGAAAATTTAAGCTTGTTGTGCCAGCCAATATATATCGTCAAGGCTGGAACGAATTGCGCGGGGTTCAAATGACTTGTGTAATTTTCACCTCGTGCGCCCATATCTATAGTTAATCACTGCCGGTTGAGCAGTGGCACCAACAGTGTTACATTAAAGGTTCACTGCCGGGTCTAAACATCGGCTAACCCGATAGTGATCAGACACTGTTGCCACCTACCACCGCTCACGGTGATAAGATCACAATATTGCCACCTACCACCGCTCAATCCCGGCTACCACCGCCTATAGAAGTAGCCCCGCGCAGAGAGCCATGTATGGCGAACCGTGCGCTGGCTGACCTCTTCTGTTATTTTCCCATTTTCCTATCCACATATATGGCCTCTATTTGGGAAAAAGACCTCCACATAAAAATTTTATTATGGGTAGACAGTGTATATAGCAGGTACTAGAAGGGTGTTTTTGAAAATTATGCTACAACGTAGCTTACAGAAGCTGGGTGTGATGCTCGTGCAACGCCATTGTTGCACAGACCTCCGGAAGACGGAAAGCAGGAGCCAAGTAGCATGCATTCGTGTGCTTCGTCGTCGGGAGATGAGAGCCCCGTCTCCTGTCGAGCCTTTGCCGACACGGAGAGACATTGGTTCTTCACATAGGTCCCATGCATCCTCCTTAATTAGAGTAAGCATAACGTGTAGCATTGTAACCACCTCGGGCATAGGTGCTAGAAGGGTGTTTTTGAGGTGGTTATTTCTTAATGTGTTTGCACACTTTGCTTATTGTTCCGTGTTGAAGTATCAATTAATTGTAATGCTTTTGTGAAGTATGAATAATCCCAGTTCAACCTGTAATTACTCGATGACGTCGTGTAGAAATATTGGCACCACTCTGGCTCTGTTAATGGGAACCACACTTCAACCTGTAATTACTCGGGGTCGTCGCGTAGAAATTCAATTTAATTAAAAAAATATCAAACCTTATCCGAAAAATCTCAAACATTGTGGTTCCTTCACACATGGCTTGTGCACGTCTAAGAAAAAGTTTGAGGCCGAGACTACACCGGAATGAAGATGACCCAGCGTAGCTTATGGATGTAATTGTCAGTCATGCCTCCGATGAAAGGGGTCATGTACCTTTGTGAAGCATGTATACCCCACAATGTAGAAATGTCTTGATTTTTTTTACAACCATGTACACCCAAATTATGCCCCCACACAAGATCTTAGGTTTTTATGATCAATATGTTTATTATTAGATTTTCCTAGGTGAGAAACGCGATAGAAGTAGGTTAATTACAGCTCGCAAACTTATGAATTTTGCAGCAACCTACACACTAAATTGCCTCCTAGGACACATGAGACCATGTGAAAAATTTTGGCACCACTTTGGTTACGTTAGTGGGTAACTTGAGTTGAACTGTAATTACTCGGGGTCGTCGCTTAGAAATTCAATTTAATTAAAAAATACCAAACCTTATCCGAAAAATCTCAAACATCGTAGTTCCTTCACACATGGCTTGTGCACGTGTAAGAAAAAGTTTGAGGCCGAGACCACAGGAACGAAGATGACCCAAGCATAACTTATGGATGTAATTGTCAATCATGCTTCCGATGAAAGGGGTCATGTACCTTTGTGAAGCATGTATACTCCCACAATGTAGAAATGTCTTAAATTTTTCTACAACCATGTACACCCAAATTATGGCCCCACACAAGATCTTAGGTTTTTTTTATCGATATTTTTATTATTAGATTTTCCTAGGTGATAAACGCGATAGGAGAAGGTTAATTATAGCTTGCAAACTTATGAATTTTGCAGCAACCTACACACCGAATTGCCTCCTAGGACACATGAGACCATGTGGAAAATTTTGGCACCACTCGGGCTCTGTTAGTGGGTAACCCCAGTTCAACTGTAATTACTCGGGGGTCGTCGTGTAGAAATTCAATTTAATTAAAAAATACCAAACCTTATCCAAAAAAATCTCAAACATCCTGGTTCCTTCACACATGGCATGTGCATGTCTAAGAAAAAAGTTTGAGGCCGAGAGCACACCGAAGCGAAGATGACCCAAAGATAGCTTATGGATGTAATTGTCGGTCATGCTTCCAATGAAAGGGGTCATGTACCTTTGTGAAGCATGCATACTCCCACAATGTAGAAATGTCTTGAATTTTTTTTTACAACCATGTACACCCAAATTATGCCCCCCACACAAGATCTTAGGTTTTTTCGATCGATATTTTTATTATTAGATTTTCCTAGATGATAAACGCGATAGACGGAGGTTAATTACAGCTTGCAAACTTATGAATTTTACAAGAACCTACACACTTTGAATTGCCTCCTAGAACACATGAGACCATGTGGAAAATTTTGGCACCACTCGGCTCGTTAGTGGGTAACCCCAGTTCAACTGTAATTACTCGGGGTCGTCGTGTAGAAATTCAATTTAATTAAAAAAAAATACCAAACCTTATCAAAAATCTCAAACATCGTGGTTCCTTCACACATGACATGTGCATGTCTAAGAAAAAGTTTGAGGCCAAAAAATCTCAAACTTCGTGGTTTCTAAATCCTAGGAGATAAACGCGATAGAAGACTCATCACTATCGGTTTCATATTTGCAAACCGGTAGTGTAGTCTCTTTCTTTGTCGGTGCTCTATTAAAACCGGGTAGTGATATATTTCAAACCGACAGTTTAATCTCTTTCTTTGTCATGAGATAATTCCGGGACCTTTCTTTTTTTCACTGAGTTGTGTGTTTGAATGATGTTTACCAACTTTTCGGTTAGTACATAGAGCATTTATATATTTATGTTCGTCCATCAAAAATAAGAAGTGCATAAAAAAAAAAATAAGAAGTGCGCCCATACGATATATAAATGCAAACATCCATTGGAAAGGAACATGGAACTTTTATGATATATATAGAGAGAGAGGAGCAAACATAAATATAACTATAATACCCGATTACATATATGATAACAAAGACCTTTCCACGAATAGACCAATGTTATCATCACAGTGTACAAACACATTAAATAAAAAACGTCGATGGTTATGTGATTCTTGCCGATGAAATGCGATGGAATTTTGAAGGCCCATCGGCGCTTTGTTGATGTTCCATCGGTGCTCGTGAGGTTTCTTGTGCTCGATCTTACAAGGAGGGCATGACTCGATTTACATTTAATCCACGGCAAAATTTGGAAGAGACATGCCAAGCAAATTTTCTTTGCTCAGCCAAGCTGTGGTTTAGTCCAAAGACAACATGGATAGGCATTCACAGGAGAAGATCATGTTAATCTATGAAAATCTCCTTTTGATCACCAAAGGAGATTTTCATGGATTGAAGGAGATTTTCATAGATGGCTATGATCTTCTCCGGAGAATGCCATGTCTCTCATGGACATGTAAATCCAGCTGTCCACTCTCTCAAGCACACAGAACCGGATGGCTCCGTGAATCTCACAGCGGTTCTAACCTTCGGCGCTTCTCAATCTTCAGTAAGACTCTTGTAGCACCTCTTGTGTGTGAACCATTTTGGTGGCCTAAGATGCATAAGAACGATATCGGTACATGGAGGGCTTTCTCCCATAGAGAGGCCATAGATATGTATGTGGAGAGTAGCAAAGATGATCGAGGAAGAAGAACAGGCAACTGAATCAAGAGTATCAAGAAAGAGGACCAAGAGAACTGAATTGCAAACCTAAGGGCCACACTAGCCGTTTTTATAGGCCGATGCCATGGTAATGACTGATCATTGCCAGTTTCAATTGGCACCTCGGCAGTGATATGGACGATCACTGCCACATAATTGGCACCGGCATAAACCGAAGAGCCAATGGAGGCAGAGAAAAATAGAGAAAACCCTCTCTACTATGGTTCTCGTCGATAGAGTATTGCAGTAGAAATACAGGGCTCATAATTACCGGCTATATTCCCAACTTATACATACATTGTCTCGAGGCGAAAAACATGAACTTCTTTTAAAGAATCATCATAAGCGCCCTGTTGGTTTGGCGGCAATACCCGAGGTTCACAACGTACAAAAATTTAATGGCAATAAAAAGAAGTTCCAAGGATCTAATCCAAAGAACAATTCTGGTAAACGCTAATTCAACAAGAAGCGAAGATTTCATGTCAAACAGAAAAATAAGGATAATAAAAGATCCTAAGGACAATGTGAAACCCAAAAATGGCGAAGTGTCATCGTTGTGGGCATTTTTCGCATAGTGCCAAGGATTGTCGTATACCAAAGCATTTGGTCGATTTATACCAAAAGTCTTTAAGAGAGGCCAAGCCAGCAGGAGATAAAAGATATGAAGCACACTTCAATCTTACATCTGGAACTACTCTATAAGAGAGTTGTTCGAAGAAGGCCCCTAAGCAAGGGAACAACAAGTCTTTTAATTTGGAAGAAGATCTTCCATCTACGGACAATATGCTCCTAGACTTTGGTTCTAGAGACATATTTGGATATTTAGAGTGATATCGGTTCAGATTTGATATCGGATCTCGATATCTGTTGTTAATATCTAAGTCGTACATAGTTGTTTGAATTGCCTAATTTAGTATGCTTGCGAGTTGTATAAACTAGTTTGCCTAATTGTCAAGTTATACATACTCTTATATATATTGTAAATATCATACTCCTTATATTTGATATTGTATATCATTATCTATATTATTATAATTATGCATTTAAATTACACTTATTTTACATATACATGTTTGTTGAAAACAATCCTAAGGAGGAAGAACTATGTCTTGTGGACTCATGTACCACAAACATTATACTTGAGAGATGAAATATTTCCGGACTCTCAAGAAGAGAGAAGGAAATATATGACCATCGTAGGTCGCGATGTGACAATAGTTGGCTCAGGGTGAGCAACTATTACTCTCCCTATGGGTACACTACTTACAATAGAGGATGTTTTATTGTATCCTGATTCCACTCGTACCCTTCTAAGTTATAGAGATATCTGTAAGAATGGTTTCCATGTGGAAACACATTAGGATATGAAGAGGAATTTCTTCTCTTAACTAAACATATTCGATTTGGTAAACAAATCTGCAAAAAGTTTTCTTCACTCCAAACTGGATTGTACTTCACATACATAAAGCTCATTGCTCATGTTGCTTACAAGATAATTTTCCAAGACGTCGATACATTCTGTAATTAGCATGATCAACTTGTGCATCCTGGAATAGGAATGGTGCAGAAAATTATCAGCAATTCCATAGGTCATGAAAGAGAAAAGATAAAATTTCCCCAAGATAATATATTTTGGTTGCACCGCATGTGCAACAGGGAAATTAATTTTAAGACCATCATATCTTAAAATTCGAGAAGAACCACTCAATTTACTTGAAAGGATTCAAGGAGATATTTGTGGTCCGATCCAACCATTATTGGGGCCGTTTAGGTACTTCATGGTATTGATAGACGCATCTACATGTTGGCCTCACGTGTCTCTTTTGTCGACACACAACCAGGCTTTTGCCAAAATAATGGCCCAACTTATTAAGTTGAAGGCTGATTTTCCCGAACATTGGACTCAATCTATCCGAATGGACAATGCTACTAAATTCTCATCCCATGCTTATAATGACGATTGCATGGCATTGAGAATTCAGGTTCAGCATTTTGTTCCATACGTACATACTCAAAATGGT
Organism: Hyparrhenia diplandra; assembly: GCA_015847255.1. Lineage (NCBI taxonomy): Eukaryota > Viridiplantae > Streptophyta > Magnoliopsida > Poales > Poaceae > Hyparrhenia > Hyparrhenia diplandra. Next base: position 821,123 of record JADLZK010008368.1, read on the forward strand.
TTGGCTGAATCTTTGATTAAAAGAATCAAGCTCATTGCAAGACCTATGCTAATGAAGTGCAAATTGCCTTCTTCATGTTGGGGTCACGCAGTTCTCGCACGCTACCGACCTAATCCAACTAGAACCAACTGGATATCATGATAACTCCCCATTCCAGTTAGTGCGTGAGAATCCTCCTAGTATTTCCCATTTGTGTAAATTTGGGTACGCAGTATATGTGCCCATCTCTCCACCTAAGCCGACTTCTATGGGCCCCCACAGGAAACTAGGGATCTATATCGGATATTCATCTCCGTCAATTATTAAGTACTTAAACCTCTAACAGGGGATCTATTTACTGCCCGATTCACTGATTGTATATTTATTGAGGATCATTTCCGGCATTAGGGGAAGAATTGTACCAAAAAGAATGCCAGCAAATAGACTGGAATGCAAAAGGCATTTTTATTTTCAGATCCACGTACTACAGAAACTGAACAACAAGTTCAGAGAATACGTATGCACTATTGCCAGAACAGTGTTTTGTGAGGGGACGGAGGGGGGGCTGGTTCGACACTTATTGTAGGCTATGGTAGATTCAAAAGGGATCTTGAGCTCTCGGCCCTCATATCCCTTCTGTTCCAAATGCATAGCCCACGATCACCTTCGGCCCAAATGTTCAAACAGACCAGGTGCAGCAATTGCTATAATCTCATCCACTATTCAAGCTCATGTCATCTCATGCCTCGATCGGCGTGCCTTCCTTTATCTCGAAGGGGCGATTTTTACAGCCCCGAAAAATCTCCAATCCATTGTTCCTATGACAGATGGACCCAAGAGGATTTCACAGACCTGATATTATACCAGTATGGCAGATTTTCTACATCAAACTGCTGGCTTTCCACCCGCTCCTCCAGTGTGTGTCCCTTACTGCTCCAGACTTCCCACAGGACGACAATGACGAGGCGGGACGGCGCCGGTGATCGACGGCAGTTCTTTAGCTCTAGCTCCGCTGGTCTACTCGTCGTTTGGTGAGTATGTTGTCAAGACTCTAAATCTTCCCTCGATTCCACCGATTCGTCATGTTTGTTGGCACATAAAACCCCTAGTACTACTACAGTAACACCTCCCAATCCTATTCAGAACCTAATGGCTTTTCATTTCATTGATCCTTTGCCTTTCTTGCCACTTGGAACACAGCGTGTGATGGTTGATGGCCGCCCTCTAATGCGAAGAGTTGTTGTTGGACCTGTACAACTTGGCTATTGCAGTTTTAAACCCTATGCCATAGGACCTAGTCGACTTCTCAAAAAAAAAAAAAAAAGGACCCAGTCGATTTCTGGCACATTCGCATGATGCTTGAAGATTTTCTGCGGAATCATATGGACATTTCTTACTATTCCATGTACCCGACTCCGTTTGGACAGGCTTATGTTCGTTTCAACTTTGCTCATCAACGGGGCGTTCTAATCAACAACAGTGCGTTGTATGTCTTAGCAATTAGAGTGAATTGCGAACTAAGTCCCTAACCTTTTATACTCACTTGTCACCTAGCTAGTCTGTGAATTTTATTTCTTTTCTTATCTAGATCCACAAACTATATATGTACTCTTCATCCAAGCCGCCATCCAAACACAGCAGGGGCCATGTGGCGGAAAAGGTCGAGATAGTGCTATCTCACGATCGTGGTCCGCACACTGCCTCCGGGATGACACATCTATGTTGTCAGCGCAACATGGCCTCTGCACTCAAGGATGATGGTTACGCACCATGCGTGGTGCAGGGAGCAAGAGCGATGAAAGTTGGCGGCGGGGGATGGGAGAAGATTTTGGTTTACGCTGTTGGGTTGTGGCCTTGTTTGGTGGAGTTAGTTAGGCTATTAACGGGCCCAACATCGGGCCGAGACTATTTAATAGATCGTGTTGTTTGACGTGTCTGAGAAGTGTTCCTGGCATGACAATAGTTAGTTTTTTTAGTAGACGCCCACAACACACACACTTACCGCTTATGAACACACATACGCAAACCCTATAAAGAACTGTGCTGGGAAATGCAGAGATTCCCGAAGTCACCATTGACATCTCGTTGTCCACGGTAATGTCGATTATATCACAAAGCATAACGCCGGAACATACTGAAATATATCCAGGAAGATGTGAGGCCAAACCAACATGAGCAAGCCCACCATCGATCAGCCCGTGTCGCGTACGTTTGTGTTGGGCCAAAAAGCTAGACTTTGGGCCCGCAGGCATTCTACGTTTGTGTCTGATGATTAGGGGTGCAAATTTGGAAAGGAAACGATTACTATAATTAAAATTGATCGTATATGCACTCTCCATAATATTGATGATCTTTGTTTCCATGAAATAAGTGTATAGCTCCTTTAAATTTCCATGACGTGGAGGACGAGTGCATCGCCAAGCTAACCTCTCTCAGATCTGATCCGCAACATGCCGCCGCCAAAGCCGCGCGTGCCGCCGGCGTTGCCGGACGAGCTCATCGAGGAGGTCCTCCTCCGCGTCCCTCCCGACGACCCCGCCAGTCTCGTGCGTGCCGCGCTCGCCAATAGACGTTGGTGCCGCCTCGTCGCCGATCCAGCCTTCCGCCGCAGGCGCCTCGAGCTCCACGGCGCCACGCCGCCCATGCTCGGCTTCGTGTGCGAGGGAAACTGGGACGGCAAACAAACCTCCACCTGCTTCGTCCCGACGTCCTCCTGCCGCCCGCCACGACCACGAGCCGTTCACCGCGGACTGGGGTCGTTCGACGCCCGCCACGGCCGCGTCCTCCTCCACGGCAGCACCTATAGTGATATGGTTGTCTGGGACCCAATCACAGACCAGCGCGTGGAACTGCCTAGACCGCCATGGTACCTAGAAATAGAAAGTGGTGGCATGAAAGCCACGGTGCTCTGTGCTGCTACCGGGACTTGTGACCACGTCGACTGCCACCGTGGACCCTTCATCGTCGTCCTCGTGGGTACCGAGGATGACATAATTGCTCTTGATGATGATGAGGTGGAGGATAGTGAGAGGGACGATATCTATCAGGAATCACGATGGGGGGAGTGGCGTCAGAGGGTTCCAAAAGACATGTTCTCCTGCATCTACTCGTCGGAGTCTGGCTCGTGGAGCGAGCGCACCCATGCCGTTCACCCTGGTGACAGCGTGGCCTGGGGGCGCAGTGCCCTCGTGGGCAACGCACTCTTCTTCATACTATGTAGCTATGACAGGATCCTTAGGTATGATTTGGGCACACAACAAATGTCTCTGATAGAGCTACCTTATGTGCGTACCAATACCATATTTACAGACTTTGTGCGAACTAAGCTCACAACATTGGAGGATGGTCGGCTTGGATTCGCAAGGGTGGAGCAATCCACTGAGCTATGCCTGTGGTCAAGGGATGAGGGTGATGGTGTTGAGGAATGGACGCTATGCAAAATCATTGATCTCAAGGACCTGTTCCCACATGTTGATTCGTTGTACCTCAAGTTTTGTCTGGTTGGCTTTGCGGAAAGTGTTTGTGTCGCTTTCGTGTCCGTGGAAGGTGGGACCTTTACTATTGATATGAAGTCTGGATTGATGAAGAAGGTATACGAGGGCCGTAGCATCTGCTGCGCTGTTCCCTACATTAATTTTTGCACTCCAGGTACTTTCTTTGGCGCTATGACATTTTTATCCTGCTGCTGTAGTCTGCTTATCTGTGGAGCTGTACTGAACAATTGTGAGCGTTTCAAGTGTAATTACAAACCTGTTTAATTATTCAGCAATTACACTTACTAACCTGATATACATGGATGGAATTGCACCTATTAATTAATAATTTGATATGTATGGGTTCAGTTGCACCTGTTAATCTCTTATGGTTTCTCTTTCATTGAATAGGAAACCCATTACATTTTACATAAACTTTTTTAAATGTGGTTCGTGATATCTATATACTGAATAGAATGGAGTAGTGTTTTGCATGAAATGAGAGAAGAGTAGTTTAAGCCCATCTTCGCTTATTGTCATATATCCTATCTGGATCTGTATAATAAGTTAACTTTAACTTTTTTGGTACTTAGACAGATGATTGTACTATATCTAATGTGCCAATGCATGTATGTGTCAGCAGCATTGGAAGCACCCTCTATGGATGATGATGAACAAAGTGCGGGTATCTCAAGTGGCAGGGTGGGTGTCTCAAGTGTTTAAAAAGCTAGTGGTGTTGATGTGCCGGCACAGAGATGTTCCTAGTTAGGTAAAATATATGCAGTGATAGTAATGAATATTATGTGGCGTATGTTAGTACTGACTCTTTCCATTAGTCAAATTATCAGTGTTGTCTTCATTCCATTCTTCTTAAGTTGTTTTTTTGGGCACGTTTATATCTTGAATCTGGTAGATTTCATCAGTGCTCATTGAATGGTCCCATGCTCTGTTGGGCTTAATTATCTGAAGCAGTTAAGCAACGCAGTATATATACATGGGATTGGTTAGAGTATGAAGAAAAAAAAGAGGTGTAATCTGCTGAGATGGGTTCTAATATTTCGTGTCTGAAACTCTGAACCAATGTTTGTAGTTCCTACATTGGGCTATCCTTTTCTCGGTAGGATCTGTTGGCAGTTTTACACTGCTCACTGCCACACCTGCATTACTCTATATCATGGGATTGGTTACATTGTCTTGCTAACTTCGATTTTTTTATCAGTCTAATTCATTTTAATGTTCCACACTTCCTAGCTCTGCCACTCCTATTATCATGCTTGTTTCCCAAAATAATTAAATATGCAACAGAGCATTTTGTTTGTTTGCAAGCATTTGGACTTGCATGTATACTTGTGTTTTTCTTTTGTACACCGGCCAAACTGTTATGTATGGATGCAATTTCATCTATCAATTTGATATGTACGGGTGCAATTACACCTGTTAATATCATAAGGTTTCTCTTCCATTGAGTGTGTAATAGATTAACATAAGATTCTGCAGTTCAAATATCAATTCCTTGCCTACCTGAAACCCATTCTCACTATTAATGCTTATGATGTGTCAGTGACATTCAGGAACATAGAAATGTGGTTGACAGGCTTTTCCAAGGAATTTGTTCGGTTGGCTATTAAATTCTTCAGTTGGCTGTTGTTGCAAGATCAGATTCAATGCAAAACCAACCTACATAAAACCAATATCTGTCTCCGCAGACATCTGTGAAGTATTTGACTCTGAATCTGAGGGGCATTTGCAAATACTGAGTACTTCATGCTTGCCATGAAGATTGTATCTTTGGAGATACCATGCACAATCCAGTAGGCACCACATTTATTATACTTAGTGTAATTGGTTTTATTTGGCCTAGTCCGCTCTCTCTTATCCATAATTTAACATTCTAATAGGGCCCTTGCCTGAAAACTTTGTTTGGTGCTTTCACCTTTCCGTTCAGGTGGGTGCTCATCCCTCCGGTGACATTTTTTCCAAAAATAAAAAAAAAGATATGGTTGATGATATCTTTATTTAATCAATAGTGAGGTTAGCCTTGAAATTTAAGACTATCTTTTCGTATCAATCAAGTGATTACATGTGCAGGATCTGTGGTTGATTAGGTAGTTCTATTGACCATCACAGATAATGCGTTTTTCTCACTCTTAAGTGCCAACTATAGTAGCAGGAACAAACTGCACTTGCTTTCCTAGTTTGTTAGGATAAATTGTCGCTCCATTCAGTAGCTTCTTCAGTCCAAGTGTGGTTGCAACTCTTTTCTTTTTGTAACCCTGTAGTTTACAGCTTCGTTCATTATATGAGCCCAAGCCCAAAGCCACGGACCATGACATCCAACAGATACGAATGAGGAAATTAATACGAAACGCTGCTCCATTTTCTATTCCATTTCCCAATTGATTCACCCTATTTTCTATTCGACTTCCCACTTGATTCAACCTAGATAGGTACTGCTGCCAGATATGAGCACATTATGCTTCTCCCACAATATGGGTAAACACTCAAGGGCCCAAAATTGTAGCTCTGCCAGAAACATGGATTAGCAAGCCGCAAAATGGTAACTGGTATTATCTTAATACGATGTGCAAAGCCGATGACGATGCACCGTCAGTTTGATCAAGGGCGCTCAATGTTCGATCTCATCTCATCTCCATGTAAATAACTATGTATGTGTAGAAATAGCTACACTACTCTCAATCCCCCTCTTGATTATTGAAACTGCAATTGGTAGCCTCCACGGCGATCCACCATGCCAAAACCTCCCATCTCTGAACACACGCTCACGATGTAGCAGCAGCCCCAACATTTCCAGCCATAGCTCTCTGACCGTCCGTCTTCCTCCTTGTAGCTGATTTTAGGGGTCAAAAAAAAAATATTACGTCGTTCAACCCCACCATACAAAATCATGTATTCGGTACATTAATTTTTTCCATTCCAATCATTTTACTACCATAGAACTATGCCCATGTCGGGAAGTAATTCCATCTAGCCAAGTGCATGAGCAGCAGCAAGACGTTTGTCCCTTGATCTCCACCAGGAATACATGCTGCCGTGGCATTTGTGGAGGCGGCGCTTGTGCTGGTTGTGCAGCAGGGAAGGTGCATGTCGTCTAGGAAGGAAACATGGTGGCTTGGGGAGACCACACATACGGCAAGGCAATCGCATGCCCATGCCTCTTAGCACCGCTGCCAGAGTTGAGCATATGGAATGTGTATTGCCCATATAATATGGGTAAACACTCCAGGGTCAAAAATTGTAGCTCTGCCCGAAACATGGATTAGCAAGCCGCAAAATTGTACCTATAGTATGATCTTATTGGGGTGCACAAACCTGACGACGAGGCACCATCAGTTTGATCTAGGGGCCTCAAGGCCCGATCTCAGATCATTATTATCTCCATGTATGTAACTATGTATGTCTACAAATAGCAAAACTAATCTCAATTTCCCTCTTAATTCCTAAAATTGTTGTTAGTCACTTCCATCACGGCAATCCATCATGCCAAAACCTTTTTCCTCAAAAAACCATGCCAAAACCTCCCATCCCTGAACAAACACCGATGGTGTAGTACCAGCCTCATCATTTCCAGCCATAGCTCTTGGACCGGCCGTCTTCCTGCTTGTAGCTGACGGTGGCCACCGACGAGATGATGATGCCTAAGGTGGAGAACAGACAATCCAGACTATGATCTGCTTCGCTCCTGACGAATCCAGAGCCCACCCATGAGCAATTTTAGCTGGCTCACCATGACAACTGCAGATGCCCTCATGTTGCGCATCTGGTATTTCTCAAGAAACACCATAATCAGAGAATCCCTGTCAACAAACCTCACAACAAACAAGGGCAATTCATGAGATGGATTAATCTATGGGGATCAGCTGGATTCCTGACCTGAAGATGGCATTTCACTTCATCATTTGCCACTCCATCCACCTTCATCAGCTCCCTTATTTGCGTTGGGGTGGCAACTCCAAACATGGCATCCCAAGAATGAACTCAATAATTCCATGTTTGTGTTTCTAGTGTGGCAAGGCAATACATAAAACTAACGTATTGGTGGTCCAAAATTGTCAAGAAAAATTGTGAATTTGGTATTTAAATAAGAAGGCTCACCATAGGGTTCACCGAGTTGATTCGATCAAGGCAGCAACAAACAAGTATTTGTGAAGAAACATCAAAATCAGAGAACCCATGTCACCAATCCTCACAACAAACAAGTGCCAATGAATCCTCATGAAACGGATGAATGTAAGGGTTCAGCTAGATTCCTAACCTGATGGCACTTCACTTCATCATTTGTCAACAAGCATCCTCCTTCATCAGCTCCCTGATTTGGTTAGCAGTGGCAAGTTCATGCTTCTAATATGGCAAGCAATTAGGTAATACTAACAAGGACAAATTGGCAAGACAAATTGTGAATATGGTATCTGAAGAAGAAGAATGCTCATCTAGGAGACCACTTAGCGAGGCAAGAAGTGGTCGAGGGCAAGCATATAGGGGAGCCATAGAATACGTCCAACACAATCTGCGGTTGACTAAAAGTGTGGAATACATTTTTGTCTATGGTAAGGAAAATCTATGGTAAATTATGTCTTTTTATGTAGGCAGAATTTGTTGTGGGACATTAAAAGTGGAACCAATTTGCTGGTGGCCGGACACACCGTGTTTTTCCTGTTTGCCAAAAGACATTGTCGTTTGGTGTAATTTGGCTCGTGGACAACGCAGCCCGGTTGGAGCCGGTCGAGGATGCCCTGTGCCACCGAGTTGAATTTGGGTTCGGACCCAACCCATCCTGGTCCGGATCAAAGGCAGATTAAATAGTCCTAGACCCAATCCCCCGCTCGCTCCACTCTCTTCCCCAAATCCCCCACCGACGTTGCCGCCCCACCGAATTTGACTCAAGTTGCTCGCCGTGCTGCCATCCACTCCATCCACTAGTAGGGATGTGAATAGCAATGACGACATGGTATGGTCACAGAAGACGTCAAAATCGTCACAACTTTTGTTTTGTGACGAGTTTATGACCAATATGATATCGCCATCTGTCGAGCGTCACATTATGTATTCAGTGACAAAATATATGTTTTGGTCATAGATGTGCAGTCATTCAGTGACCGAAATGGTTTAGTCATGGATGTGGGACCAATCTATGACCATATGTTTTGGTCACTGATAACTCGTGTAAGTCGTCATAATCTCCCGTCTTGGTGGCGTTAAACGGCCGTCATGTTTTGCGCTATGACGATTACATTTAGTCACAGATGAAGCCACTTTTTGGTCATTATTGACCATGTGATGGCGTTGCCACCTGGACTGCCCACGTGGCTTGCCACGCGTCAAATGGCACGTGTCGCTTACGTTGCTGATGTCGTGGATTATACACGTGGCTTGCTATGACTTGTCCTCGTATCGTCACAGAATAGTATCAAATTAGGTCATAGATGCCAATTTAATTATAATTTGTAGATAATATTGAAATAACCCAAAAGCTTACATAATTAAACAGATCGAATATTCCACAACTTAATAAACACTACTAATCTTAGTTCCCACATAACTCACACACCAACTACTAGTTTGATCACAAATCACATGAACCATAACAGCGAGTAACATAAAGGTGCCAATAGCACAGCCCAGCAGCCGCCATCACAGGAAATTTAGTTTTTGCATTCAAAATATCTCCAGGAAAGCCAAGGATCTAGTTGCAGCCCTCATTTCGAAGTAGAAGGCATAGCATTGATGGTTAAGAGGGCCTTCACCAACTAATTGGTCTCTTCAATGGTCTTGGTGTTTTTCTATGTCAGGAGCTTGTACTCCAACTCCCGTTGTGTCCTTGCCAATTTTTATGCTTGTTCTTTTTCGTAAGTTTCCTACATGAGAATGAACAAGTGAGATCAGATAATTAGCCCAAAGTATGCACAAATGTTTTAACTAAAACTAAATATAAAAGGATGACAGAAAGCACTCACTAAAAACACTCTACAGCAGCCATCAATGCATATGTCGAGACATGCATGGACAAGTGATCATGCATAATTATATCAAAATAATACTCAAAACCAACAACGTCGATCACAACTATGTCAAATAGTTAAGCATTAAGATGTGTATAGCTTAGTCCAAATAACACAAATATAGGCACTACAAGTGTTGATGTCGTTTTTCAACTCATAATAACTAGGTAACACATTCATATCTTGGAGCAGAACAGATGCTAGCTATCTAGAAAAGGAATAGGAAGCATGCAGTCTTGACAAGTTGTTGCTAGAACAGATAAGTGCCAAACTACTCACCAACTTGCCTGTTGCTCTGAATCGTACCCAATTGGGATGTTGTTGCACTACAGCTAGCCACCAACCTGCTATGATGCTTACTTGAGACACAAGCTACTGCTGCAAATGCACAGACCTGCAACAAAAACGAAACAAGTCAGCCAAGTTGCAAACTGAAAAATGAATTAGCCTTCTGTTAAAAGAAAAAGGGGCTAGGCAGTTGAATTATTGGATATATATTACAACCTGAAAGGCTACGCTAACTAGTAACAAAAAAAACTTCAATGAAAAAAGGCAGTAACAAAGTGAATCTATTCACCTGTGGAACATAGTGCAGCCACCCCTTAAGTCGCCATGGCCCTGCTGCAATATGAAAAAAAATTATAGACTCTGGAATTCACATGGATTTACACAGAAGCGAATTGTATTATATAGAGAAGAGAAGCAACATATATCATGCCAAACAGACCTACCATTGAAATAGCAAATTAATACATGGTTTCTAAATTAATGAATATTCCTTGCACTAATGGGAATACAATCAAATCAGCAAACACATGCTTGCGTACACAGCACATCATCATCGAAGGTACAGAAGGTATGTATTCATTCCAAATGATGGAAGACATGAACAGGTGACTGGCGTTGTGGCGCCCGGCGGCATGGGATGGGGCTGCAGGGTCCGGGGTGCTTGATGCCCTTAAAACCACAAACTAGACTGCAACTTAGCCTACTAGTCTGCTACCAACAACACACCACGCGACACTCTCTGTCACTCTGAGGAAACCTTGTCAAACATGCCACTGTAACTAGAGGCACACATACTCACCGCTCGCAATAACTTGGGAATTTCATCAACCACAAGCGCAGTGAATCACGTGAAGAGCAACCACCTAAAGAAAGGAATAGATCAGTACAGCACCAATTAGCCAAAATGTTTGCACCAAACCGAGCAGGAACGAAGGGAAATTTGGATTCCTTCACAGAACAATCAGAGAAACCGAAACTTGGACAGGGAATCGATCCACCTCCTCCCCAGCAAGAGCTAAGATGAATCACTCACCAGCGGGAACGGGAGCAACCGGCCAACCTCCGCTCTACCGGCGGCTGGATCTCCGGCCAGGCGCCATGGCGAGTTGAGATGGATGGCGGTTGGAGGATCCAGCGACGTGTACTGGGACTAGGAGATAAGGGCTCGACAACCTTGTGCTATGCTGTCTCGTGTTCTCTAGGGGATGGGGCCACGACGGGAAGCTACCGGGATGGGGGCGCGCCGGGGAGCCGCTGACCTTGGGGACGTGCCGCAGATCGGATTGAGGCCTCCCTTTGCCGGATCGACGTCGGGAGGCCACCGCCTGGTTGCTCCATGGCTAGCGCAACCCACCTACAGCCTGCCGGTGCCAGAGGAAGGGGAGGGATGCACGCCTGGAACTAGAAGGGAGGGTCACGGCTGTAGGCGTCGGCGACCAGGAGAGGCCAGCGGCGTCTCCCCTCTGTGCGGCTGCACGTGAGAGGCAGGGAGGGGAAAGGATAGGGTTCGTATCGTGGTAAAGTGATGAGGAGACGGTTATAGTGATCATGGGATAAATCTGAACCGTCTGCTCGCATATCAAATGGCCAGAAGATAATGGGCCGAATAAAACCTGTGATGTTGGGCTGCAAAGCAGTAGGTTGAACTATTATAAATAGATAAATAGATATGAATATATTCTAAGATTCAAAAAATATAAAAATTTTAAACTAATTAATGATCTCAATTGAAAACATAGATCTGGATTAGTCCATCCGAGTTTAGCTATTAATGATTTTGAACTAATTTTCTAGTTACCCCTATCATTGTAATTATTTATTTAATAACTACAGAATAAATATTAAAATACCATAAAGTGGCTAGAAAAATTATAAAAAGTTGCATAGCCACATGATTTTTGTGTATAAGCATCATATATAAAAATCCAAGTGATTTCAACTAGGTGTCGTTGCATATTCATCGCACAGGCACACATGGCTTACATAGTCCTATATAACTAAGTAAGAGAAGTTTCTAGTTTTGAAGGATGTATAATATCACTTTGTCGAAATCATTTAAAACCTTTATGGGATCGTTATGGAGCCAAAATATATTATTATGTGAATCTGTGGAAATTTCGACCAAGTTTGGTTATTATTGTAATTAGTTATGGAATTGTTTAGAAATAAATGTTAAAACACCATAAAGTGGTTAGAAAAATTCGAAAACTTGCAGAGCCACATGATTTTGGTGTATAAACATCACATCAAATAAAAAAATTCAAGTGATTTCGACAAAGTGTTGTTGCATAGCCCTCATAAAGGCATACATGGCTCATATAGTACTATATGACTAAGTGAGAGATATTTATGGTTGTGTATTATGTATAGTACAATTTGTCAAAATCATTTGAAACTTTTTTGGATGGTTATGTAGCTAAAAAATATGTTCTTTGAGTGAAGTTTTGGAATTTTCGACCACGTTTAGCTATTATTGTAATTATTTGTTGAATTACTAAGGAATAAATGTTAAAATATCATAAATTGGCTAGAAAAATCTAAAAACTTGCATATACACATGATTTTATTGTATATGCATCACATAAAAAAATCAAGCGATTTTGACAAAGTGTTATTGCACATCCATCGAAAGGCATATATGGCACACAAAGTTCTATATATAACCGAGAGATGTTTCTAGTTGTGAAGGATGTATAGTACCAGTTTCTTCAAATGATTTCAAATTTTTTTGGGGTGCTTATGAATCCAAACTATGATGTTGTGTGAAGTTTTGGAATTTTTAGACCAAGTTTGCCTATTCTTCAGTAATGATTTGTTGATTTAATAAAGAATAATTGTTAAAATCATCTAATCTAGCTTAAAAAATTTGAAAAACTTGCATGGGCTCCTCCTTTTGGTGTATTATGTTGTCAAAAAAGTTTCAATTGATTCCGAGAAAGTGGTGATGCACATCCCCCACAAAAGCATATGTGTCTCACACATACCATTGTCACTTAGTGAGAGATGTTCATCCTTGTGTGGGATGTATAGTACCATTTTCTTAAATTATTAAAAAATTATTCTGAGAAAAAGTTTCAATTGATACTGAAAAAAGTTCATAAAAAATATAAAATAGAGAAAGCAAAAAAGACATAAATGTTTGTAAGTAAAAAAAATGGCTCCATTTGGGTTCAAACTTGGAAGCTATGAATTAAACTCCAAGTGTGTTACCACTACACTAGTTAGAGGCTTGTGTTAGTAGTTGATGTGTAATTATTTTAATCAATTCTTGTCCATCTTCAACTCCTTACGAACTTGACGAGCTGAGCGGCGTGGAGATCTTGCAGGTGTGGGTGGGGTTGATTCATGTTTTTATATTTGAATAAAATAAATGAAAGATTTATTGACACAAAATTGTTTGTGTCTTAGTGGTAAGGTGCCTCATTCGAATAAAATAAATGAAAGATTTATTGACACAAAATTGTTTGTGTCTTCGTGGTAAGGTGTCTCTTTCTTGACCTTGGCGTTGCAGGTTCAAGCCCCCTTGATATTTATTTTTTGTTTTTATTTCCCATTTTGCTAGCTCCTTCCGCCTGAGCTAGTACGCTGCACGCGTTGGCTGGCCGCGGTTGACACCAAGTTTGGTATGCCTAAAATATGCATAATAAGCTATATTAAATAAACTACAATTATATATTGGAGTGTGCTCTACATAATATAAAGATAAAAAAGAGAAAAAGGGAGACATATATCCCTCCGGGATGGTATTAGAAGTCGTTTAGGACAGCGACACGGTCTCTAAAACACAACTTTGACCTTTTATTATTATAAAAATATTTATGGAGATGTGATATATGTATATTTTTATCAAAATATTTTTAAGACAAATCTACTCATATAATTTTTACATTTACAAACTCAACAACTTAAAAGTTATTGATGATTTATATTCCCGATGTTTGACCTAAACCTTGTCCAAAAACGACTTCTAATACCAATCAGGAGGGAGTACTGCATATATAGGAGCGTGCTCTACAATTATTATATATAATAACTAATACTCCTATAAAGAGAGAAGGAAAGATACATACATATATACGAGCGTGCCTACACATGTTTTCCATATTGGCAAAGTAAATAATAAAGAAAAAAACACGACAATTGTATGTCACTAGGACTAAAAATCTAGCCTTAAATATATGAATATGCATGTTTAGAAGTGTCAAATAAAAATCTTACCTACCTTTAACAAGAAACATGACATAGCCTAGCGGTTATGCTATTGAGCTCCTGATTGCGAGTTCGAAGCTCCCCTAAAGAAGCATTTTTTTGTCGAAATAATTATGGGCCAACGCAGACGATCACGACCAGGTGTACGACCCTGGCATATTTTTTGTCGAAATAATTATGGACCAACGCAGACGATCGCTTATGGGCCAACGCAGACGATCACGACCAGGTCTACGACCCTGGCATATGATCCATTGAGGTAAAGGATCCATTTTGCTATTATCATGTTGAACTATTACAAATATAAAACAATTATATTCCTCTTCAAAAGTGGACAAGTAGTCTAGTGGTAACCCTTCATCTTGACTTGCGCAAGGTCTTGAGTTCAAAGCTCCCACTATGACTTTTTTTTTACTCTTAAAATTGAAAAACATAAAGGCCCAAGTAGCGATTTTTTACTCTTTAAATTGGAAAAAATAAAGGCCCAAGTAGCGATGCTGCTATTGAGCAGTGCTCAATCTACCGTGCAAAGCGACCAAAGGCGAAAAAAAGGTTGAATGACTTTAAGTTGAAAGGGACTTTAGCGTTTTACTCTCGTTTTTAAGTTTAATTGGAGATTTTACCCTTGTTTTTTAACTTTGTGATTTTACCCTTGTTATTTCAACACGAAGGGAGAATTTACCCCTATTCTGTTAAGTCTCTCTAACGGTGTTAAAAAGGACGAAAAAACAAGGGTAAAATCACCATTTCGCTTAAAAGCGAGGGTAAAATCACCAAATTCCCTTTCTTTGTTGTTTCTTTTTCATCATTTAATATGATATGGACCAACGGTGTTAAACAAGAGGGGTAGACGAAGGTTTTGTTTGAAAAAAGTGAGGGTAAAAATGCAAAGTTAAAAAAAATGAGGGTAAAATCACCATTGGACTTTAAAGTAAAGGTAGAATCACCAAATTTCCAAATTTAAAACCATATAGGCCCAAGAAACAATGGAACAGGTCGTGCGTGGCTCTCTTTGCAAAGGATGTAGTGGGCCGACGGCAAGGCTCAAGCTGTTGTGCAGCGGCCCACTATGCAAAAAAAAGGTTAAGCGGCCACTACACGTCGGAAAAAATAAACACTAATCTGTGACCAAGTTGTTTGATCATTAGGTGTGCGAAACGAGTTGACATAGCAAAACATAATCTATGACGAACTCCTTTAAGTGTTCTGTGACCTTATTTTAAGTATCGTCACTAATATTAATGCCAAAACTTCATCTCCGCACACTAATGACGAACATTTACATTTCGTCATAGAAGACATATCCTTACGGACGAAAAGTGTGCAGCGTCACCAGCAAATCGTCACAGATAACCATATTTCCAGTAGTGATCCGATGTCGTTAAAACCTGAAGCGTCAGCCGTTATGCTCCATGGGGGGCTGAGGATCTGGAACACCCAAACATGTGAGCAAGAAGATGGCATCCCCCAAAAGGAACGAGGGCACGCAGTGCCCCGGGTCTCCGCCTAGGGTTCCTCCTCAATTCAAATGGCTTCCAAAAGGGTGAGATTTGCATCTCCTTAACGCTTTTCGATTTTTATGCCAACGTTAGAAAGGTCACAAAGTGAGATTTATTTTTTCATTTTTGTTGATTTAGTATCGATTTGGGTGGCACCATTATCATGTGACTGAGAATTTTATGCATGTGGTTGATAACGATATATTCAATTGGATGGGTTTTCATGAGTTGTTTGTTGAGGAGATAGTTCATGGTTATGATCAAGAACTATAGGTCATGCATTCTTTGACAAAAACAAGGATCAAGCAGCTCTTATGAATTCTGATAGTTCTCTCGCTACATGCATTTGATTTGTATTGGCACAATAGGAAGCTGCCACTTAATGTACGTACAGGTTGTTGACACTCGTCCCTGAGACACAAGTAGACAAAACAATGGCCTGATTCTAATGCCTCTGTTGATGCCGAAGGGTTGGGTCGTCTGGCCCGTTTTAACTTGGATAAACTAGACCAGGTTGGGATGGGTCCCATTTTTCAACTCAAGGGCACCAGGCGTCATTTTCTATTTTATCTCTCTCCTCAACTGGCTCCAACCGGGCTGCGGTGTCCATGGAACAAATTACACCAACAATCACCAGGAAAAAACACGATGTCCATAGTGAATTGGTTCCACTCTAGATGTCCCACAATAAATTCTGCCTTTTATGTATGCACCTGACTAAAAGTGTGGGATACATTTTTTGGGGTTCAGTATGGCTACTGCAGTGAACTCGAAGAGGACTAAGTCCTTCCTACAATCTCAAACATTAGGTGCTGGCAAGTTGACCAAACCGAAGTTGATCAGTACTCACCTCCGAGCTAGAGGCATCAAGTAGCTAGATGAACTCCAAGCCATAGAGCTGCCCCGAAGTGCTAGGAGGCACTACAAAGATAGCACTAGCTAGTGAGCGCAACACTAACGAGGCTGCTCCGGCATCCAAGGTAGAGAAGGATTTTGTTGAGGAGATCTTCGTTGTTGAGCACCGTGGAGGCTGAGGTGTCTTTCTCTCCTGGCCCTAGCTACATCGCATTGGAGCACATCGCTCCATCATCTTCTCTAGCTCCGGCGAACCTCCCCATTGTACATGTCCTTAGAGCATCTCCAAGCATTTTTAGGTGGCGTGGGATCTTGTCTCTAGCACTGCAAAGGATTTGGCCACGCTAGCAGTAGTGCCTATCTCAAATACAAAGGCGGCACACGGTGCCAGAACTTTGCTAAATCTCACACAACTAGTAATGGAGTGGAAGTGGATCGCGTCCATCCGGTGGTAGTGTTTGTGGCTACAGTAAGTTTGGTGTTTTTGTGCCCTGTGCTGCTTCTGCCATGACATGCGGGTGAAAGCTCCCTAGCTTGTGTGTGTTTAGATCCCCTGAAAAAATGGCATCAGAGCGAACTGAAAAGCACTATTGCACTTTTAGTTTGTTTGTGGCAGATATTATACTACCATGGGATAACTAGGCTCAAAATATTGGTCTTGCAATGTAAATCTAAACTATCACTAGTACAGAAATGACTTTTAATCCCGGCTCCTTAGGGCCTTTACCCCGGTTTTGGAACGGGAACACGGCTTGGGGAGTAAAAGTATTCGAACCGGGACTAGAGGGAGGCTTTACTCGGTTGGGGGTACCAACCGGGAGTAAAGCTTCTCGCCAGTGCAACGTGGTCGGCCGGAGGCTTTTACTCGGTTGGTACCCCAACCAGGGAGTAAAGGTTTTTTTTTTTTTTTTGTAGTGCCGTGCCAAATTTCTATTTTTATTCCTAATAGCATTTGAATAGTTCTTATTAATTTGTAATATATATATATATACATATATTAAAGCACATATATATATATATATATTATATATATATATATATATATATATATATATATATATATATATATATATATATATATATATATATATATTAAAGCACACACTTATATTTATATATTAAAGCACACACATATATATTACACATTAGTAATTGTTCAAGCACAAATATATATAAGTTGTTCATACATGTCTCGATTACATATTAAGATAATACTACATATCCCGATTACGGGGAGAGGATCCTTTGGCAGCCATCCGTCATTGGTGTCGTTGTAGAACTCGCCGAGGAAGGCTCTAGGATCCGGGTATTAATAAATCCGGCAATAGCCTCTTGCATGGCTTCAAGATGCGCTTCTTTTAATGTTTTCTCCATTAACCTTTCTCGCCTGCAATTAGAGTAAAATAAAAAGTATTAGTATATATAAGATATGATTAGTTATATAAATAACGACGTCAATAACAACAGACTTTGATGTACATACGCACCCGCTCATGCTCGGTGTAATTGGTGGAATTTATCCTCGATATTCTCGCAACAATATAATCCACAATGACTGCTCCCCGTGGTTGTTGTAGACCCCACTTTAAGATAAAAAAAGAGTCATTTGTCATATATATGAAGCAATATAGGGACTTGAATTAATGTAACCATATATACAAGTACATACCGGGAATAGTTGAACATTCGGTTGGGCGCGGTGCACGATCGGTCATGTTATGTTCATGTTTTATCTCTGCCCAAACCCCGCACAATAGAACAAAAAAAAAATAGACTATTAATTAACACATAAGCAAAGGGTTTGAAAATCTTGAGTATATATAAAATTGACGAGGTTTATGCAATTACCCCTGAATTATTTCGATCATATCTTCGTACCACTCTCGGGGCCATCTCAACGAGTCAAAGATTGTGAGGTGACTTTTGGTTGCACGATGTGAAACAATATCCAAATTGTCCACCGCATGTAAACGGCGGTTGAGCTAGCTAGATAGAAAGGTTATTATGAAGAACATGATCGTCAAAGCTACGAACACTCACTTGAATCCGTATGGGAACATTACTATCCTCTTGTCGGTGCGGTGTTGCTCGAGGAACATCTTTATATTTTTACGTGTGTCTACTTTCAAACCATGTATTGATTTTGGGTTTTTTTGTGCACGATATAAGGATCAATGTATCCAATATCGAGACGCTCCTTGATTCGAAAATGTTGAATCCAAGATCTACATATATGGTCGAAAGAGCATATGGTATTAGACACATACATATATTATCGGGACATATTGACGTATTAGTAAACAGAGAAAGAATCACTTACAAACAATAAATGCCGAGGATGCTTTTTGTCGAGGGAGGTCCAGGTGGAATAGTTGGTGCAATTCACAAAAATCAACCCACATCACGTCATCGCCCGTTCCCCATCGGTTTCTTAGTCCGACACCAAATTTGTCTTGTCCTTTTGCACACAAGTCTAGGTACTTCCCTGTTTAGCTCATACATTTGAGTACCCGGGCTAGAACATCTATCGGGATCCCATAGACTCGCCCAATTGAAAGGTTCTATCTTGGTCATCATCTATTTGCAGGCCTCAAAGATCACTGTTCATGTCGATACCACTAGCAATATAGTACTCTAAAAGCTCACCGGGTATTAACCGATGCACCAGCCAGAAAACTTTATGTACTCGTGTTCGAACCGTATTGATCGAACACTTCTTTGGAAAGTGGTCCCGACGTATCTCCAAGTTGTGGAACGGTTTGACTCTTCTTCCTTTTCTTTGGGTCAATTTCCTTGAATAGAGTGCGGTCAAAGTCCGAAAGTGGCGAGGGCTTGCTTGAATCCTTATCTTTCTTTTTCCTAGCTTCTATTTTTACGTCTAAGCACGTTTTGAGGTAGGAAGTAGGTCTTGAGCTCCGCCCGCCGCCTCCGCCCGCCTTCTTCGGGCACACCGACTTGAAGAATTTTTTGTTTATTTCTTTGACATCGGCGTCCAATTCCTCCTTACTCATTTCACCGGGCAATTTGTTGGGAATGAGCTTTTCGTTTCTTGGTCAATATTTTCTTCGCTCGCGCGCCGAAGACTGCGTTGCCTTTGTTGCCTTCTTAGTTGCCTTTGTCACGGGAGGAGGCATTGCGGCATCGCGTTGGCGGCGGTGATCGCACCTTTTTGCCGGCGCCGGTGGCGCCCCGAGGTGGTGGTGGTGGTGGTGGTGGAATTTTGTGGCGACGCCTTGGAGATGCGGCGGGGATGCCGTTGTGTCTTCTATTGGGCCATCGTAAGCACCGCCAGACTACTACGATCCTCCGGGGAGCCATCCTTTCCACCGGGTTCGGTAACTCAGAGGTACCGCGGCATCGGCATCCCGGGAATAACAATGTACCGTTTACGCCATGCAATAAATTGCTTCTCAACATCTCCTAGTTTTGTATCCCCGTCACCTCCCGCAATTTCAAGATCCACGTCGGCGTAACCTTCAACCACTTTATCCACCGAGACGGCAAAGAAATCCCGATTGGTATTATCGCGTCGCGTGAAGTCTTGGTGTCTTGGTACGGTCAATCGGACTAACAACCGCAATGGCCACCTTCATCGCATCGCCACCCTCCTTTGGGATGTGCAGCTCACATGGTGTCAACTTCTCGGTGATGTCATCCCAGGGGGAAAGCGCAGTCCGTGTCAACAAGACTTGGTCGTTGTGTGGAAGCACTGTTGCTTGTCACTTGATCGAGTGGCTACCCGAGCCGCAGCCGGTGGTGCACCGGAAAGCGGCTCATTCAATTGTAGCTGGACTTGCCTTTTGATTTCTTCTTGCATTTTTGCTTGCATTTCTTCTTCCTTTTCCTTCACTGCGTTAAAGATATTGCTCCAACATGCGCATGTGCTCTAACTCAAGCTCCTTCCTTCTCTCCGGTGGGTTCTATAGGTACCGATGTCATCCGGGAAACCAAACTTCCACGGAACGGCCCCTTTGCCTCTTGTTCGACCGGTGTGCTCGGCCGGTCCCAATGGCATATGTAAGTTCATCTCTCTCTCTATTGGGCCTGAACAAGCCAACATTTTTCGCTTGAAGAATGTCCATCAATCTTCTTGTTGCCTCCTCAAGTTTTTGGCCATGAATTACCTTGCCGGTCTCTCGGGCACAATTGTCCCCATGACCCGAAGCCCCCACCGCTTAGTGCGTTCGGGCCAGTTGAGTGTTTCTCGGTGTGATCCCCTTGCCGAGAAGCTCCTCTTCTTTTTGTCTCCACTTAGGAATGGAACTTGCATATCCACGAGAACCTAAGCGGTGGTGGTACTCCTTTTTTTCGGCATTTTGTTGGTTCTTTCTCGAAAGTTCCATTGCCTCCTCTCAAGTCTTGTACTCCACAAATTCGTCCCAATACGGGTCTCGCTGGCAATCGGAGCTGGAACTAACCAATTTGGAGTCAGGTTCTTCTTGACATATTTGGTGTACAAATCCTTCTTCCAGACACGAATTGTTTGGCCATTTGTTTGATACTCCGGTTCTTAACTCTAGCCACCAAATCTTCATGGGTGATGACATGGTGGTAATTATCTGTGGTCAAACGAGAATTTCAATTCAACCTCTTGCCGATTATATCTTTGTCAAGATCGAGACGAACTAATATGAGGTGCACTCTTCCTCATCTTCCATAGCCGACATGTGATCGGGATCCTTTCCCTTACAAGGTACCCACAATGGTATATATATTTTTTGGCATGTTCTCCTAGCACTTGTCCTCTTCCCACATGGAACTCGAGATGATATATCGCCGGCCCAATGGCTTAACGGGCCCTCGAGTTGTCTTACTATTGGCAGTAGTTGACGTTGATGCGTAAGGCCGATATACAAAGACATTTCAAATAAGAAGAAAAAAATATATATATATATATATATATATATATATATATATATATATATATTAATTCTTACAAAATGAACACATATATACCTCCTCGTCATAATGCCACGGGTTGTTCTCGCACAAAATCCATTAAGTATTGGTCGACATCCGCATCTTCCATTTCATTATTATTATGATCGCCAACTTCATCATTGCCACCACCGTGGATAATATTCATCATTAATTCTTCATCATCCATGTTGATGTTGTCTCTTGGATCGGCCATCTATCCTCGAAAAACAAAAAAAAAAAACATACTAAGTTTTTATTTTACATGTTACGTTGTACATCGTAACACGTTTGACGCCGCCGAAACCCTAACACATGGATTCGTCGGGAAGTAAGTTTTTAGTTTAGTTCTTCATCGGAAACCCTAACATGCGTGCTTTTCGTCGGAAAAACTAAGTTTCAATTTGACATGTTACATTGAACTCTTTGTATACATGGATCGGAAACCCTAACACATGGATTCGTCGGGGCCACAGTTTTTTAGTTTAGTTCTTCGTCGGAAAACCCTAACACGCGCGTGCTTTTCGTCGGAAAAACTAAGTTTCAATTTGACATGTTACATGGATCGGAAAACGCGTCGACGTCGTCGGAAACCCTAACACATGCATTCATCGAAAAGTATAGTTCATCATCGCGGAAACCCTAACACACATTCGCTAAACATCTAAAGTTGCCGGAAACCCTAACACACACGTGCTTTTCCGTCGGAAAAACTAAGTTTCAATTTTACATGTTACATCGATCAAAACGCGTCGACGTTGTCGACACATGCATTCATCGAAAAATATAGTTCATCATCGCCGGAAACCCTAACACACATTCAAAAAAATCTAAAGTCGCCGGAAACCCTAACACATTCGCGAAAAATCTACAATCGCCGCCGCCGGAAACCCTAACGGTTTTACCATTGTTTACAATTCTCATACAATCTCTAACAATCATATACAATTATTCTCATTTTTTTTACAACTTTTTTTTAGATTTACAGCATTTTTTTTAAAAAAAATTCTCGGAATTTTTTCTACCTTGACCGGCCGGGGCTGGGCGCGCGCTGGGCGGGGCGCAGGGCGGGTCGGCGGCCGGTCGCGTGGGGAACAGGGATCGCGGGCGCACGCACGGGCTGCCGTGACGTCGGAGGCGGAGGCGGCGTGGAGGCGGCCGTGGAGGAATGGCCCGCCGGGCGCGGGGGCGAGGGAGCCCGCCCGGGACGAGGCGGTGGGGCGCTGAGGGCGGCGCGCCGGGGGGGCGAGGGCGGCGCTGCCGCGGAGACGCGCGCGGGCGGTGACGAGGTGCCGGAGGTGTCGCCGAAGTCAGCGCGCGGGCGCCGAGGTGGACGTGGCGGCCGCCGGCCGGCCGCGTCGCAGACGGGCAGCGTCTGGGAACAACGACATCACATGGACGACGGGCCCGGGCGAGACGACGTCGGGAGGGGGCGCCTTGGGCGGGGCGACGACGACCACGCACGGGCGCCGGCGAGACGACGACAGAGACGAAGACGACGGGGCGATCCGGATCGGAGGGGCGGAGGAAGGAGGGAACAGCGCCCGAAGATTATATACCACGGGACTTACTCCCGGGCTCGCTCACCAGTAGGGAGTAGAGAGCCCTTTACTCCCGGCTCCACTCCCCAACCGGGAGTAGAAGTCCCTCTTTACTCCGGCTGCACTCGTCCGGAGTAAAGGTGAATTTTGGGCGACAGCCCCACCTTTACCCCTGCCGAGTGCGGCGGGGAGTAAAGGTGAAATTTTTCACATCTCCCGCCTCATCGTTTCATCCTTTTTTTTTTTTACATTTTCTTTTCATTTATACACTACAATTCATTTTAAATATAGAAAATTACATAGCAATTTTAAAACTTTTGAAAAATTGAATTTAACTACACATTGTTTTACTCCACACTATAAAAATATGTAACCTAAAAAAATTTTACCTTTTTCTATTGACTAGCTATGATAATGTAGTTAATAATCAATAATTCATTAATGCAAAATTGTTGCCATTAAATAAAATAATTAAATATAATGTATTTTGACAGAACATTATTTTTACATTATCTCGACGTAAAAAGTCGACATTACTTGTTTTTTAAAAGTATATTCGTAGCATTGTCAAACATTGTCAAATGGAAGAAACTAATAAAGATGTTCGGTCATAATTATTACATATAGGGTTGTCTCAAAATACGATATTACACAAACACTAAATTAAGTTGGCTTCTATCTTGTCCATGGAGTGTCTTCTTCATTGAGTAAGATGGAGGGATCCTTGCTCACTTTGAAAGGCACAATTTGATTTGCTTCTCATAATCTTTCGACATGTCCGACTTGTCCTCAATTCCTACGATGTTTGATTTACCCGAAGAACTATGTGGCGCCTGGGCTCATCATTTGTTGGCTCCTTGTTGTTTTTCCCTTTCTTAGGTTTTGTAGCCATGTCTTTCACATAGAATACCCGACTTACATCTTTGGCGAGGACAAATGGTTCTTCTTTATAACTGTGGTTTTTAGATCCATCGTTGTCGACCCATAACTGGGTCAATCGCTAAAGCCCCGCCCGGCCAACTTCACCCACCGGCACTTAAACAAAGGGACCTTGAAATTACCTCCATAGTCTAGTTCCCATATGTCCTCTATGCAGCCATAAAATGTTTCTTTCACCCCATTTGGGTCTTCGGCATATATTCGAACACCAATCGCTTTTGGTTTGTGCTCCTTTTATCCTGGGATACCGTGTAAAATGTGCTACCATTTATTTCATACCCTTTGTATGTGAGGACATGCCACGATGGTTGTGCAGCCAACCTATATAGCTGCCCGAAGACTCGATCACCTTGACATTTTTTTTTTCAACCAACCGATAAAACTTGACAAGTGCTCACGCCTAATAGAATCCTCATCCATGTCAGAAACTTTGATCGTATTAGCTCCTTATGTTCTTGGATATACGGACACACCAAAGTGCTTTTTTGCGTAACCGTGTATTGTGCTTTGTCGAAATTATTATCCTCCATACCGATATATGTTCTCTTTCCTAGTGTTCTCTTTCCTAGTGTCCCCTTTCCACTTAGCCTTCCCTCATGTCGCGATTCAGGGACACCAATTGGGTCAAGGTCGGAATAAAGTCAACACGTAACTCAATGACCTCCTCCTCGTTCGTAGCCCCTCGGCGATGCTTCCCCTCGGGCGAGCCCGGTTAGAACATATTTCTTCAAGATTCCCATGAACCTCTCAAAAGGGAACATGTTGTGTAAGAACACGGGACCGAGAATAGCAATCTCTTTGACTAGGTGAACTAGGAGGTGTGTCATGATATTAAAGAAGGAGGGAGGGAACACCAACTCAAAGCCGACAAGACACCGAACCACATCATTCTCAGCTTAGTTAATTCCTCGCGGATCGATTGCCTTCCGAGATATTTTCATTGAGAAATGCACATAGCTTCACGAGCAACAGACGTACTTTGGGAGGTAGAATCCCTCTTAGCGCAACCGAAGCAACCGTGTCATGAGCACGTGGCAATCATGGGACTTTAAGTGTTGAAATTTCTTCTCCGGCACATTTATTAATCGCTTTATATTTGAGGAGAATCCAGATGGTACCTTGATGCCGTTTAGGCATTCAAACATGCTTTCCTTCTCTTCTTTGGTAAGACTAAAGCTAGCGGTGGCCTAAGTATTGGCGCCCATCATCGCCCAATCGCTTCGTGTGTGTCCTTATGCTTCCCGCACACACCCATGAAGCCTAGCAGGTTGACACAAAGATTCTTTGTTAGGTGCATCACGCCAATTGCATCGCGAACCTCTAGGACTTGCCAATAGGGTAGCTCCCAAAATATTGACTTCTTCTTCCACATGGGTGCATGACCTTCATCATCGTTTGGAACGTGTATGCTGCCAGTCCCTTCCCAAACACTACTTTGACATCGTTGACCATCTCCGCACATCCTTACCAACCGGCTATGCGAGGCTTGGCATTGTGGTCTCGCGGTACCGCTTGAAATGTTTCCCTTTCTTTCTTAACACGTGACTCTTGGGAAGAAATCGACGGTAGCCGTGGTACACGACCTTTCGACGCTTTTTCAAAAAATACCCTTACAATCCGCGGAAACAAAGGCGTGCAAGCATTATATCCCTTGTTTGACTGTCCCGATATATTACTTAGAGCCGCCAATCGTTGATTGTTACAAACAAATGAGCGCGCGAAGTCAAAGTGTTCCCGTTTGTACTCATCCCACATACGCATAACCGGGTTTATCCCACAAAAGAAGAAGCTCGCCAACTAGTGGCCTCGTGTACACATCGATGTCGCTTTGTGTCGCCGGGCTTGATGAGTATCGGCATCATAATGAATTTCCGCTTCATGCATATCCATGGGGAAGGTTGTAGATAGACAGAGTAAATGTGCCGTGCTATGGCTAATGCTCGATCCCCGAAGGGGTTAAAACCATCCGCATTTTTAAGGCAAACCTCACGCTTCTTGCATCATCCGCAAAAATCCTTGAATTCTGAATCGATTGCTCTCCACCGTGACCCATCGCCAGGTGCCTCAACTTGCCGCCTATCTTACGGTCTTCTTTGTGCCATCGCATCAACTTTGCATGGTCCTTGTTTCGAACAAACGCTTCAGCGTGGTATTATCCGAGCGCACCACATAACCTTAGCGGTGGATTTTCAACCTAGGCCTTTCGCCATCAACATCACCAGGATCGCCTCGCCTCGATCTTATACCGTGATGCATGACATGTCGGACATTCATCCAACTTCTCGCTATCCTCGCCATAGTACAGAAACAATCATTAGACATGCATCAATCTTTTTGATTGTTAATCCCAAAGGACATACAACCTTCTTTGCTTCGTGACGTGCCGGGCAGCAACTCATTGTCCTTCGGAAGCATCTTCTTCCTCGATAGTCAATAACCGCTAAACGCATTGTCGAAAACACCATTCTTCGCCTTCCACCGCAGCAATTCTAGTGTGGTACCCAACTTTTTCTGCCCGAATCATAGCTTGGGTACAACAACTTCTTGTGGTCCTCTAGCATGCGCCAAACTTCTTCTTCTCCTTTTCTTTTTCGCATTCATTCTGCGGCTTCACGAATAGCCCGATCAAGCCCATCAAGAGGCTCATCTCCCTGCTGGCACCGGTGCCTCCTCTCGCATCTTCCTCCATTGCAATATTTTCTATGACATCACCAAATTCAGCATATTCAGCAATAACATTGTCGCCATCCCTCCTTCGCCTTCACCTTCTTCCATTGGGACACCGGTCTCTCCGTGCTTGGTCCAACAAACATAGTTGGGCATGAATCCCGACTTATACAGGTGTAAATGAAGGATATGTGCTTTGGAAAACTCTCTCTTATTCCCGCACAAGGCACATGGGCAACACATAAAACCGTTTCGCTTTGTTTGTTTGGGCCGCACATAGGAACTCATGCACCCCACGCCTCGTACTCATCGTCGTCGATCTACGTTGTACATCCAATTTCGCTTCATCTCTGTAATTTTTAACATAATCATTGTATGAAAAAAGTAAACACCACATACATTTAAGTAAATACATAACATGCATGAATAGTACATTTTATTATTTTCAGATTGTGTCGCCTACGCTTTTGTTTGCTTGCATACAACAAACTCCACTAAAGTAGAGGAAGAAGAACAAGACATTAATTAAAACAGTAACATCCTTCGTAGGGCACTAAGCAATGAACCTAAGAAGCTAATATTTTCGCCTCGGCATCTCATGAATCTCCATTGATACACCTTCGTCATTGTTATTTGGAATATTTGCACCATGGTAGGCCGCCAAAGCTTCAGCTTTTCGTGTTGTATTTTTGTAACAATTTCGTGGTAGCGATGGACCCGAAAGCATGGCAATCCGCCAGGTTCGATAGATCCCCTCGGTACGCGCCCAACATGCACTACGTACCATGCCATGTTTCCTACACATGTCAATAAATTAAATTGATTTCTAATTTAGACTACAAATTAATGATTTACACAATTTGGTAAATTAAGTTAACTTCCTCATTTTTCTAATCAAAAGAAAATTACATAAACAACTATATTAATATAAAGTGCAAAAACATGAAAAAAATGACAAAAATGAGGGGGAGGAATTGCCGAACCTTTAATCCCGGTTTGGTTGGGGAACCCGGAGTAAAGGGGGTTTAGCAGTTTTCGTGGGAAGAAAAATGCGTTTGAAAATTCAAGACGGGCGGGGTATTTATAGGAGGGAATATTATTCCCGGCCGGGCGGGGCGCCAAGGGCGCACGGCGCTTTACTCCCGGCTGGTAATTAGAACCGGAGTAAAGATACATTTACTCCCGGGTAAATTTCCAGCCGGGAGTAAACGCCATTTTGGCCTCGAGACTAAAAGTCAGTTCTGTAGTAGTGTATGTAATTAATTATTTTGTTTACCCATATTTCATACTCCGGGCATGCGTCTTTTGCTATATTTAATGTTCGATGTGATGGAAATCATAGAAATTTTGGAAAAAGTTGGGGAACTAAACACACCCAAGGGTTTAGGGTTTAGGGTTGATATGGAATAACTGTCCTCCATGGCACTGACATGCAGGAGGAAGTGGCGGCACTAGATAGCAGAATTTGCCACCATAGCACTATGCCCGTGTTGGGCAGTAATTCCATCTAGCCAATTGCATCAACAGTTGTATTGAACATCCCTTGTTCTCCACCGAGAACACATGCTGCCTTGGTGTTCCATGTTCATCGAGGCGACGCTGGTAGTGGCTATGCACCAGTTCCAAGGGATGGTGCACGCTATCTGGAAAGGAAACATGGTAGCTTGGGAGGCCACACATACACCAAGGCGATGGTATGCCCATGCCCCTTAGTTGAGCATATATATGCGGAATGTGTTGTGCCCATAATATGGGCAAACAGTCCATGGTCGAAAATTGTAGCTCTGCCCAAAACATTGGATTAGCAAGCCGCAAATCTGTAACTATTATGATCTCATTGGGATGTACAAAGCTGACGACGACGCACCATCAGTTTGATCTCGGGCTCTCAAGGCCCGAACTCGTATAATTATCATCTCCATGTATGCAACTATGTGTACAGATGGCAACAATATTCTCAATTTCCCTCTTGATTCATGAAACTGCAGTTGGTCACTTCCATCTTGCTCTGAATGTGCAGACGCCCTCCTATTGTGCATCCTGTATTTCTCAAGAAACACCAGAATCATAGAATCCCTTTCAGCAAACCTCACAACAAACATGGGCAATGAATCTTCATGAGATGGATGAATCTAAGGGGATCATCTGAATTTCTGGCCTGAAGATGGCGTTTCACTTCATCATTTGCCAGCCCATCCGCCTTCATCAGCTATCCCTTATTTTTGCTTTGGGGTGGCAACTCCAAACATGGCATGCCATGAATTAACTCAATAATTCCATGTTTCTGTTTCTAATGTGGCAAGCCATTATGTAAAACTAACGTTTTGGTGGCCCAAAATTGTCAAGAAAAATTGTTAATTTGGCATCTAAAATAAGAAGGCTCACCAAGGATCCACTGAGTTAATTCGATCAAGGAAGCAACAAACAAGTATATGTGAAGAAACACCAAAATCAGATAATCCTTGTCACCAATCCTCACAACAAACAAGTGCAATGAATCCTCATGAAATGGATGAATGTAAGGGGATCAGCTGGATTCCTATCCTGAAGACAGAGCACCCGATGAATGCTTTAGAGTGGCAATTGCAAGCATATATACATCCCATGAATGAACTCATTAATTCCAAGTTTGTGTTTCTAAGATGGCAAGCAATTAGGTAATACTAACATTATTGTGCATGGCCCAAAATTGGCAAGAAAAATATGAATTTCGAATCTGAAGAAGAAGGCTCATCTAAGCTAGGACACTACTGAGTAGATTAAAGGCAGCAACGAACTGGCGAGGGGATAAGTGGTCGAGGGGAAGCATAGTGGATCCCAAAACATGTCAATGCAGGAGCCAGCAACATGTCCAGAATACGTCCAATACAATCTTCGGTTGACTAAAAGTGTGGGATACATTTTTGTTCATGGTAAAAAAAAAGCATGTGGAAAAATATGCCTTTTTATGTATGCACCAGACTATGTGAGATACATTATTTTTTAGGTTTCTGTATGGCTGCGGTTTACTTCCTGCAATCTCAAACATTGGGCGCTGGCAAGTTGACCAAACGGAAGTTGATCAGCGCACTCACCTCCGAGCTAGAGGTGCCAGGTAACTGGATGAACTCCAAGCCATAGATTCTGCCACTGGACTACTGGAGACGTAGACTCCGAGTAGGCACGACATGTGGCACGTGCAAAAGTCTAGGATGAAGTGTTGGGAGGCACCGCGAAGCTAGCACTAGCTGGTGAGCGCAACATTAACAAGGCTGCTCCGGCGTCCAATGCAGAGGTGTCTTTCTCTGCCGGCACTAGCTGTGCTAGCTCCATCGCGTTGGAGCATATGGCTCCGCCATCTTCTCTAGCTCCGACGAGCCTCCACCACCCCATCCTGGTACAACTGTCCATGTCGTCGCCAACTACCCTATATACCCCAATGACTATCCACATCATGCCTGGCCTACCAGCCTGCCCCCGATCATATCCATTCAATAGCCCATCAGTGTTGGTCATAGAGGAGAGCTCGGCAGAACCATAGAATGCAGACCCAGGAGGATGAGACGAGAGAGAGAGAAGAGATGGAGGAGGAGAGGCCTACCTGGAGCTAGATCAGGTGGATCCGACACTATCACCATCGCCACCGCATCCGTCATGGCCGCACGCGTTGGAGGTGGTGAGCCGTTGGCGCTAGCGTGGGGAAGAGATATGGGTCACGGTCACGGGTGTAGGGGCTGCCTCACTAGAAATCTGAGTGAGAGAGAGAGGCGGCAGCGGCCGAGGTAGAACTGAAGACGCAGTGGGGGTGGGGGAAAGAAAAGGCTGCACACAGGATGTGCTAGCACCTGGCAGATTTTATTTTAACATTTTTGAGGAAATAATATATATTTGTCGTACAATTTTTGTTTATTTTTTTGAATTTGCTTAAATTGAAATTAAAGTTTCTTAGGAAGTTGGCCTAATATTTTAAAAGTGTGGGATACATTTTTCTAACTTTGGTATGTCATTAAGTTCTTGTGTGTATTCATTTTTTCGCTAAATAAGTATCTTCTTTTTTGGGGGACATTAAATGATTTTCAGTATGCCATTATTCATAAGATTGGCATGTACGTTGGATCAGGAAGAGGATTCTGAGCTCGCGGATCCGGTGACGAGCTACTCAAGTTGCAGGATTATTGGCCAGGTATCCTTTTCCACCCACATATATCCTGTTTTTCATCTTCGGTTCATGCTGCGGCAGGCCAATCACACAGGTCACCGCCGGCCAAGCTGTATTTGAGGTTTCTTACGCCATTCTCAAGGATAATGTAGATTGCGTCTCTGGCAAGCAAATTGGCCGGGACAACATCGATGATGGAAAGGGGGTTGTAGCTGTCCGAGGCACAAAGCACCCTGCCCAAAACAGAGTATGTGTGCACGGGCAGGAGATGCACTTCTGATGGTCGGTGATAGGATCCTAGACGCTAAGAGTCTGTGATGGCTGGTGCTCAGCTTGGAACAGCACGCGACCGTGGCGAGAATCGACAATGTGTTAGGAGGTGGTGGGAGCGCCGACGGTGGCGATTCCGAGCTGGGGAACTATCATATCAAGGACTGTATGCTGGGGACGTACTGTGGAGCCCGGGTGCCTTAACAGGCTTAACGTACAGGTCCTAGCTAGAAGCAGGCCGGAGGCGCCCGGTGCAAGGCATGTTACTAGCGGAGGAACGTGCCGTCGGAGAGGAAGCGGCACCAGAACTTGAGGGAGGTGCGAACGAGGCACAGCGGGCCTTCAGCCGGAAGGCCGAGGAACTTGGACGTCTTCCACGAGCGCTCGCAGCCGAGGCGGCACCATCTTGTTCGTTCTCTGCAAGATCGGGGATTCTTCCCAGCTGGCGGTTATCATCGTAGTGATCCAAATGGCAGTGGAGTTTGCATCTATTAAATTGTCACGTCTACTATAAATATTCGGCGATAATACAACATGCGAGTGCAAAAATGTGTCTATTAGAAGTCTAGAATGCAGATCCTGGACGAGAGACGAGAGAGAGAGAGAGGAGGTGGACGACACGAGGAGAGGTCTACTCCTACCGCTGGCGCCGTCGCCGCTGCATCCGCCATGGCCGCACACGTGGGAGGTCGTGGGCAAATGCGTGTGCACAACCACGGGGCGCCGGAGATTGTCGGACGCGGGTGCAGGGGGCTGAGATCTAAGTGAGAGAGATGGGTAGAGGGAATGGAGGTGGAAGACAGTGGGGGGTGTGGTGTGGTACGGGTAGTAGTGGGAGAAAAAAGTGTGCACACAGGATGGGCGCCTATACGTTTTTAATTTTAGCAAGTCCGAAGAAATAATCAACATTTTTCATACTAATTTTGTTTATATTTGTTTGAATTTGTGCAAATTAAAATTGAAATTTATTTGAATTTGGCCTGGTACATTAAAAGTGTGGGATACATTTTTTCAAGGTTTGGTATGTCATTTATTTATATGGGCTCCTTATTGTGTCTATATATTTTTTTTGCTAAATTAGTATCCTCTTTTACGTGGAATGAATGATTTTTGGTATGTCCTTTTTCATATGACTAGTAGTATTCCCCGTATGCGTTGCCGCAGGCTTTTCTTCAAAATAAATCTATTATACAAAAAGAATTGTGTGTTGACATGGAAATTTAGAGATGAAATTACAATATGAAGAGCAAATGCTAAAATGGTAGATTATTCAGTCATACTCTTCCTAGAAATACGGTTAAAAAGTCTGGCTACAAACACATGTGTGAGAAGAACGAATGAAAAAATGAGGAAAATGATTGATTGAATTGCCTTGTCTTGTGCACGATTGGCTGGCTGCCTAGCTTGCTCAATGTCTCTATTGTTTTGGTAATTGGTACCGACCCATGTGCACCCATGGGTTTCGGCCTTCTAGGACGGACTGCCTTTGGACTCCATACATATTGACAGATATCATATCCTACCAAAAAATCCCTGATTCTCTGATATCTACTTATCCTATGCATTTGGCGGTAGCAATCTCCTGTATCTGGTGGGGAGGGGGCTCCAGGCTCCTCGAGGGCTCGTGCTTAGCGGACGACCGACGGCATGCGTCCGGGCATCATGCTGCAGCATGGATCCAACCGGAGGGGCCAGTTGTGTGGTTGCACCAGCCAGGCGACAGGCTCGTAGGTGCCGAAGGGGTGTCGGCGGCAGCGACATCCATATTCCATAGAACTAGGAGAGCCAGGAAGCCGAAGGGGGTGTCGGCAGGAGGACGAAAGCATCGTGCTTGTCGTACACCACACTTCTCTGATGACTCTTTTGTGGCTCTTCCATCTCTTATGATATGATGCATGATGTGGTTCTGCGGACTAATCGACGACATTATTCGGGCCCGGGGGCATCATACTGCAACATGGATCCAGCCGGAGGGCCCAGTTGCGTGGTTGCAGCGGCCAGCCAGGCGGCAGGCTCATAGGTGCCGAAGGGGTGTCGCGGCAGCAACATCCATATTCCATGGAACTGGGAGAGCCAGGAAGCCGAAGGAGGTGTCGGCAGGAGGATGCAAGCGCATCCTCCTGCCGATAAAACAGCATCAACAGCATCAAAAGGATTGTTGGGAGAGTTTCTTTCTCCATTGATATATCAACTATGGTACTGTGTTTTTCTCTCACAACAAAAACAGCATCAAACGCAGAAACCATCAGCCGAATAGCAAGAAAACATAGATTTCATCCTGAACCTTAAGACCTGACCTTATACACTCAAAATTTGATTTCCCTCGGGTTTTAGGCTCCATCATTTTCGTTGATCACCTGGCGTCACCAGCATTGACCATTTGTTGGAGAATAAGGCAATCTAGCTTTGTCGCATTCCCCAACTGTGCCTCTGTTGTTTCCCCTAACCCCATCACGCCATTCAAGCTCGATACTATGGATCTAGCAGCACCTATATGGGCTAAGACGACGGCAAACTCCGACAATGGTATTGTAGGGGTGGGGGCGACGGTGGAGAGCAGAGGAGAAACGACTTTAGGGCTATTTGGATGTATTCGGTTTGGCATCAATCCATATATTGTTAGAGATCATGCTATTATCTTTAGCTGGCAACTGCTAGGTCACTGTTTACGTGTATCTCTAAAATTATTCTTAAGCCAATATAAGACCCGTGCATAATTAAGGGTGATGCCACGAGAAGATGAATTAGCTAGAAGATCTAAACTATTAATAATCAACATCACCTCTGCAAGATAAATTAGCGCACCAAGAGCTTTTGGACATACCATGTTCGCATTATCAACTCTGCTCCATGGTATGATGTTTTTCTTTCACAACAAAACAAAATCAACCAAACAACAAGAAAAGATAGATTTAAGCCTGAGGCTTAAGACCTGATCTTATACTAGTATCACGCCCGTGCGTTGCTACGGGATAACTAAATTTTGTATAAAAAACACACTAATCGCATGATAAAATAATGAAATTATAAAATTAAACAATAATATTAAAGTGATATTTAATCCAAACAAAGTTTTGTGACATTCAATGAATTTTAGAGAAGAGTTACAAACATATCAACATAGAACATAGATGTTATACAAACTCCGCATTTGTAAGGAACTCAATCATTGTTGGCCTCGGTGTGCCCATCAACACTACCTGTAAAAAGCTATCTCACTCTTATTGAATTGCACTATTAAGTTAGAGGCTGACAAATCAACACATGAAAATCAACGGTGCGTGTAAATAAAACAATACCTTTATAGTTGAGATGGATGAAAAGGAACGACCTCCTAAACGACAGGCAGTATACTGCTTAATCTACAATTACATGATCAAATTGGTTAGTTAAAGGGTAAGCTTGTATAACACATATTGGAAACCAGAGTAACATTTGTCATGCTTGAGTACTCTAAACAACTCTAGAAAGCACATATGACCTTGCAACTAACATGAAGCTCCAGCTAGACAATAACCGGATCTTTTAAGTACTTTTCAGCTGAAAAAACAGAGAACGAGGCAGCCACCACGCAAGCTCAAGCAAAGAGCCAAAGACACCTAATTGTTAGACCACCTTCAAAAAACATAGGCCACGAAGTGGCAAACACTAAGCCCACATAGCATTAGAAAGACAGGACGCTATGCATATATCAAATTAGCACGGTGAATTGAAACCTTTTTAAAAAATTCAGTTCAACTATTTATCAAATTCAAACGGTGGAAACTGAAACCACTCTAAAAGGTGAACTGCATGCACCTGCTACAACTAATCAAGATTGCATGGTGGAATAGACAATTGGCAAAACTGCAGATGCATGTCTGAAATGAGTAATATCCTGCATACTACAAGACTTATATATGTCTTTATCGGACATAAGAATTTTAAATATTTCTATATGTGATATTTCTAAAAAACTTTGTTGAGCCATCACTAACTTGAAGGGGAAAACATCAGTTAAATGAATGAAACTACAAAATTCAATATATTTCGACAGTCCATAATGCTGAATCTAAATTCTGAAACACACTCTGAACAAATCCATCATGTGCAGCAAATGCAGTGTCGTTCTAGCACTCAAGCAATCCATCATGTGCAGAAAATGCATGCCATAAGAAGAAGTATTAAAGATAAATCTAAAACACATAAAGTCTGCACTTTATGTCTTTAAGCAAGTTTCTTCTCCCTTAAACTTGGGGCACTACTCCTATATGCAAGCTATTATGACCAAATCTGTTTGCATAACCCAAAACTGAAA
The DNA here is from genome assembly GCA_015847255.1 of Hyparrhenia diplandra. Taxonomy (NCBI): domain Eukaryota; kingdom Viridiplantae; phylum Streptophyta; class Magnoliopsida; order Poales; family Poaceae; genus Hyparrhenia; species Hyparrhenia diplandra. The sequence continues at coordinate 856,212 of JADLZK010008368.1, forward strand.
GATTAGTATGCAGGAACATCCATTCATTCCTAACCTGAAAGCCAAAAGAAAACTTTAATACAGGTACAATGAACTGAAATAAAAATCACCGTGAATGCAAGTCACCTAAGACCAAATGTGGTACAGGAGATGCAGCATAAGACAAAGAAGAGAAGAACCTGTAAAGTCTTTTGTCATCTGCCATAATTCAAATACTCTTTTTTTATATATAGCAGATGAGCTGCTCTCTCTTGAGAGAAAGGAGATCTCTGAGAATTGCTTGAGCAGCTGCCACAGATGAACAATTGGTATTTACTAAATGCATGTAGAGAAGAATCTGCTTTCAAGGTTCACAAAATAGCATGCCAAACAGAACTGTACTCGAAATCGACAGATATGTAAGTGTTCATGAATATAATGATGAATGTGATTAAACTTATGTCTGCATGTACAAACAGACCAGTGGAGAACATGACTGTATATTTTTAGGACTGAACAAAAACATGATTCTTAGATGGAAATCAGTTAATATAATTCAACTCCCAGCAAACCAGGGCAGCCCAGTGTCATCTCTATTACCTGCAAGCATTGTCATATGTACGGGATGTGGGCCCCGACGGTGTAGATGACTTCAAATTTGCCCATGGATTGATCCAAATTTTATTGGCAGGAATATGATGTAACAAACCTCAAGTCATTTGTTCACCCAATATCTGAGGAAAAGAATCAGAATTAAGATGTTTTTAAGAGGCCATCGATACATCGACAATGTGTTTGTTATTGTTGATGGATCGACCTACCACAACACGTAAAAGACGCTGCTCGGGCTGCCTCGCCGCGAGGCGACTCGAGGGCGACTTCAGCCGCGCCGCCACAGCCCCCACCCGCCACCTCTCCGCCGCCCGCCGCCCTCGGCGGCGGGCGGCGGCGGTCAGCGGCGCCCGCACAAAAGTGGGTCTCGCCGCAGCGCCTCCACCCTTCTTCCCCGCCCCTCTTCCACTCCCTCACTCCACCTCTCCCATCTCAAGGACCCACCTCTCCCTTCTCCGTGGACCCGGCTTCTCCGAAAGCGGCTCTGGATGGTCCTCCTCGGCCGGATCTCTACCCCTCCTCCCACGGATCCATGGCTGGGCGCGCTGGGCGCGACGCTCGCTGGTCGGTTTCGCCCCGGCCCGGCGACGCGCCTGTCCCGGCGAGGTCGTGCCGCGCACCGGGATCCGGCCCTACCGGCCTTGGATCCGCCGCCCCAAGGCCGCCGACCCCCCCGGCCCTCCCCTCCCCGCACCACCACCCCGACTTGGCCTGGGATCCGGGCGACGGCGGCCACCGGTCTTTCCAGTGGCGGCTTTTCCATCCCATCCGGGCGACTCGGATCTTCCCTTCGCAGCCAACCACTCCTCCCCTCCTCCCGGCAACTGCATCCACACCGCTCCGACGCGCCCCGGATGGCCATGGCGCCCCCGGGCCCCCTTCGCGTTGCTCCCCGAGCGGTGGAGCTTTGCAGCATGGTGGTCCCGGCGCTGGCAGATGCTCCCAAGCGGCGGAGCCTCCGCCTCGCCACCTTGGTGCTGCTTTCGTGTGCTTCGCCGTCGGCCTCGACAAGACCCTTTGGGTTTCAGCGCTGCGGGCGGTGCAGTGCGCCTCCCACCGCAGCGTGCGAAGTCCGGGGCCGCGGGCTCGTGTGGCGTGGAGGCGACCGGGCGCCTCCCTTCGTCCGTCCCGGCCATCATGTGTCAAGCGCGCGCCCTCCATGCGAAGTCCGGAGCGGCTCCGCGGTGTGGCGGCGATCGCTCACAAGGGGATCTTTTGCCGCGCCTCCCACCATCTCGGGCGAAGTCCGAACGCTGCTCGCGTTTGGTGTGGCGGCGGCCAACATCCCTCTCGCGCAGCGAAGACGCTGGTCGGTGCGTGCCTCCCTCTCCGCCGCGGTGAGCCCATAATTGGCTCCGCGAGAAGTGGAGGCAGCCGACAACCCCTCTAGCTCGCCTAGGTGCGCACGCTTGCGGTGCGAGCCTCCCATCCTTGCGGGCGACTCCATAATGGCTTCGCGAGGTGTGGTGGCTACCGGGCGGTGTGGCAGCTATACCTCCACAGTTCGGGAGCGAAGGTTTCGGCGAAAAAGCTTCCGCATCTTTCGAGCCAGCCGACGAGACTCTCCTTCTTGAAGGCGCCGCTGAAGTTCCTTTACAGCTTCTTCACCTCGGCTCAAGGATCGGCGAAATCCTTGCCATGCTCTCGCCATTAACGATGATGATGTTACGGCGCCATACACCTTCCCTCGAGGCATAGTTGAAGAACTCTTGTGTCTTGGTGTAGTAGTCTTTGCTCGCTACTGTCCTCTTTGTGGTTGTGCCTCTCAGGCCACACCCCCCCCTCCCACCACCACCATCTTTCTACCTTGACGCTACGGCGTCATTTTGTGTTGTTTATTTTGTGGGTTAGCCACATCTTAGCCTCAGGGCAGAGGCCGTTGTACGGTTTTAGTCCGGTTTCCCATAATTAACTGGACGACAGGTTTGGCCTCGTTTTCCCCAAAAACGAGGTTATCCGCCATTTTGGGCACTTGAATATAATTCAGGTGGGGAACGCCCCGGTGAAAATTCAAAAAAAAATATAAGGATGCATCTGGAACATTGGGATTAAACCAACCAACAATGATTTTTTTCACCTTATACACACGAAACTTTAGATTCGAGCAAAACCAACAGAGTAAAAAATCACCTGCTCAAGCTAGTTGCTGGCCGCGGTGACGGAGCCAATTTTGATTATACCGAAGACCAAGGGAGCCTTTGTTGCGGACACAAGCCACAACAGCGGCGACCCTGCCGTCACCGAGGCAGCCGGCACGCGCGGCTGGCGGCGTCGGGACGTGAGCTCGTGGATCCGCTGGCGCGGGTGGTCGAGGCTGTGTAGGTCGGCGGCGTCCATGGAACACGCGTGATAGAGACCGGCGGGATGGGATGGAGGAGCGGGGTTTTCTTTTTGGTTGCACGGGAGGAGGGATGGATGAGAGGGGTTGCCGTGATTTTTTTGATTGTCGTGATTTGTTGGGGGGCAGCGGATTTTTTTCCGGGGCCTTCCATCGTAGGAGGGCAGCACAAGGCTGTACAGTGCAGGCATGTGTTGGCGATTTATTTTCTTTTTGCTCCAAGTCGCATGACAGATTTGTTTCCTTTTCTCCCACCAGGTCGCATGGGGTGCAGGATGGGCAGAACCAAAGCAAATGTCGCACCAAAAATTGTCTCCTCTTTGTTCTTTTTATGTTGTAAAAGATACTCAAATTCTGATGTCGCTCTAGACACTTAGGCTCCATTGTTTTCGTTGGTCACCCAGCCCGACGTGGCCGTCATCGACCAATTGTTGGAGAAGAAGGCAATCTAGCTTAATTCGTCGGCTTCCCGAACTATGGCTTTCTTGTTTTTCCTAACCCTATCCCGAACTATCGACGTGTGCCAGTTAATAACCTGAGCAGAAGTGGCAAACTAGCAGTTGATTCAGATTCAGATTCACATAACCGGCGCTAACTCCAAATACTGTTCAGCAGCAGAGCACTGAATTCATGCCATGTAGGTATACGTACGTACTGTCACCAGACTGTCTTTTTGTTTCATCCAAATGCAGCCGATCCACCAAATCAGACTTCCAATTTAAGTAATTGATTGAGTAATGCATTGAAATTAAATTGAATCATTATACAAAGCTTCCATGCCGGATCCTGTGGAAACCCTTCCGTTCGCTCGCGTCGCTCCCCACAGCGGGGTGACTCGAGTGGCCCTCCACCCCGCCGCCTCCGGTTAACTCGTCCCTGCTCTCCCCCGCGCCGCTACCGGAGCTGGCCGACGGAAGGCCTCTCGGCTGGCCGGGATGGTGGCGGCGTGGCCTTTACCCCTCGGCGGCACGTGCGGCAGCGGCTGGCGGTCCTTCCCCGCAAGGCGAGCTGCGTGGAGTCCGGGCGTGGGAGGCCGCAGCAGCCGTGGACGCAGCGCCGGCTGGTGCCCGGGCCGGTGCATGGAGATGGCGGCGGGGATCCCCTTTCCTCTCCTCCGGCTCCTTCCCCTCCTCCCGTCTTCAAGATGGCGGCGCGGGCGGGGACGGCTAGTCCGTCGCCCGGCCGTTCAGATCTGGTGGCAGGTTGGCGATCTAGTGTGCGGATGCGGATTTGGGCTGGCGGGCGGCGGCCTTCCGTCTCTTGCTCTTTGCCGCCCGGGCCGATGCTAGCGCTGGGGGTGGCACTCGCTGCTGCCTCTCCCATCACGACGCTGGTCTTGGTGCGGAGTGGGTGGATCCATCGCCCGGGGAGGCCGAATCCGTCCTCTGGCTGCGCTGGGCGGTGGTGCTGTGATGGTGGCGGTGGTGGGTTGCGGGCGGCCGGGGCCCGTGACGGCGTTGGGGACGGGCGCTTCTTACGCTCGTCCCTCCCTTACGCCCTAGCAGCTACTCGCAAGGTGTTCAAGACGGAGGAGGAGGCATCCGCAGGGGACGACGGGTTCGGGGCCTTGTGTCCGGATCTGTCGGCCCGAGGCCAAGGGGCGGCGCCCAAGATGGTGGACGCCGCACCACGGAGTAAGGCCTGGTACCGGTAGGTCGCCGGGCTGGCGGGGTGGCCGACGCAGCGGCTCTGCGTCGCGCGTGTGTGGCCGGGCGTCGGTGCCCTTTAGGCGGCTCCTGCAGGTTGGCTGCCAACGATTTAACGATGAAGACAAGCTGGGACCCGACATCCGGGCGGCGTCTATGCTGCGGTTATTGGGGTGAAAGCCTAGCGGCGGGCGGCGCTGCGGGCGCTGAATTCCCCGATGAGGGCGTCGTGGTGCGCAGCATTCTTTCACGGGTGAAAACCTGGTCCTGGACGAGCGATGAGCGGCCGGCAATTAAATTGAATCCTTTGAATTATTTTCAATCGATGTAAACTGCCTTCTTTAATTTTTTTGATCTGTACAAGATGAGCGGGCGGCGATTAATCACTTCTGTTCCTTACCAAGCCACCAAGGCGAGGACAATCCCACTCTCTCTGCATCCTCGGCCCCACTGGCAGAGACACTGCATCATTGGCCCCACCGGCAGAGAAAGTCCTCACCTCACAGTCCGCCTTCGCTTTCCCCAACCAAATCAAAACCCTCGTCCCGCCGCCGCCGCCGCCAACAATCAGGATGGCTCCCGCGACGGTGCTGCTGGACGAGCTCGCGGAAGAGATCCTCGTGCGCCTCCCGCCGGACGACCCCGCGCTCCTTGTCCACGCGGCCCTCGTCTGCAAGCGCTCGCTTCGCCTCATCGCTGACCCCGGCTTCCACCGCCGGTTCCGCGAGTTCCACGGCGCGCCGCCCATGCTCGGCTTCTTCCACAACGCCAGAAGCCTCGACGCCGCCAGCAGAGAGTTAAGCTTGGTCAGCAGAACTGACCAGGGATTCGCCGTCATTGTTGACAAACCTTCCACTGTCGCCCGCTTTGTCCCCACCTCCACCCTCCGCCTGCAGCCCCGTGCCAACTGGCGCCGCCACTGGCGCGTGGTCGACGCCCGCCACGGCCGCGTCCTCCTCCTGAAGAAGTCAACCTTGGGGAACAATCACTTCCTTGTCTGGGACCCCGTCACAGATGAGATGCATGAACTGGGGATTCTGCCTCTGTCCTGGTACGACCTCGACAATTTCAATGTCGCGGTGTTCTGTGCTGATGCTGGCTGCAGCCACCTTGACTGCCGCCACAACCCTTTCACCGTTGTCTATGTGAGGATCACACAAGACTGCAAGACGAAGGACTACATCTTCTCGTCGGAGGCTGGTCAGTGGGATCTGTCTTCTAGGCCTTACGCCGATGCTCAACAAGGCGACTATCTGGACTTGGGGCCCAGTGTTCTTGTGGGGAACTTACTCTACTTCGTGATCGCGACAAACACCAGAATCCTGGAATACAATGTGGCCACACGGGAAATGGGTGTCATTCATCTGCCACCTGGTTGTTCCTCAAAATGGCGAATTATGCTCATGACTGCTGAGGATGGTTGCCTGGGATTTGCCACTGTGCATATGTCACAGCTCTGTCTATGGTCAAGGGAGATTGGTTCTGACAAAGATGCAGGGTGGGCACAGAGGATAGTCATTGACCTCAACATGCTACTCCCCATTGGTTCCCTGAACTTTTTCTTACCTTGTGTGGTTGGCTTTGCAAATGGAATTTGTGTCATTTTTGTGCACACTTGTGATGGGCTCTTCACTATTGATTTAAACTCCAGTCAGGTCAAGAAAGTACGAAAAGCAAGTGATGACTCCTGGGTTTTTCCATACATGAGCTACTGCACCCCAGGTACTTGCCTCATATGCATTGTCCATGTTTAGTAACACATTACAATTGTAATTATCTATGATCCAGTTCAATCCATTTATGACAATGAAGTATAACAATTTCATAGTAGCATGCTACTGACTTATAATGGACTACTCTATTTATGTTGCCTAGATATGCCCTAAGAGTTTATTTGTCTCCTTCAACGCTTTAGGACAGACAATGGATCATTATAATTGATCTGAATTTAGGCTGGGCTAGTAAGCCACTTAACAGGAGAGATACATTGTCTTTTTCTTGTGCGTATGTGTTTTATAAGAAGGCGTTACGTACATCAGTTTCTATTCTATATGTCAACTATCCAACCTTCTTTAAACCTTTGCATCCTTTGCCATGATCAGTGGCGTAGCCACATTGGGGCGAGCTAGGGCAGCTGCCCCAGCTAAAGTTGGTGCATGACCTTATTTTTTACCATGCAGTTCGCCCCAGCTAGTTTTTTTCCCTGGCTACGCCACTGGCCATGATCTATCATCAGTTGTCACTTAACAACATAGAGATATGGATGATTATATTTTTAAAAAACGAAATCAGAAGGGCAGACTGCCACTTCGATTTTTTACTAAGGGTTGCAGGGTTCGAACCGGGTCTTCCTAGCATCGACCAGGACCTGGCTGCACTAGCCAGTCGGCCCACGAGAGCCCTGCATATGGATGATTATATTTAACCTTGGAGATGTGTCAATGATCAAATCTAGCTGTTACCTAGTAATGTACCCAGCAGGAGATATATATGTTTTCTCTCTTCTAAAGCCATGACTTACATGTGCTTCTATACTGATTATTTTAGCATCCATTTTCTGTTATGTCACTTAATAATATACAAACAAGGATAATTTTGAGGGAACACAAACAAAGATAATTGTACTTGCGCTAAACAGAGCACGATTCTTTGTCAAGCTTGTGGTCCAAATTCTTTTAAAACTGTAAAGTTTGGCTGTTACCTGACAGGGCAGATAATAAACTATTGTTGTTTGCCTGTTCGTTTAGCCTATTTCTTATGATTTATGTCATCTGGTTAGACGCAAATATTCATTGAGGGGAACTATTGGTTCTCAACAAGCTGATGCTATGTTCAATTTTCATGCATTCCTGCAGCATTAAGAGCAGCAACAACCTCTACAGACGAGGGACCAACTATGGGTGCTTCAAGTGCATAGGAAGCTTAAAAGCCATCATCTGTGGGCTTCAAAGTTGGCTGGAAATTTTGGTCTGGTAACTGTAACGAGTTTAGGCTCCATGATGGGATAGTTTTTACCATCAGTGAAGTTTCTGTATTTTCTTGAAGGGATATATCATCATATCTTCTAAATTGGTGAGCCTGTAAATTGGCCTTGTCTGTAAGGTGGTTACCCCCAGCCTTGTAGTTGCATCAACCTACTCTATGTGCATTTCCTGAATTGTTGTTACCATTAGTGAAGTTAGTTCTACTCTTAATTTGGTGGTTCCTCCTGGAAGGGAAGCCAGTTAAATTAGTATATGTGGTTCAGTTTCAGTATGGCCTGAGCCTCATGACATATTGATATGAAGTAAGACTGAGTGTAGCATCAAAACTGCCAAGATTTTAATCCATGGCATCAGAAGAGATAAGCTGAGGAGCTCCTCTGATAGCGCATTCAAGAATAGAATACTACTGGGCTAGAGAATTTATGATTTTAATCTTTATAACCTGAATTTCTTAAAGGGATTCTGTAGAACATGATAATGTCAAAGGTAAAGATTCCTTTAATCATGCAGTGGTGTTTAGTTAACCTGAATCATCGGGCTAGAGTTAAGTGATGAAGGAGCGGTAGCAAATTCAGTGTGGCCCCACCTGGAAGTGCACTCCTCTGAGCTTTGTTTGGTTGAACATAACTTGCTGCGTGATGGCGCTGTGGATAATAAATTAGTGTACTTTTCCTGTTTGTTTAACCAATTATTCATATGTTTTGTCTGGATTGAATTTGTTTGCATTTGTTTAGCATTTGGAGTTGCAGAAGCCTCAACGGGTGAGGGACCAACTATGGTTGCTCCATGTGCATAAGAAGCTTAAAGTGATGATCTGTGGGCTTCTCAGCCCAGTGGAGGTTAGGCTTTGGAAATGGTAACTAGTTTAAGATTTACAATGGACAGTTATTTAGCATAAGTGAAGTTAGTTCCGGCCTTGATGCTTTGGCCTTTCAGGGTACTACATTTTACTTAAGGGATGATATCTCCTAGTTTTTTTTAGCCTGCCCTTGTCTGAAACCTGACTACCCCAGCCCTGCATCAACAACTCTTTGTGCCTTTCCTGGACTTTAGCTTGCACCATGAATATGGTTCTTCTATCTTAAAATATAGATGATCAACAGAATGGGAATTTGTAACTAAAATGCTGCAAGACTGGAACTGAAAGACTGAATACTTAGTCTATTGTTGATGGAAGAAAGCAGATAAAAGTTGAAATAGTAGTTGCATCGTAGCACTGATAGGACAGTAAGACCAGAGATCTGAAAGGTTAAGGACAAACAGGTGTTGATTTTTGAAATCGTGCATGCTTTCAGATGTGTGAGAACAACAACGGACAGTAGAATAACACGGATCATTGCAGTTTGTGGACTCTCCAAATCTGAATGTTAGTTGCAAATGTTACAAATTCAGACCACAAATGCCTAGTCATGAATCAAGTTGCTATGATCAGAGTATCAGACATACCGCGGTCACGGGTTCGAACCCGGGGTGGCCGGCAGGGCCTTTGGCTCCTTGTTGCTCTAGCCACCCACAGCTGCCGGGACCGATTTTTTTTTTTTTTTTCATAAACCAATATTGTAAACCATAGTTTTATCTGTTGAATGAAAGAGGGCCTAATAGATATGGCCCGGGGCACATAATTCGTGGAGTGGTAGTTTAGCAATTCCCCTAGTGAAACTCACGAGATAGGAGGAGAAATATATCTCGACAGGTTTCAACAATCTTATTATTTATTTATTTTTTTTTTGAAAAAGATTTTTTTTCTTCAAATGTTCCTGTTTTGGGATTAAAATCCTGATTGTTTTGTGTCATTTTTAGGATTTGGGTTAAGCTCTCGCTACGTTACTGGGCCTCCCCTCAGAACAGCCTGCCTGGTTGAACCGGCCCAGTTGGCTCGTCACGTCGTGCTCATCCGTCGCACCATCTCAGATCGCTTCTCCCCCACACAAGACGAAACCCTCGATCCCCGCCGGCCGCGCCGCGCCGCCCCGCCGGTTGCCGGAGTCCGAATCCTTCCCACCAGCATGGCTCCGGCACCCGCTCTGATGGAGGAGCTCATCGAGGAGTTCCTCCTCCGCCTCCCGCCGGCCAAGCCCGAGACCCTCGTCCACGCCGCCCTCGTCTGCAAGCCCTGGTACCGAATCATCTCCGACCCCCGCTTCCCCGCCGATTCCGTGAATTCCACCGCGCGGCACCGATGCTCGGCTTCTTCTGCAACCACTCGGAAGTCAGATTCGTTCCCACCTCCTCTTTCCGCCCGCCCGACGCCGGCTATTTCTGCGCGTTGGACGCCCGCCACGGCCGTGTCCTGCTCGCCCCGTGGGACAACGTCGACGAACCCTTCGTCGTCTGGGACCCAACCACGGATGAGAGGTGGGAGGTTCCATTACCACCCCCGGACATCTGGGCAGTAGAACAAGACGGGTACGCAACTGTGCTTTGTGCAGCCACAGCAAGCGCTGCCTGTGATCACCACGACTGCCACGGCAAACCCTTCACCATTGTCTTGGTGGGTGCTGGCATTGACTTTGAGCCCGAGCACCCGTCCTCCTTGCACGTCTACTCATCAGAGGCTGCCACCTGGAGCGAGCCGATTCCAGTACCAGATTGCTATGTTGGTGAGGTGCTCACTGCACTTGTTGGGATCACACTATACTTCTCAGTTGACGGCGGCAGTCGAAGTCTGAGTTATGATTTGGGTACACGGGACACGTCTGTGATTGACTTACCTCCTAACCCTGGTGAGTGTGCTACTGCACTCATGTTGACAGAGAATGGTGGGCTTGGAGTCGCAAGATTGGATGAGGCTGCCAATCTCACCCTCTGGTCAATGGAGGTGAATTCTAATGCTGAAATCGGATGGACACAAATCAAAGTCATTGAGCTTGACAAGGCTCTTCTTATCGAGGCGCGCTCCATAGGTTCTGCCTTTCTTGGCTTTGCGCAAGGTATTGGAGTCTTTTTCATAGGGACGAATGATGGGTTATTCAGTTTTGAGTTATCGTCTGGCCGGGCGAAGAAGGTGTTTCAGGAGCCATGTGATGAAATTGGCATCCTCGATTGTTATCCTTTTATCGTACCCTACGTGAATTTCTACACTCCACGCACGGCTTCGTTGTTTGGTATATTATTCTCCATTTTTAACTTGTGAATTTTCAGTTGTTGACATAAAACTATGTATGGACAAATATCATAATATTTATTCATCTGTTATGCCTGCCTACAACTCCTATTTTGGTCATATAGATTTAGAACTCGGTGCGCCTACCTGCACATATCTTGGTTGTGAATCATCCTTGAGACATGCCTTTAATTTATCCATATATAGTACATATCTTGTGCTAGACACTCAGTGAAATGAAGTCATTACTCTAACCTCCTGATGCCTCTGCCTTGTGTCTGTGTTTAATGCTAGTCATTGGATAAATTTCACTTTAATAATATAAAAGACAAAGTGATAATATGTTTGTTAAACAAAGGGAGGTTTTTCATCAGGAGGTTTCAGTTGATCTTTCCTTAATGATTTGTGCAAGTATTTGTTGTTAACCATTGGAGCTGTGGGTAATAAACTTGGGGGGTGCTTTCTTAGGAACTTGCTGGAACAAATGCTTGGTTGATGAGAAAATTTTCACTGATGGCATATCAATTCCTGGATCAGCATTCATTTGTCAATTTTTTTCAATGTTTGTTTGGTGCAGCACTAGGATTGACCGCTAAAGATGAGGAACCTGGAGTTGATGCTACAAGCTAGAGCAAAGACTTGAAATACAAGAAGTGCACTACAGGTTTGGGATAACACTGGGGCTAAGTTCCCGTGACTCGTACTTATTGCCTGCTGCCTATTGTTGGATAGGACTGGTGTTCAGTTTTAGTGAGTAGTACTGCTGGTTGCCTGCTGCATATCTGCCATTTGTGTAACTGTGGCTATCTCCTGGAGCTTGTTGCTTTAGTGCACATTTTATCACTACTCTAATTTAGTGGGGTGCCAGTGTGCCCTCTTGCTGGAGCAATACTTTGTAAGCGTGGAATAAAATGAAAACTAAATTTGGGCAAGAACTTCTCACAAATAAGGATGGTAAAGTTCTGTGAGAACTAGGAATCTTCGGTGGCATTTACTGTGTTGTGCTTTGTAATGCTGAGCACTGTGCATATGTGGTTGGCTGCCTCTTCCTTTATCTTCTCTCTTTATTGCCTGAATGGACTGTATGTTTAGTTGGATTGTCTGGAAATACTGGGATGTAAGGGGCAATCGAAAGTAAGTATCTTTATGTCTTACTTGTGAGTTGGCTAACTTGTACTTCTCTTGCATTTCTCTGTCCACTGTACATTGCCATAGGTGACTCTGGTGAGAACTGAGAAGATGAATGGTTGAAAATGTTACGCAGATTAAATATGTAGGACAGTGATACTTGCTTTGATCATATCATTTTTAATGTATTCTTCAATAGTCAGGAGCCATGTTTCAGAATTTTGGGTTTACCACTGCGGAAACGGAACCATGTTTCAGTTCGATATGTCATCAGTTGAACTTATTTTCCAGCTTATGCTTATCAAAATGTTCCCAATTCTGTCAAGCTTGTTTCCTTGTCAGTAAGCTGTTGTTGAACCCAGCATTTACCATATTGTGTATCCTCCAGTACTTTGGATTTCTGTGAACGGGTAGAGTGAGTATGTTCGCGTTGATCTCAAAATACTTAAAAGAAAATCACCATAAAATTTGTTTTTCTTTGAAAAGACAAATTCATGCACAACATGTTACTCTGACCTAATTTTTTTAATGCATTTTGTGGCTTGAAATTGGTTTGGTACTCAGTTTTTTTATGAAACCATACTTATAAAGATGTAGTTTATTCTTTATCTCCTGTTGTGGCTTATCTGGTATTCTGGTAAGGATCCAAAATCAGACTCCTTATATTTATTTAGTTCGCCATTGGTGACAGTTTGCCAGACCTTTTGGTTGGTTTGAACCAAAATGTCAATTGAAGGTAAATCGATTCTTCAATTGGCTGATGTTATTAAATCTGTGTGTTCCTGTGCTGGGAGCCATCTTGACAGCTGAGGAACCAAGTGTTACTACTTCAAGTGCATGAAAACCACAAGCTGCTAGTGAAAGGTCTTCAAATCAAGCAAGAAATGTATAGCGGTTATATATCTTCGATGGCATGTGGAGTTTGTGGTGCTTAAGTGAATACTTTATGATCCATGATTTCTACAGCCCTGCTGCCCTTCGCACATATATATCTTTATCCAGCGATGAGTATGTCCTGATATTGTTGCATCTGATTCCACCATATGTACTTTATTTCCAAGCTATATATGCCTCTCTAGCTACACAATTTTCTGTTCACTGTAATCATTTTTTTCTGTTCACTGTAATCAACTGACTGCAAACAATATATTATTGTGAATTGCGATGTGCTGGTTGGCACTTGTGCTTGGAGTGGATCCATAGGGTTGCCGTGGTGCGGGGTTGTGGATAGGTTTTTGCCAGTGCAGAATCCAGTAGAAGCTTTATATTCGGACGAAACATGCAAGAAATTGAATGGATGTTCAGTCTGAATATTCAGATCCAGCTCACTGATGAGTGGTGAGGATGCCAACTCAGTTGTGTAGTCATGTGCCTGAACGTGAAGTATTGAGGCTCTGAGGGAGTGAGGGGAGCAGCTGTAGATTGAAGTCCGTTGCAGTGCGGTGATGTTAAAATGGACTACCAGTTGCATTTGGGCAAGTTTCTCATTTGGGCAACCTTGTATAATAAGTTTATGTTGTTTGGTTAACTGTCTACTGCAACTTTTTGGTTCTCGCCGTTGGTGTGAACAATGTGTTCATTTTGGAGAAATCGATGTGTCAAGAATCAAGATGCTTATGGATTAAGGAGAAAAAAAAGTTAATTCAGTCCATCGATAACTAGTTTACTACTGCAGACCAGTGCGGCAGCTGACAGCTGCATTCTACGGTCGCAGCAGTTTTTGCTTGCAGTTAAAAGGAGTTGACAGTAAATTATCCAGGGGAAAACAGAAATCCAACACTGTCTGAAAACATGCATTCTTTCCTGGCTTCACCATCACAGAGCAGCAAAAGCTTACAGTTTTCTCTAACGTTCTAAAACCTTTGGATCTTACACCGTACATATGCAATACAGACATGTTGGAAACTAAATATTGCACTTGTGACTTGCCAAATAATGAATCAGAGAGCTATGATTACAGAGGAAAATGTGTGCTACTCGTTTCAAAAAATGTTGCCTCTAAACCTTCTGAAGATGGAAGCCTGAAACACGTTTGCATGACTACAAGTTTACTGATAAACGATGCCACCGAGTCTACTGAAAACTTAACCATAACCACAAACATGCTTAAACAGCCCCTGGCATGAACCCAAGCAAGGCACATGCTGGATACAACTTAAAACAGTTGCAAGAGGACCACACAAGCATGAGCTCAACCGGGAGATACAACAGAACAAGCAACACATTTCAGAGGTGGATCCAAAGTTGACACTGAAGAGTTGCTGGTTTTGCAAAAGCTGTTCGATGTGACAGGAACTAAGATCATACTCACACATTTCTACAGTAAAGAAAACGAACTTTGTAAACAGTTCCAGGTGGTTCTGACAAGCAAGAAGATAGAAATAACTGTCAGCCTAGACATCAAACTGAAGCATAGTTCCTAAACATATGGTCATTCAGTAACATTGATATAACCAAGATAAGTATCATTGTTCTTACTTAATAAACTGCAAAAACAACTTCAACCCTTCATCTTCTCAGATCTCTCTGGATTCACCCATGGAAATTTATAGTTGACAGGGAACTGGCATCAGGACCACAAATTGCCAACTCGCAGAAGACGTTCAGTCAAGGTGCTCCCTTAGATTAATAATACTAAAAATGCTTTTCAACTCTGCCCATACAGTCGAGAAACCTCACAATCTGCAACAGCAAGACTCACATCAAGTCTGCATCACTACTGCCTCAGAGATGCATCTCCACGGGCAAATGAATATGCGGGCGATTTCCTTCAAAAGTTCACGGCATTCTGCAAACATGCATGCCCATCTCCACAGGCAAATGAATACGTGGGCGATTTCCTTCAAAAGTTGGCATTCTGCAAACATGCCCATCTCCACAGGCAAATGAATGTGTGGGCGATTTCCTTCAAAAGTTTACTGCATTCTGCAAACTGCCCATCTCTACAGGCAAATGAATGTGTGGGCGATTTCCTTCAAAAGTTCACGGCGTTCCTTCTGTCAATCATTTACATTAGTCCAAACACAAACATGACTAAAAGCCAGGAAGCCCTATTCTCTTAGTCTCCATGGCACAAGCATCTGTTATTAGCTTGACAAGCTCATTGGCTCGTGACAAGCGCCATTGCAACTCTTCCTTTGTCTTTAATTAGCTGTGCAGTCTCCTCTTTAAGGCAATCCACCTATGCCCTGTTCTGTTTACTTTACTCATCGATCATCTGCTTCTGGTCTACATATAAAAATGAACACATTAAGTCTAGCCTTAGTCTTGCTCTTTCTCAGAGATAGATTGTGCAGGATGAACCACCTTGGGAAGAGAAGCTCTACCAGGCTGGTTAAGGAGCACATTTGAAACAGTGACAGAAGGGCTGCTTGGTCCGCGGCCAGCCAACACCATCCGACCCTAGGCATTCAAAATGGAACACCAGGAGTATTTTTTTTCTAAATGTGCAAACAATTTTGACCCACATAATGTAGAATAAATAAACTAAAGTTAGTTAGCAGTAATGTGTTATTAGTTTTATGATGTTTTGATTTTGTTTAAATTCTTCAAACGGACAACCAGAGTGATCGGGTGGAGTCATGTCATCTCCGGCCCCGGCTTCCGTAGCCGATTCGGCAAGTTCCACCACCTTTGCAACCTCAAAGTCAAGGGTGATGAGTCATCTACGTGCGAGTCAACCCGGTTGACTCGCACATGTTCTGCCACGTGGAGCCACGGATGCAACCTTTTTTTATCAACATCAATGGGATAAGACTTTTACCTACCGATCATGCCTGAAGCATGTTTTCTCTATGACGTGATTCCATTTTTCTCCTAATTCAGCAATTCGCAGCATCTAAGCTAGTGAGATTACATTCCATTTAAATGTTGGACTTCAAAATGATTTCTAAATGAGCTCCGGAGCTCTCAGGTCAGACCAAGAGAGTTCTCAAGTGACGAAGAGCTGAGACTACTGGACAACATACTTCAGGAGATTTTACAGCATACCAAGAGAGAATTCCCTAAGTGGAGGTTCTCAATATATGTAGTAGATATATGTCCATCGGTTAGAAACTATAATTCCAGTACAAATACAATCAAGAATTATTATTATTTAATTCTGGCATTAGTCTTATACTGTACTCACAGCTGATTTTTTTTTTGAGCAAATGTACTCACAGTGAAATGCAAGCAATCACGTTTGTTGTCCCAAGAAAAAAAGCCTGTAAGAACCGAAATAGCCAATGAGGCCCAGTACCCGTGAGAAAAGACCCAGCCCAATACAACCTCTCCAAACCCTAATCAACTTCAGTCCATTCTTCCCTCCTGGCCGCCATTCCTTCCCCGTACATTTCCCCCCAAATCCGAGTGGCGTCCAGATTGCCGCCGTGCCCACGAGGGCGACTCCCTCCGGCTCCGGCGAGAACCCCCCCCCATTTCCATGCAGCAAAGCGGTGGCCAGATTGCCGGCGAGCATGCGGTGCACCGAGATGGCGGCCAGATCGCCGCGGAGCATGCGGAGCCCCCGACGGCGGCCAGATCGCCGCCGAGCATGCGGAGGTCCTCGACGACGGCGAGGACCGCCTCAGCGAGCTGCCAGACGACGTCCTCGTCCACATCCTTCAGTGCCTCGACACCACCGCCGAGGCCGCGCGGACCAGCGTGCTCGCGCGCCGCTGGCGCAAGCTCTGGGTTCTCCTCCCAAAGCTCCACTTTCACCTCCGCCCCGACGGAACCCGCATCTGCGAGCTGCTCGACGTCCCTGACGCGCCAGAGCTCCGCTACATCTCGGTCACCACAGAAGGCGCTGCCGCCGATTCCGCGACGGCCTGGCTTACCGCCGCCGCTCGCCGTCTGACCGGCGGCCTTTTCTACCGCAACTGGGGAGGGGAGTAAACGTTCAACTACCCTGCTTCGAGAAGGCCACCACGGTTAACCTCATGGGGGCGTTGGACCTCATCTTGCCTTCTGTTGGCGTCTTTACCCGGCTTACTGATCTCTCTCTGAGTTTGATCGGCATCCACGGCCCTTGTGAACTCGGCAATGTAGTCTCCTCGCCGCGCTGCCCATGCTTACAGAAGCTCAGCATCATGGCTGCTAGGAGGTTGAGCAATCTCTCAATCCACTCTGAGTCTCTACTGCAATTGGAGCTCAGCTACTGTCTCATGCTGCGTCTCACAATTGTGACCCCGATTCTCCAGAAGTTAAGTGTGAAGAATATTTTTCTCTCTGGTGATTTGAGTCAACTGGTTGCCAACATCACAGCACCTCAGATAGTGTCCCTGGTGTGGATAGATCGGTATGATCCTCAACATTTTCATCTTGGCAATATGGAACAGCTCCAAGCTCTACAGACAGGGCCTTGTTCGGTGTATGGAAAACAATTCGATAGCAAAGATAATTACCTTTCTCTAAGTCTCTTGCAGCGATTTCAGGTCATTTATAGTCTTCATCTGCCGCTCATCTATCACCAGGTGAGTGCACATCGTTGTGTTGCGGAGTATTGAAGTTACAAAGCTTACTTAAACTTAGATTTGAAGATGTATTTTATTAGGCATTATGCCTAACTTATGGTAGGAATTTTTTCAAGAGTTTAATATTAAAAAAAGTGTCCTAGTTAACTTAGGTTGCTTTGGTTGGGTTTACGGGAATCATACAATTGCATCACGTGGGGCTTGAAAATGGTGTTCCAGTAATGCTGTCATTTCAGAACATTTGAAATTGTGATGGATGGGGACATGTACACTCTATTGTCCGATGAACTAGTATGCTAGTACGCTAGTCATTTATTGAGTTCATGAACTCTCAGTGGTGGTGGCTGATTAAAAAATGAAGTGATTGATTAAAACATGAATATTTATAGTCTGCACCTTCACAAAATGTATTCTTATTCTCATGTGTTGCAGCTATGAAGTGACATTATGACTAAATTAAGCATATTAATAGATGTTTGGCATATTTAATCTTGTTTCGCTTAACAAATATACTGCAGACCCAAATGTTTATGATAACCTTTTTTGTGTATGTTAACCAGCTATATGAAAATGGGATGTCTATATGATCTTTTAACTTTTCTGGAAACATCTTATGTATTCACAGGAGATACGTGGCACCGAATTCTTGTTGGGAGACATAATAGTGCTCCCTCAGATTAGGTTCTTGCAATTGGATCTATGCAACAATGGGCATGCTTTTGGAGCCAGCCTATTCCATCTGCTCAGGATTTGTATCGGTCTAAGAAGACTGTTACTTGTCATATCTACGGATGACGACTTGAAGGTGAAGGTGTAAAGCTTCATTTAGGAAGTGACAAAACACAGCATAGCATTTCAATGATTTGACTTCATCTTTGACTTGTGTTCTGTCATTCTATACTTTGTGCCAAGTGATATACACATCTATGTTCCTCCTAATAACAACTCATTGTTCTACATTAACGACAAAACTGCACACTTTTTTTGGTATTTAGTGTTATCTGTTTAATGTTCTTTGTCTGTTTGACCTACATACAGTGGAGAGAGTTGACTGATAGCAGGTCCAGTGTAGGTTTCAAAGTTAGAATGTATAGGATATTAATACCATCAGTTTGGGGGCATGCATCTGAAAATGATGTAATTAGCCTAAAAATATAAAAGCTATGAACATAAACCTCTGTTTAGATGAGGAGTGTTATAGGCAGTGGCGGAGGAGCATGGTGGCAAGGTATGGCAGTGGCCATACCTTGTTTTTTCGATAATCAAATTCGTCAAATTCTTAGATCATTTCCATTCACTTTTGTTAGTCTGGTGCCAGGAATATGCATTAAGAACTCATCATTTGATGTAGAGAAATTTAGAAAAGGAAAACCCTCTACATCAGAATTGGAGGGGATAAATATTCTACGAAATTAGGTGCCGACGCTACAAATAGAAAGTTTAATTGGGTGAAGATCACCAACTTCGCCACACCTTGATTTTTTTATCTGTCCTCCGCCACTGGTTATAGGAATTTTAGGCTAAATGTTAGGCACTTTCATCCTGATCCATATGATGCAAAATCTTATTTCCACATAATCCTTCTGTTTCTGACTATTTGATTCACAACATCTTAGAGCTCGTGCCATGTAATATAATAAGTATGGTTTCTGCTGTGCTATTCACCTTCACATAACAACGTACTGCTGTAATCATTTTGAGCAAACTAGAAATTTGACTATTCTGTCATGAAAACTGTATTGCTGGCAAAAGTTCATGCTTGGTACTTTCAGTTTAATCTTTCTCTGCCTATGTTAATGCCATTTGACATTACAAGATAAGTAATGATGTTCTTGGAGTTTAGCCTCGAATGTTTAAGCTATGAATGTAAACCTCTGTTTAGAAAGTGTTCCTGGAATTTTAGGCTAAATGTTGGGCACTTGCATCCTTGTCCGTAAGATTATATTCCTTCTGTTTGTGGGATATTTGTTTCACAACACCTTAGAACTTGCCATCTAATAGATATGGTTTCTGCTGTCCTATTCCCCTGCACAGAACAACCATACTGTAATCATAAACTAGAACTTCTACCATTCTGTCATGAAAACTTTATTGCTGATATATGTTTACTTTGAGTTTAATATTTCTGTCTTTTTAAGACCATTTGACAGTACAAGTAATGATGTTCTTTCTGCTTTGTAGGAAGAATTTTCATGTCCGTTGGACTGTATTTGTGATCAACCAGAAAATTGGAAGACTGATGAACTTGTGTTGGCTCTCCTTGAAGATGTACACATCGTTGGACTGCAAGGAGCTGAGCATGAGGTTGCTTTTGTGCAGCGACTTCTCGGTTGGGCCACCGTACTGAAAGGTCTGAGGATTACATTGGACAAAACAATGACTGAAGGCAAGATTGGAGAGTTCCGTGAGGCATTAGCAGGCTTATTTAGACCAGAAACATGTGTGCAGTTTGACACGAGTGGCAACAAGTAAGAGTTTGATGCACTCTACTGCCCCCGAAGAGGTCGTTGCCACTCAAGGGCTGGTTGGTTGGTTTACCTTTTGTTGCAGGGTATCAGGCAACGGTTGTAGCCCTTCAGGTTTCATTTGTGTATGTATGTTCTAGTTCTGTGCCCTTAGTAGGTATCATTTGTGTATGTTTCTAGTACTATGCTACGTCGTAGCCCTTAGTAGGTTACATTTCTATATGTTCTAGTACTATGTTACACTGCGAGACAACATTGAAATGCTTGTGTATCCATGTAAAAGCGGTGCCTACCATACGCAGGCTGCTTGCTGCACCGCGAACGTATGGAGGAGCTTATGCTTTTATGCTGCCCTTACAAGCTTGATAATATTAAGTATGTGTTGGGTTGCTTAAGAGTGAAGATATGCAGCATATATGATGCCATTATTCACAAAGTTGTTGCTGATATGATCCCTCGCCTGCCAACCGCTGAGCGCACCGACGTGGAGCTTGCTGTTCACATATGCGGTATGCCTTAGCAAATTATTTGTTTCCACGGGTGGAAATTATCAATATAACCTGTAGATAATTTTTAAGACAAATGGGGAGAATCATTCTAGTTACTAGTATTTCAACTATTACACAACTACTGGCTTGCACGTCGAAGAAAAAAAAAAACTGACAATTCTATCGTATCGAAGGGCTAGCCATAATGGAAGTATATCAGCTAAAAATGAAGTCATATCTCATTTAATGTGTAATTGTATTAACTTGTAGAACTATACGATATCTTAAATATAAGCTATATTTTTAGAATGACTACTAGAGTTCCATGAAAATGTTACTTTAGTGAAGTTTAAAATGGTATGCCGGTATTGGACTATGCCGAAATATTTAGTCCTAAGAGAAAAAAACATATAGACTCTGGAACAAAATCGACAAGTATGATCATATTTCTTTGCATCGTTGTGTGATTTTTTTGTGGGTGAAAGAGAGCCATTCAAATCTGAGATGAGCATTTCATTTTCATCATGCCCTCTATTGAATGCATAAATATCTCTATTGTGCCTTGGCTTCTGGGCAGCGATGAAGCTAGAAAAATATTTAGGATGGGTTGAGCAATCTCTAATAAAGCTTAGCCCCTCTTAATCTATTTAATTATACATAAAAAATTAAGCGGGGGGTGGTTGTGCTCCACATACCTAGGATCGGTAGTGGGGCTGGAGCCCGACTTGCCCGGCTGCTAGCTTCGTCGCTCTTCGTGAAACACTTTTTCAAAATCGTGCTAAATGGTCATTCAAGAAACGACTCTAGTTAAAAAGGTTGTAGGAGCCGGTTTTGTCTTTTCTATAGGGGAGTTGGAGTCGCTCTTCGTGAAAACAACTGTCTTCTAAAAAAATTGGCATAATTTATAACAAAACTATCACTAGAGATGTTTTTGTCAAACACTTTTCAAAATGACTATAACTTCTAAAACTGTCAAACTGACCCATGGAACCTTTTTCTCAGTCCAAGAAAAAGATAAACACAAAAATTTTGCCTCATGCTTTGTAGTTAGGCAACGACCTAAACAACCATAACATTTTAAACTCACGGAAATTTGCATATCTAATCTAGAACTTGTCCAAATTCAGAATTCGTAATAAGCATAGAGCAGGCTTCATAGATCGCCGCCGTGCGCCAAGGCCAAATCAAAATCTCTCCTCATTTCCATGGAGCAAAGCGGCGGCCAGATCTCGGCCACGCTTGCCAATCCTCCTGACGGCGGTGAGGACCCCTCAGCGGGCTCGCCAACGGCGGCGAGGACCGAGTCAGCGACCTCCCCGACGAAGTCCTCGTCCTTATCCTTCAGTGCCTCGACACCACCGCCGAGGCCGCGCGGACCAGGGTCCTCGCGCGCCGCTGGCGCAGCCTGTGGGCCCTCATCCCGGAGGTCTGCTTCCATCTCCACCCCCGACGGCAACCGCATCCGCGAGCTGCTCGATGTCCCGGACGCGCCAGAGCTCAGCTACATCTCGGTCACCACCAAAGGTGCTGCTGCCCATTCCGCGACGGCCTGGCTTCCCGTCGCCGCGCGCCGCCTGGCCGGTGGCCTCTACTACCACAACATGGCTCCGTATCTGGATATCGAGGAGGAGGAAATTAACAGGGAGGCACCGTTCAACTACCCTGCTTCGAGAATGCCACTACGATTGTGCTCGACCTAAGGTTTCTTGGCCTTGCCTTTCCGTCACTGGGCGTCTTCACCCGGCTCACCCATCTCTCTCTGAGGTCCGTCGGCTTCCGCGCCCCTAGTGATCTTGGCAATGTAGGCTCCTGGCCACGTTACCCATGCTTAAAGAACCTCAGCTTCAACTACTGCTGGGGGTTGGGCAATCTTTCCATTTACTCGGAGTCTCTCCTACAATTGGAGCTCAGCTCACAATTGTGACTCTGATTCTCCAAAAATTAAGCATGAAATTCAACCGTCCTGTTGATCATCCGAGTGAACAGATTGTCAATATCACAGCACCTCAGATAGTGTCCCTGGTTTGGCTAGATTCGTATGATCCACAATATTTTCATCTTGGCAATTTGGGACAACTACAAGAGCTAGGAACAAAGCGTATTTTGGTATATGGAGAACAATCCGATAGAGAAAATAATCTCCATTGTCTAAGGCTCTTGCAGCAATTTCAGGTCCTTTACAGTCTTCATCTCATACTGTTCTATTCTAAGGTGAGTACACATCCTTGACCTTGAGTTGTGGAATACCAGCGTTACAATATTGGAGTTGCAAAACTTAATTATTGTCTTGTGGAGTACTAGAGTTACAAAATTGGAGCTACAAAACTTACTTAATCTAATTAATTCAACAAGTATTGGATTAGGATTTAGGGTTGGAACTATTTCTAGATAAAACATCAAAACAAGGGTCCTAGTTAACTAATGTGGTTTTGGTTGTGTTTATCTTTTGCAACATCAGAACTATCGTTCTAATTAAGTAATGGGGGCAGAGTTTGGGAATTATACAATTGCAACATGTGGGGCTTGGAGATAGCATTCCAGTAATGCTGACACTTCATGACATTTGAAATTGTGATACATGAAGGAAATGTACACACTTGTCTGATGCAATAGTATGCTAGTTATTTAATTGGTTCATGAACTCTCAGTGGTGTTGGCTGGTGAAAAGAAAGGAAAATTAAGGTGAAAACATGAATGTATTTGTATGCACTTGCACAATATGTATTCTTATTCGCATGTGTTGCAGCTATGAAGTGACATCATCACTAAATTAGCATATTAATAAATATTTAACATATTTAATCTTGTTTTGCTTATAAGAAATAAACAACAGGCCTCTAACCTTAAGACGACCTTTGCATGTAGTAGTCAGCTATATGAAATTTGTATGTCTTGTATAATCTTTATTTTTTTCTGGAAACTTCTTATGTATCTACAGGACACCTGTGTCAATACCTGTTGGGAGACATAACAGCGCTCCCTCAGATTACGTTCTTGAAGCTGGATTTGGGCAGCCATGGGCATGCTTTTTGGAGCCAGCTTGTTCCATCTGCTCAGGATGTGTACCGGTTTAAGAAGATTGACACTTGTGTTATAAGCCCATAGCAACTTGGAGATAAATCTCCATTTTATTCACTCAATTAACTAGGAAGTGACAAAGCAGCACAGGATTTCTGCAATTTGGCTTGATCTTTGACTTGAGTTCCCTCATTCTAGTTGTTGGTTTGACACTAATACTTTGTGAAAAGTTGGTGTTATGTAAATATGTATACATGTATGTTTCCTCCTAATATAAAGTTCATGACAAACTATACTTTGGTATTTAGTGTTATCCTTTTAATGCTTTCTATCTGTTTGACCTACATGGCTGGTTCAATCTAGGTGTCACAGCTAGGATGTATAATACCTTAAGTTTGGGGGCATGTATGTGAACATGATATAATTTAACCTAGAATGTCTAATTTGTGAACATAAACCTCTGTTCAGATGAGAAGTGTTCTAGGAATTTTAGGCTAAATGTTGGGCACTGGAATCCTGGTCCATATGATGCAAAGACCATGTTTCCATAAAGCCTATATTCGTTCTGTTTCCAGGCTATTTGTTACACAACACCTCAGAAATTTTGCCATTTAATTATATACGTATGATTTCTATGTTGCTATTCCCCTGTAACCATTGAGCTTTGAACACACTAGAAATTTTACCATTTAATTAAATATGTATGATTTCTATGTTGCTATTACCCAGCAACAACGATACTGTAACCTTTGAGCTTGAACACACTAGAAATTTTACCATTTTGTCATGAAAACTCTATTGCTGACATATGTTCAGACTTGATACTTTCAGTTTAATCTTTCTTTCAGTTCAATCTTTCTCTGCCTTTTTTGAATGCCATTTGCAAGTAGAAGATATGTAATGATGTTCTTTCTCTATTCGTAGGAAGGACCTGCTTGTGCGTCAGGCTGTATTTGTGATCAATCAAAAAATTGGAAGACTGATGAAATTGTGCTGGGTCACCTTGAAGATGTTCGCATCATTGGATTGCACGGAGAGGAGCACAAGGTTACTTTCGTACAGCGATTTCTTGGTTGGGCCACCGTACTGAAAAGCTTTGGGGATAACATTGGGCAAAGAGATGACTGAAGGCAAGATTGGAGAGTTCCGTGAAGCGTTAGCAGGCTTCTGTTGGCCAGAAACATGCATACAGTTTAACAGGATTGGCGACTAGGTAAAAGGTCAGTGCGCTTGATTGTCCCAGAAAACCAAAGGGTGTCATGTCTTTGTGACTCTTAGAAGCACTGGTTAATAAGTTCCAGTACTATGCTACGTCGTAGCCCTTAACTTAGGTTCCATTTGTGTTTGTTCTAGTACTATGCTATGCCGCAATCCAACAATGGAATGCCTGTGTATCGATTGATGTAAAAGGCTGCTGCATATGGTGCCATAGCCTGCGCCCTGCGAATGTGTGGAGGGCCTTGAGCTTTTATATTTGCTGCCCTTTACAAGCTAGACTAGACAATGTTAAATTACTATGTGCTGGTTTGTTGAAGAGGGAAGTTATGTGTGCTGTTTGATGCCATTATTCATGCACAGAGATGATGCTGACAGGAGGAAATATGAGTGGCCCAAACTGGACAAACTGGACAGTTTTTCGATCTGATGACCGATGATGAACGAGCCGTGCCGCCACACCAGTGCTTGGTGGCACATTAGCTGCTGATCCCCGGAGTGCTGTTCATTGACAAGTGTTGGCAGAGCGTGGGATAGTCCGGGCTCACATTGTCCGAGTTGGACTGGTTCATGCCCTCGTAGATGTTCAGATTTAGGGTGATGGATTGGCCTTTGGCAATGCAGTTCACACGTCTAGACCGGCTGCCGGGCTTCTTGCAGCAGGTGCGAGGACGAGGCTGACCGTAGTGGCGGCGGCGCGGCATAGTTACGATGGTTGCTAGGCAGCCATCTTGCAAAGTGCAGCTGCAGCCATAGCGAACAGCGAAACAGGGCCGTCGTAGTTGGCAAAGATCCGGAGAGAGTACGTCTTCTGCTGCGAGACGCCAACCTACTCCCAGTTCAACTACCGTAAATCGTGGAATTTTTGTAAATAATATTTTCAACGGCAGCGATAGCGCCCAGACGTCAGGAACTAGAGCGCCCGGACGCCCAGGTGAAGCCAGCCACCAGCCCATTTAATCCCTGCCCAGTCTGTGCAAAATCGACCCCCGTTCCGACACACCCATTCTCGCTCGCGCAGGCGCGGCGCGCTTCCGCCGCAGTTTCCCTACCTCGCCACGCAGCCGCTCCTCCGCCAGCACCTCCCGACTCTGCACAGGGAGTCTCGCCCGCGCCCCTCCGCTGCTCACCCCACGTTGGGTTCGCGCTGCCTCGACCCAACCCGTGGCACCAGACTGCGTGCGGGAAGTCCCCGCTCGCACCCCATCGCTGCTCACGAGCATGCAATAGGTGGCTACAGGAGAATACACCAACTTCTAGAAAAAAAAAGAGGGGGAGGGAACGGTGGATGCCCAGCCCGTGCTAGGAGACACCGAGACCAAGAGTGAGACACAAAAGAAGCAAAAAGACACAGATGTAAACAACCGATCTACTTTTGAAACATCCAAAAACAACGGTTGCAATATACGTTTGAAAGTAGATAGAACACTTGAAATATGCTTTTGAAACACCTGAAAAACGCATTTGAAACACATTTGAAAACCATTGCAACATGTGTCCGAAGGTAGATGAAACACTTGAAACATGCTTCAAAACACTTGAAAAGCACCCTTGAGACACGTTTCAAAACCATTTAACATATGTTCGAACGTAGGTGAAACACTTGAAACATGCTTACGAAACACCCTTAAAACACGTTTGAAAACCATTGCAACATATGTCCGATAGTAGATGAAACACTTGAAACATGATTCGAAAAACTTGCAAAATCCCTTGAAACACGTTTGAAAACCATTTCAAGCCATACACAACATCCGAATAAAACAAATGCAATATATATGTGAAACATGGACAACATCCCAATAAAACACAATTTCAACATGTGTCTAGAAAGCATAGATGAAATATACATACGAAATACTCAAAACATACTAATGAAACATTCTACTAAAAACAGATGAAACATTGGGGAACATTAAGGACACACTTCTAGATGTGTATGATATAAAAGCATATGAAACATTGGGGATAGAATTTTGCAACATGTGCAATTATCCGATCCAATTTTGAAACATCCATACAAAACCCTTAAAACATATCTCTAAACCAATTCAAACACTCGAAACACATGCTTGCAACACTTGTTTTCAATGCAAGTGTCACCTTTCTACTTGGATGAATGGAGCTCGTCCATCATAGCTCAACACCTGTGTTCTCGGTGGCGGCGCGGACCTTGGCGCGTGGCGCGACAAGCGGATGGAGTGTAGCATGACGAGGCGGCGTTGGTGAGTGGAGTTCCATCACATAAACAAGGGTGCATGGGCGAGCCGGAGTCCATCCTTTGTTGGTGAGCGGGCGGGGGGCGGTGTGGGTGAAGTCTATCCGAGCTTTGGCGGCTTGGGTGAGCGAGTTCCGTCCCCGGGAAGCATGGTTTCGGTGGACTCGGTAGGTTCCCTACGCCTGGATGCGCCACGAGTGCGGCAACCACGACACGCGATCCAATCATGTACGACCTGGGTAGATGCGAGAAAAAGTTGGAAACTTCGGGGAGCAAGGGACGGCGATGAGCCCAGCTGCCAGAGTCAAAGTAGGGGCAATAGGGGCACACATCGCGAAACCGGGACATGGGAATTGAGGTCGAGCGCGGAGGAGCAACACGACCATGTGGCCGCTACTGGAGTCGAATTTGGACAAGAGGGAGCGGGGTCGCCGAGCGGCGCACGCGCCGCCACGAACCGGATGGATGGGAGGTTGGGTCGCGGCAAAACTAGGGAGACATGAGTCGAGCCCGAGTACGAAGGAGCAAAGATGACCGCATGGCATGCCCCGGAGTCGAGTAGTAGGACGTGGTGGCATGACGAACCCGACGACGGATTGGCGTCGGCGACAAGAGGTGGTAGCGCAGGTTCAAAACCCTAATGAAAATTGACTAGCGCCGCCGCCGAATCACGGAGTAGCAATCCTACATGTGGCGCACCCCACACTGCTGGAATGTACGATGAATGCAGAGGACCGGGGGCCGTGCCACGCCACACCCGAGGTGGTCGTCGCTGGCAACCGTCGCTGCCTTTGCAAGAGAGAGCGAGGGCTAAAGGAAGTGAATTGATTCGGATTCAGTTGGCAATGGGACGGGGAAGAAAGCCGTTGTGAGGGGGTAGGCAACCGTTGGATGGGTCGTGCACGGTGCGCAGCCCATGAATGGCACCGTCTGAAATGTCATGTGCGCATGGACGTCAGCAGATAACAATTACCATATTTTCAATGATTAATTAAAAATCTAATATTTGTTCCAAAAATGGGCCAACCTACTCCCACTCCAAGTCCATCCCAAGTCACTTCAGTTCGCACCTAGGAAGGCGAAACATGTCGCGCCGCCGTTGGATGGCACCGCGCCCCGCTGTGGCACGCGCCACACGATGCCCACCTCCCTCTCGCTCTTCCCCCACCGCCACGCGCGCGCCACCGTGTCTTGCCCACACATGCCTCCTCCTCTGCCATTGCTGCGCCATCATGCCCGTCGCCTCTCGCTACAATGCCCTCCTGCTGTGCCACGCCGTCCAACGTGGTTTGATCGCTCCGCGAGGCTCACCTCGCCACACACCAACTTTAGCTACGTCATCGCACGGCCCCAGTATGTCGAGACCACCGGCCGTGTCATCATCGGCAAGGGGTTCCGGTATGCAAAGGGTGTAATGAGGTTTAGATCGACTAGGTGTAGATCAATAGGTTATTCTCTTAGCATTTGGGATTTTGAACATGTTGACACAAAGATAGACATAGAGGTTGTGGGGATTGAAGTTGAGATGCAAACCGTGGTTGGAGAAAGCAGTCATCACGTGCGTCGATGGAGGATGCACATGGGCAATGACGATCGATGTAGAGGTGGTAAACTCCCGTCAATGCAGTGGCGGATGGCGACGGTGATGGGTCCATCCCTTCGCTCACAGCCTGCCCTCGCGATCAGTCCAGGGATGGAAGTGGGGAAACTATGGTGGCTTGGCGAACCTCGTGAATCAAGCCGCTGGTCCCCACCTCCTCTTTATAGGGATACGTGACGGGCCCACCAACCACATCTTGGGCTGAGTGTCCCGGTCAGGACATGGTCCAGGGGTCCGTCTCCACCGTTGGGTCAAGACGGGGTGAGATCAATTCTAACATTCTCCCCCTTGATCTCATCTTATACTTTTAACCTTAGTCCTTTTACGTTTCTTATTCCATTACATATTAGTGCATAGAGCATGCTTCATCATCATAGTCAATATTGCCGATAGATTTAACAACTACAATGCACATCTCTGTCCTGAAATAAATTCTTTAACTTTGGGCCCTTTATTGTCCGGAAATCATAGGCTAT
The DNA here is from genome assembly GCA_015847255.1 of Hyparrhenia diplandra. NCBI lineage: Eukaryota > Viridiplantae > Streptophyta > Magnoliopsida > Poales > Poaceae > Hyparrhenia > Hyparrhenia diplandra. The sequence goes on from JADLZK010008368.1 coordinate 884,917, forward strand.
ACCTTAAACCCATGTCGACTATGTGTTCACTGAACGCACTAGGTGGTAAGCCATTGGTAAGCAGATCCACAAGCACATGCTTGTTACTTATATGTTCAATACTATCAGTATGATTCCAGATTATCTCCTTTACAACATATCATTCAATGTCAATGTTTTTGGCAGTACACTTGACCCGTTGTCGTAGGAGCGAACTATTTAAATGGTTGTTGTTGTTGTGGTTGTCAACCATTATCAATTCTTGGTATAAATTCTTTTGACTACCTTTGCCTGTCCCTAAAGCCTCATAACAATCTTTATCATAGGTATGCATCGTTAATGACATCACAATTGTTTCATTGGAGCTTTTCCACAACAAACTCCAATTGCGAGTGTTAGTGACTTTTGTGGATTTCACTACACATCTTTCCAAAACTTAACATTTTGTACCCACAACTATATGAGAGTACTTGTTCTTTCTTTCTTGATATGAGGCATATAATACTTTGCAAAATCACAATACATTCTTTACTCCATTCCAGTTATCTATATTTGGAGTGGACTTCTGCCAAAATACCCCGGATATGTGAATTGCATTAGGATAATTTCTTATTTGTGTGCACATATAACTTTCAATAGGTGAAGTATATGGAACCACTTTCATTTGATCTATTCCATTGGTTCCTGGAACATTAAAGTTCCCCAAAACTATTACCCTTGACCATAGATTGGAGCAGGCATAGGTTTTCTCGCATACATTTGCGATAATTCTAAATACCCCTTTCTTTTATCTCTGTAAGTTACAATTGCCGGAATGTCACTTCACTGAGATCATACTTATTGAAACTTAAGGACAAGAACTTATTTTGTAGTAGTAGAATAGCATCACCACTAATAAGAAGCATGTTATCCACAATCATGATTAGGAAAATAAATTCCCCCATTCTTGAACTTTTCATAACGCTATTGTCCTTCTCGTTCTCTTTAAACCCAAAAACTCTCTATTGGCACTTGAACTTTGAATACTACCGCAAAATGAACACACCATCTCTTATTTGCTTTCATACCAAACACACAAACAAAAACAAGCCATGGCCAAACAACGATCGACAATTGCTCTCTACCTAAGCCTCTAAGCCCCTGAGTCAGCCTAGGCTGGGTTGGAGGTTCGACGCTTCTCACGCTGCCAATATTGTATGCTACTTCCTTCTTATTATTAATCAAAGCCGGCTTGCCAGATCTTTTCTAAAAATCTCTCTCAGCATGGGCCTCTTTGCCCTCCTCTCTTTCACCCTCCACTTCCAATTAAGCTCAAGGTGAAGGTACGCATACGCACTACGCATGTATATTCATCTTTCATAACACTGGTGATGGTGAATTGATGCATGGGTAGGTACTGTAGCAGGAGCGTGGAGACCCACCGCCTGCAGCTAGGCCGACACGGCAGAGTTCGTGCTGTTGGAGCCAATGCCGGAGCGATTACTAGCGGCGGCGGTGAAGGTGATGGATCCAGATACCTAGGTGTGCTTTCAATGCCATTGTTGCCTCAAGAACCCCGCAGGTGTGCCTCACGACCTACCAGAGGATCCGCGGATACGTGCAGCCGCAGGTGGTCTCCTGTGGATGCAACCACTGTGTCCCCGCTCTTTCTCAGCATAGTAATCGTCGTCCTCCGACTGAAACATCGTTAAACAATATACGTGGTGTACCTTCAAGTGGGGTCCAAATAAATTAATCCAATATAACCACTCAGTTTTGACGTATGGGTGGTGTTAATCCTTGTGAGGTGACTCTGTAATTAAGCCTAAATGAGGCTTTTGATATGGGTACTTGTAAGAGCAATTGATTAAACGTTGGCCAGACCACCGATCAAAACCAACATTCAGCACTACAGAAATTCCTACTTCTCCCAAACATCAACAACACCAGATTGAATCACAGATAGAGAGACAATAATATATAATGTATTAAAAACTCACGCTTTGGTAGAGACTAGTCACTAGATACTACACATGTCTTTGTCCCATGCTTCGACGACTAGAGGCGACACCTATGTAGAATTGTAGATAACCATATAAGTTCAAAGATCAGTTTAGACTCACGACGCAGACAATATGGATTCTGTCCTCGACTACCCTATAATAATAACCCAAGGTACAGCAGTGGACAGAATCCTGCATAGCCGTCACATGTTCTTCGGAAGCAGCACCACCACCGTGACGAAGATGCCACCATTTTGGATGTGAGTTTAGACCTGCAGCTGGATGCAGTAAAACTTAATTAGACACCACAATTACAGAAGCAGTGCAACAATTTTTGTCCTAAAAATGGATTAGTTACAGGGTCAAGGCATAATTTATTTATTTGAAGGGTGGAGTACACACACTAGAAACAAGCATGATTTTGCGTCAAGTTGCAAGACAGTGATAACAATGATTTGAAAAATATAAAGTGGTATTGAGATTATGATAAAACAAAACAAAATAATACCATATTTCATATCCTTCTTGGTGATATAGATGGTGGGTATCCGAGATACGGAAAAACATTTTCACCTTTGTATGTACCAACACTCTCAAGCTTCATAGTCTTGAAATCAAGTGTGTAACATCTTGATGTGTGTTGATCTTCCAGGAAAATGTACCTTTGAGGCTCACAAACGGAATATAAGCCCTTGTAAATGGGTATATGGACTATTTCCTTCAGCTGCCACTCATTAGCTATATTGCCCTCTGTTTGCAAACTGGTGTAGTAATGTGCAGACAACGTTGTGTCGCAGATATGCCTTTGGTCAGTAAACATTCCAAGCATGTCGTTACCTTCCTCCACAATGAGGATAATCAGCTTCTCCTGTTCAGGCCGCAGGTCGACAGTGGAGTATGTTACGATTATTCCATAACCGAAGGAAGATCTTATCCTTCCCCTTGGATTCCCCTTTTGCCCGACGCTTAAGTCACGGAGGCAACGGGTGGGAGACTTCATCTCGACGGTCCTACATACGCGGCATCGGATACTTCCCCGAGAGATTTACACCGTAAACCTCTTTCTTGCGGGGGAAGTTTCCTCCCGGAAACTCCGTTCCACTACGCTCCTCACCGTGTATAAATATATCAATGATCAATGGAATAAAGACACAGTTCTATCGCTACTCTTTGTCTCCTTCATTATTACTCGCATTCTACTCATAACACGTTATCAGCACCTTCGCTCTCCACAACCCTCGAGAGATCAAGATCACTAGCTCAGTTGGGTAGAGCGTTTGAAGATCCATAGCTCGGTCGGTAGAGCGTCCGAGGGAAGGAAAAGAGTGGCCTCCTCGAGGATCTCCGCGAGGTTCTTGGGAAACGCCTCGGCTGCGAATAGCCGCTCGCCTCTCGTGACCGCCACCGCGGCGTCAACATGAAGAGGCGCGGATGTGGTCCCCGCACCACCATCCCGGCGATCGGTGGTGTCATCCACGGCACCGCCACGACCACCTCCGCCTCGCCTGCATCGGCGGCACCTCCGGCCCGGCTCCGACTGCATCAGCGGCTCCGCGGCACCGGGTCTTGGCGTTGGGCGCGCCTCCTCCACCGAGGTGCCCGATCCACGGTCTCGACGGCTGCGAATCACCGCAGTACATCCCGGGTCAGGCTTCGCGGTCCGGGCTTGACGCCGCTGGTCCATCCAGCCGCCATGGCTGTCCACGGGAATCGAGCCGACCTCGCCGATCCGGTACCCGACGCCCGACGCCGTCTCCGGTGGCTCGCAGCCCGTCTCCACGCCCGGCTGCGAGGAGTGCTTCGCCGGACATCAGCCCGTCGCCGCTGCTCCACCGCCACCACCGCCACCACCATCATCGCCACCTGCCCCGCCACGTCGCATCATCCGCACGTGGATCGACGCGTGCCTCACGGGCCATCGGCTCGAACGAGGGGCGCCCCTCCATTCTAATCGCACATTGGAGAAGGGGAGGGGCGGGTGGTGCGCTGCTCGACGCGGTCCCTCGGCGGGGCTCCTTCGCTTTGTTTCGACGCGGCTCGACATCGCTGCGCTCGGCGTTGCGGCGTCGCGGAAGTCCACGTAGTCCTCGGCGGCGCGAGTACTTTGGCGCAGAAGCGGTCCCGCAGCGCGGCCCTCGGCGGCGGCGGCGGCGCCCCCCGGCGACGCGGGCGCGCATTCTGGCGGTCGCGGCAGTTCTTCGCGGTCCCGGGCGGAGTTTCAGGCGGGCCTCGACGGCGGCGCTCCAGCGGCCGACGGGCGGGCGCTTCGCCAGCGACAGCGCCGACACGGTCCTCGCGGCCCCGACACCGCACGCCAGGCGCTTTGCCGAGTGGCCCTCCCGGTCTTCGCGGGGACGGGGCCCACCCGGGCGGCCACGTTCACGCTGAGGCGCGGCGCGCGCGCCACGTGATACGAAGGCGGCGAAGTCCCTCGGGTCCCGTGAGGGCGGCGCGGGTTGAAGGGGTTAGGGTGAAACCCTAACCGCCGGGTCGTTTTTACGGTGGCCCACCCCCCTCCCCCTCATGGGCCGGATGTGAAGCATAGGCCTGGGTTGGGGCCTCGCGAAGCTTCAGCCTGGGCCATCTACTATGCATTTTTTTATTTCGCAATTTATTTACAGCAAGCATTAATTTACTTTTCAAGTATTTTAATTCCCTAATCATATCAGTTTTAGTTAGTCTAATTTTTCTGTAATTTAGACTCACGATGTTCTCAGTAAATATTGCATCAATATGCTTTATATATTCAATAAAGTACATGTTCAATATGTCTTTGTTCTTTACAATTCCTATTACATGTACTCATTATACAAATGCTATGGTCGATTTCTCTCTTTTTGGAACTTGTTTTACTCGATGTCACCTCAATTTACTATCGAATTGGCAAACACAAGGTAGTACCATGTACTATCGGGATTTATTCCTCAAAGTGCTCTTCCAATTTGATTATAAATTTACAAGGATTACATCTTGATGTGAAACAAATAAACAAAGGTCTACACCATCAGGTGACTACCTAAGTTCCATAAAATTGAGAAAAATCCCTTTACTCACATTTCAAGTTTACCTTGATTATTCGCATTTGTATTAAATAACTATTACAATCATGCCATCGATTTTTAACTAAGTCGGCAATTCACATGTAGGATCAATGGCCACTCGTGAGCTTGATATGTCATCAAAGAAAGAATTTGATGCCCTCGCTCTCGATGGACACAACTTCCCTACATGGGCGATGGATCTCAAAGTCAGTCTATCGTTGCGCGGAATGTTCAAGGCAATTGAAGCTCCCAAAAAGGATGATGCTCCATTGTCTGAACCACGAAAGTACCATGCCTTATACATCATAAGGAACCACATCCATCAGGATCTCAAGTCTGAGTATCTAATGGAAGAGGACCCACGGGCTCTTTGGCTTGCATTGCAACAACGGTATGAACAGCAGAAGGCAGTCATCTTACCAGAGGCTACCCATGAGTGGAACCACCTCCGCATACAGGATTTCAAAACTGTAGGAGAGTTCAACCATGCTGTGCATAAACTCAGTTCCAAACTGAAGTTCTATGAAAAGGAACCTACTGATGCGGAGAAAATTGAAAAGACTCTGTCTACCATGCTTCCCGCTCATATGATCCTTCAACAAACAATACCGTCAACGGGGATTCACTTGTTTACTCGAGCCGATTAAGACACTACTTCAGGCGTAAAGGCATAATGAGCTCCTCATTTGAACTCCAATCAAGGCCCCATTCGGTGCCAAGCCTTTGCCGTAAGTACATGCAACCACTTAGAAGAAAGTACGTAAGGGTGCCACTAAAAATGGCAATCCGGAAATTCCCAAGGCAAGAACAAGCGCAAGAGAAACCGTAAAGCCTCATGGTGCTAAGGGTAAGGGTGACAATTCTAAGTCAAACAAAGACAAGTCTAGCACTTGTGCAAGGTGTGCTTGCTTCAATCACCCGACTCTAAATGTCGCACCCCTAAGCACTTGGTGGATTTGTACTTAAATTCCGTGGGGACGTGGGACGTTCCAATCAAGGACGCCCAACCAAGGTGGAAAGCGGGTCTGAAGCACACTTCAATGCAGTAATTGTTAGCCCCGTGGTGCTCCAACTCCGCCCGGCCGGATCCAAGCAACACCAAGGCTCCACCACTTGATGACAACATAGGCGACATCGGCGACATGATCTTAGAATACACTTCTGAAGATCCGTTTGGCGATTGTGCCTAGACTTTCAGTCTTTTGGGATCTAGATTATTATTATGCCCGCACTTTGTAATAGTTAATTATTCTCCTTTGTTTTATTTCATCAAGCACATTTTGATTATCATTGTATTATGCACAATTATTATCAATGATATGCGTTATATATTTATTTGTTGAGAATTTTATATTTATTCTCCATTTAATATATAGATCGTGACGGAGTCAATCCGATGGATGAGGAAATGTGCCTAGTGGAGCCGGTGGAGCCACTAACTCTATACTTAGGGAAGTAAAATATTTCCAAACTCTCAACAAGAGTGAAGGAAATGTTTTAACATCGCGGGACGCGATCTTTGTGATAGTAGGCTCGGACGAGCCCACGTTACGCTCCCTATGGGTACATCATTAACAATTGAGGATGCACTCTTGTATCCCGATTCCACTCGTACCCTCTTAAGTTATAGAGATATCCGGAAAAATGGGTTTCATATTGAAACTCATGATGACAACAATGAGGAATCTCTTCTCATTACAAAGGACAACGGATATGGCAAAGTGACACTTGAAAAGGTCCCCTCACTCTCGTCAGGATTGTACTATACATATATCAAACCCGTACAACATGTTGCTTACAAAGTAATTTTCCAGAATGTTAACGCATTCCAGACTTGGCATGATCGCCTTGGTCACCCTGGCATAGGGATGATGCAGAAAATTACAAGCAATTCTGTTGGTCACTCACTCAATGAGGCAAAATTTCCCCAATCTTCGGATTTTACGTGCACCGCATGTGCCACAGGGAAATTAATTTTGAGGCCCTCTTACCTCAAAATTGGAGCTGAGCCACTCAAGTTCCTTGAACGCATTCAAGGTGACATTTGTGGTCCAATCCAACCTTTGTCTGGACCGTTCAGGTACTTCATGGTTCTAATAGACGCATCCACACGATGGTCTCATGTGTGTCTATTATCGACACAGAATCATGCATTTGCTAAGATCATCGCTCAAGTTATCAAACTTAAAGCGCAGCATCCTGAACATCAAATCCAATCAATAAGGATGGATAATGCCGCTGAATTTTCCTCTCGTGCCTTCAATGACTATTGTATGGCCTTAGGAATTCAAGTGCAGCACTCAGTCCCATATGTCCACACCCAAAATGGTTTGGCTGAATCTCTTATCAAGAGAATTAAACTCATTGCAAGACCATTATTGTAGAATTGCAATCTTCCAACCTCATGTTGGGGTCACGCAGTCTTACACGCTGCTGACTTGATTTTATTGCGTCCAACTGCATACCATGCAACCTCGCCGTTGCAGTTAGTACGTGGAAATCCCCCAAGCATTTCCCATCTGCGAAAGTTCGGTTGCGCCACATACGTACCGATCTCACCACCGCAGCGTACAACTATGGGCCCTCACAGAAAATTGGGGATCTATGTGGGATATCAATCTCCGTCGATCATCAAATATTTGGAACCCACCACAGGGGACCTATTCACAGCCCGGTACGCTGATTGTATCTTCGACGAAGATCATTTCCCGGCATTAGGGGGAGACTTTAAGTACCACAAAGAATGCCCGAAAATCAATTGGGATGCCTCAGACATCTCCAACTCTGATCCACGTACTTCAGAGACCGAACTCCAAGTTCGGGAAAATCATCAATTTGCAACACATTGCAAATAATCCCGAATGCATTTACTGCGATTATAAGGGTGTTACAAAATCCTATAATCCCGCGAGAAATGTACGGAAAGAGTAGAGGTACCAAACAAAACTACTCAACTCCCAAATAAGAGGGGGAGAAGTACGGCTATTTCCACGGATGCAGCTCCTAGCAAGCAAAGGAAAAGGAAGACCAAATCTTCCAACCCAGTAAATGCAACTCAACCCCATGTTGAGAAACACCCAGTGGAGGTTCAACCTTCACAACCCACATCAACGATTGCACTCCATTGCGATGTTGGGACATCGAATGCCCTAATGCAACCATTGTGGGAGATGATGTTGCATCGAAAGGGTAAGCGAAATTTCCATCAACTATGTTGAATCACGGAGAATCATATGACCGAAAGACTACGGTTGTCGACACATATTTCGCCGCGCAATGATTGCTGAAATCCTTGAAAATGATCCAGATCCTAAGACCATGGCAGAGTGCAAAACGCGCTCGGACTGGAATCAATGGAAGGATGCAATCCAAGCCGAAATATCCTCGCTCACAAAAAGGAAGGTATTCTCTCAAGCAATACCTACACCTCCCAGAGCATTTCCTGTGGGATTCAAATGGGTTTTCGTCCGGAAGCGGAATGAGAACAATGAGGTGGTGAGATACAAAGCGAGGCTTGTAGCACAAGGGTTCACGCAGAGACCGGCATTGATTTCAATGAGACATACTCTCCGGTCATGAATGGAATTACATTCCGATATCGATATCTCTGGCGGTACAAAATCGTCTATCTATGCAGGTTGATGGGCGTAGTATTTCGTGATATCTCTATGGGTCACTAGATTCGACATATATATGAAGGTCCCCGATGGAATCTCTATACCGAGTCGAAAAACGCAAGTCGCAACATGTATTGTGTAAAGCTTCAAAAGTCACTCTATGGCTTAAAGCAATCGGGAAGGATGTGGTACAACCGACTTAGCGAATACCTTCTCGCGAAGGGATACGCTAATGTTGATGATTGCCCATGTGTCTTCATCAAAAAGTCCCAAACAGGATTTTGCATCATATCGGTGTATGTTGATGATTTAAATATCATTGGCAACCAACAAGATATTGATGAGGCATGCAAGCATCTAAAGACGGAGTTCGAGTTGAAGGATTTGGGTAAAACCAAATTTTGCTTAGGCCTACAGCTTGAGCACCTTCCAACCGAATCTTTGTGCATCAATCACGCCTATGCCCGAGAAAGTATTGGAGAAATTCAATATGGACAAAGCATATCCTAACAAAACCCCCATGGTTGTTCGGTCTTTAGAAATGAAGACCGACCCATTCGGACCTCGGGATGAGGGGGGAGGAAATATTGGGACTTCATGTTCCATACCTTAGTGCCATTGGAGCGCTAATGTATCTAGCAAATAGTACTGGGCCCGACATTGCATTCGCAAAGTGAACCTCCTTGCTAGACATAGCGCCGCTCCTACCGTAAGACACCGGGCCGGGAGTAAAAACAGATCCTCGGATATGTTAATGGCACAAAGGATCTTGGGCTATTCTTCGTAAGAAGTCCAAATTCGATTTGATTGGATATATTGACGCCGGGTATCAATCGATCCCCATAATGGCAAATCACAAAATGGCTTTGTGTTTCTACACGGTGGAACAACCATCTCGTGGACATCCTCCAAACAAACATTGGTGACAACGCCCACGAATCATTCTGAAATAGTTGCACTATATGAGGCTTCACGTGAATGTGTTTGGTCGCGAGAATGATTAACCACATACAATGATCTTGTGGTATAGGCGCTATCCAAGCGCCGACCATTATCTATGAGGATAATGCGGCTTGTGTTTTGAGATGGAGACAGGCTATATCAAAAAGCAACATCAACAAGCATATTTCTCCTAAGTTGTTCTATCCTCATGAATTACAACAAAATGGAGAAATAGAAATCTTGAAAGCCAAATCATGTGATAATCTCGCTGATTTGTTCACTAAGTCTCTACCAAACTTCCTCATTTGAGAAATGTGTCAAAGGAATTGGTATGCGACGGCTTAGAGACTTGCAAGGTTTAGGGGAGAAATCCCTAGATGTTAGCTTGTCCAAACCATCATATTGCACTCTTTTTCTCTTTACGAAGTTTTTTCCTCTCAAGGTTTCTCATAGAGAGTTTTTAATGAGGCAATATTAACATAAGCATATGTCGTATTCCTTGTTTTCCCAACGGGTTTTTAAGGGAATACCAATGACATATATTGCTCTCTAAACTTGACATGGGTTTTTTTCTCCGAAAAGGTTTTTCTCATATAAGTTTACAATGAGGCAATAATCATTATATGCTACACTTTCTCCTTCTTTTCCCATTGGGTTTTAAGGAGTTTTCAATAGCATATACTCTACATGTATTCTTCCTCGTTTTTATCCTCGCAGGAATTTTTGGAGGAATAATACCATTCATTGATCTCAAGGACGGATTCGATCTAGGGGAGTGTTACGATTATTCCAGAACAAGGAAGATCTTATCCTTCCCCTTGATTCCCCTTTTTGCCCGACGCTTAAGTCACGGAGGCAACGGGTGGGAGACTTCATCTCGACGGTCCTACATACGCGGCATCGGATACTTCCCCGAGAGATTTACACCGTAAACCTCTTTTTCTTGGGGGAGTTTCCTCCCGGAAACTCCGCTCCACTACGCTCCTCACCGTATAAATATATCAATGATCAATGGAATAAAGACACAGTTCTATCGCTACTCTTTGTCTCCTTCATTATTACTCGCATTCTACTCATAACAGAGTACTCGTTGGTGTTCATGTTGAGCTTAACTAACTTGTTCCTTGTCCAATAGAGGCAGTTATATGCACAATAGGGGGGACCACAAAGCGATGTTTGGGGTGGTCCTGTTGGCCTGCTCAAACTTAGGTTTTCCCAACTGGTCGATGCATTGAGACTCCAGATGCCACTGCCAGAGGACGAAGAGAAGACAGCCACCACAAACTCTTCGGTGCAATGCATCTCCATGATTACTCCGAATGATGTCTCATCATCCTCTCCGTCTACAGAGGGGGCAAAAAAGACACAACAATGTTTGAGATTTTGTTCGTAGGATCGGCCATGAGGTATGGGAGGCAAGTAGCAGTGTACCGCCAGGGGGTATAACGGGTCCTGCACCACCAGGTCCGGCAAGAAAACCTTCCCGCCGGAGTCGGGGCAACTGCATTCCGAAGGACGCAGCCGCCGTAAACATCTATAGGACACCAGCGGCCGCCCCATCCCGCATCGAGGGACGAGCGGAAGGACAAGTCGACGGGCGCGGGCCATAGCGTCCGTCGGCCAGGCGCGCCGAAGGGGCGCTGGCTCAGCCGGGCGCCGTCTCCGTTGTCGTTGATGAGGCCGAGGAGCAGAGGCGGGTGGAGCGACCGGAAGCGACGGAGGAACGTGGGGTCAAGAATGAGGCGGTGGAAGGAGATGCATGCGACGGAGGCGCGGGCCAGTCGGCAGGGAGGCGACCCGGACCGGGATCTCCCTCCCGGGAGTTCGTCGGGGAGGGCGGCCGCCGGCTGAGCGGCGACGCCCGGGCCTCGACGAGGAGGAGGATCGGACGGGACGACATTGTTAACGCCAACGCCGGCCTCCCGGCGGGGCGGAATTGGGAAGTCGAGGGTTTCAGCGAGTGCGCTGGTTCTTAGGTCCACGTTCGCCCATTCTTCCAAGTCAGCTTGTCGATGTAAATAACTTTTTTTTTTTTGAGAATTTGTGTTCGCTCAAACCAAAAAATACTAAAGGTCTGTGTTGGCCCAGGGTATCGTTTTTCAATTGTAGATTGTCGTAAATGACCGGTAAAATTGAAAAGTGACTGCATCTCCGAGAGTCTCTCTCTAAAACTCACTTTCTAAATTATTATTATTTATTAGAAATTCATTTACATAAAATTGGTTTTCTATATATTTTCACTCTCCAACTATGCGCCCAATAGAATATGGTAATCTCTACTATAATGTCTCACTTGAGGGCTCACGAAATCAACGGTCCACAAAACAACGACACTTAATTGGAGGGCTAGTATTCAAAGTTTGATGCATGGTCGGACATACTCACCATCACGCATCGCATCGTTATCTCACCATCCCGCGACCCGCGCTCGAACCATAACATTCACCGCAAAAAACAAAAACAAAGAAACGACCGGAAACCCAAAACCGTGGAGCTGCACGACGCAATGACGGCGGACTGCACGACGGATCGGGTGATTGACGGGTTGCACGACGGAAACCCTACACCCTGGAGACCGGGATCGAGGATCCACGGAAACCCTACACTGTGGTGACCGGGATCGAGGATCCACGGCGGACTGCCGGGGACTGGCCACAAATGAGCGGCGCCGCGATCTTCGCCACACGACCTAGGCGACGACGAGCAGGCCGACGTCGAGCTGACCTTGCAGGCGGCGCGGTGACGCCGACGACGGCGGCAACGAGGAAGGACTAGCCATTTGTGGTGCCATCTCAGCACGCGACGACAGAGATCAGGCAACGCCAATCATCTCAGCGACGTTATCGTGCGCGACGTCCATCGATCAAGGGAGGTAAGTGCTTTGTCAATTTGTCAACTACTTTGTCGGCTGGCAGCGAGGGAGATACCGGGCTGGCCACGAGCGGGGGCCATGGCGTGGACCGACCGCGGATGTTGGGTTCACCGGCCACAGATGTTGGGGTCCCCGGCTGCAGGGGCTCGGAAGCCGCGCGTGGCCACGACGCGGAGTCGCCAGCCGCCTAGCCACTGGAGCAGAGGCCGTGCGGGGCTTCCGGAGCCGGGTTGCCGGCGAGGAAGGAGGAAGAAGCGGCGGTGGCGCTCGGGAAGATGGAGATGGTGTCACCCACGTCACATTCGATAGCTTCCACGTTTTTCCTCCGCCTCCCCGTTAAGTTTGAGGACGTGATGCCCTGCCGCGTGCCAAGCGTCAGGTGAGAGCATCCACTGATTTTCTGAAGATTTTGTTCATGATTTTGAGTGCTTCCAGCATGTCCTTCATCGGAGGATGCTCTTCCATCAGATTTATGACAACTGCAACTTTATTTTCTGCAGCTCTAAGCCTGGATCCAGAGCAATTCCTGTATTAAGCAGAACTTCTGCGGAATGTCTGCACTCATCCCAATGGAGTTTTTATTCCTGATTCACACGCTGTGATCATACATGAATCTGTGATAAACTAAATCCTTTCAAGTCGGCGATGGTGGAGGTGATCCAGGTGATGGTCACCTTCCAGTTCGAGACAAATCATTTGCAGCACCGTATGGTCAAGCCGAGAGTGAAGACAAGGATTGAAGAAGAACAAAGAACTCAAGACAGAGGAGACATGCCTTGAGTGTTGAATTATTGATGTGATTCAAGGTGTCATGGATTGGAATATTGATGCCGCTCAAGGTGCCGTGGACTATTGCTCCTGATCCTGGTAGAATTTATCAGTTCAGATGGTATTGCCAAATCACCGTTACCAACAGTGAGTGAAGATATGATTTTGTTTTGCAGGTATATAATGGGTGGTTTATACTTAAAAATGCATTATTGTTTCACGTAAGGTTACGAGTATTAGGATAACTAAAATATGGTATGTTCTATTTTAATTCTATTGGCTCAGAATATGGCTGCAAACCTACTGCCTGTTGCAGAGGCCGTATAACACTTTGAAGCATTAGGAATAGTCCATGGTACGTTGGATCATTGTTCACCTCAAATGAGAATGGCCGTATAACACTTTGAAGCATTAGGCCGTATAACGCAAGCAGAAAAATAGAGGACGAACGGAATAAGCTAGGCAGAAGCGATGGCAGAATAAAAAGGTGAAAAAGAATTCTCCGATCCATCACCCAGTCCATTCCAACGACGCCGAAAAAAGAGAAATTCTTGAGAGGACTCCTCCACGATAGCCCCAACGGGCTGGGGGGCACCCGCCGCCGTCCAACCACCCCTCTCTCTCGGCTCTACTCCGGCCGCCGCCCTGCCCTCCGGCGGCGGCGGCCCGAAAAAGGACTCCGTCGCACCTAGCTCCCTCCCTCCCTCTTGCCCTGCTCCCTGCTCCACCTCCATCTCTCCCCCGTCTTCAACTCCGGCGAGGGGCCCGCCGGACGCCGGCGGGGCGGATCCGCCTTCCCCGGTGGGCGATCTGGCCGCCCCAAAGGCCGGATCCGCCGTCTCCCTCCGGCTAGGCGGCCCCCGCCTTTGTGGGCCCCCGTTGCGCCGTTCTCGCGGGGCGCTGGCCATGGTGGCGCCGCGCGTCGCTCCGGTGGCCGCGTGCTCTTCCCGCGTGTGTGGTGGGGTGGGCTGGACCGCGGCGCCCGGCCGGACCTTCGCACCTATGGCCGGGTTAAATTGGCGGGGACCGACTCCCGGTGCTGTCCGCGCACTTCGGGGCATGGCCGTTGGCATGGCGGGCGGCGGCGTTTAGTGGCCGTGGCTTCCTCGCATCCGCTGGTGGAGCGTGTTGTGGTGGCATGGCGTGCGCCGCCATGGTGGCGTCGTCGGTGGCGGTGTCCTTGGTCCCTACTTGCGCGCGCCGTGGTGGTGTGACGGCGGCAAGGTAAGCGCCGCGTGCTCTGCCGTGGTGGTATAGCGTGGCACGTGCCGTTCTCGCACCGCACTATGCTCCCGCCCTTCTTGAGGCGCCGTCTTCGATCCGTCGTCGAGGCCGGATGGAGCAAGCTTGGTGGGATGAAAATCCCCGGATGCTATACACACAACGGTTGGCGTCCGCGGACGTCAATTCCTTCTGAAGGCCGTTGATGCTCGGTGCTTGCCTCCTTCTCGCCGGGTCTCATGCATTGTTCCTTCCGTCTACACTGCGCCTTTTCGCACTTCATGCTTCTCTTCACCTTTGTTTGCCTTGTTGGTGTTAGTGTTAGCCGTAGTTATCTATTCCGTGGATGCTTTGCCACCGAGGTCTTCGTGTGGTGCTTTCGGGCGGATGCTTTTAGTTCCGGTGGATGCTTTGCCACCGAGGTCTTTAGGTCGTGCTTTCGGGCGGATGCTTTGCCGCTGTGGTTGTTCCGGTGGATGCTTTGCCACCGAGGTCGTGTTCGGGCGAATGCTTGGCCGCCAAGGAGGTTAGGGTGGATGCTTTGCCACCAAGGTCGTTGTCTTTCCGGCGGATGCTTTCTTTGCCGAGGTGTATCATCTACGGTTCCGATCACTACTAGCTACCTAGGTGTTGAGTTATCTTTTGTATAGGTGCAGCTCATTTGGGATTGTTAGGTGGAGGGTTCCCCCCCTCGCTTTTCTTTCTTTTAGTCTATGTTTATGGTCTTAGTTGGTGTTTTCTCCCGTGATGTCTTCGACATTAGGGTTTGTTGTATTTGGATTTGGTTTTCCTCCTCTTAATGAAATACGGGTGAACGGCCCGATCGAGAAAAAAAAAAAAAAAGGTGAAAAAAAGAGGTGGGACTGAAATTTTCTCTCTTTATTAGTAGTCTCTCTTTATTAGTAGGTATAGATACCAATCTCAGTTGATCTTCCTTTCTACTAGCGATCTTCACCGGACCGCCCGTGGATGTGCCTCTCCCGAGGTTACCCCGCGGCGCCCACGGCCACCACTACGGAACCCGGGCGATATCCCGAGGAGGGCTTTGCTCACGGGAAAGCCCCTTTTCATCACGGGGAAAGGATATCCCGGCGTAAAACACGGGATAGCCGTGACGGGAACGCAAAGCGACGGGAAATCACCCTTTCCCGTGAACACGAGATCATACCCACGGGATATCATTTCCGTGATCCGATTTAGCACACGGGAAATCGTTAACGGGGGGGGGCAATCAGCGGGGAGGTGTGTGGAACCCGTTATGGCCTACGTGGGCATTTGCATAAAACGGCGTTTTGGGACGATTTCCGTGAGCATAACGGCCTAGCTCACGGGATATCTTTGGTCAATTTCCGTGAGTCGCCATGTGCTCATGGGATATCTTTTGGCCAATTTCCCGTGAGCCTCCTCACTCACGGGAAAGTTTTGGTCTCTTTCCGTGAACTACTCACGGGATTTTTTTTTTGTTCCAGCGCATAATAGACAAATGTAAATATATATACACCACATATATATGATCCAACCACATATATCACATATATAATCCATAATACCACATATATCACATAAAATCCAAGTTCAACCACATGTCCATGAGTGCAACCACAAGTTCACAAACTCACATAAAATCCAAGTTCACAAGTTCAAGTGCACAAGTTTTTAACCTAAATCATGAAAAATTTACTGCCACGGCCTCCAACCTTCCGCGCGTTCCCAAAGCGTCGGTTGAGATTGGTTCGGAGTTGGGTTCGAGGCATGAGAATTTTCCCCGCACGTAGGCAAAGATAAATAGTTAGAAATTTGTGAGACAAAATTCAAGGTATAGGGTATATTAACTTGAAAAAGAAGAGAAATAGTTAGAAATTTGGCGGCACCTCCCACGCACGGAGGGCTTTCCAACCTGCAAAGAAAACAACGGCTCGATGGTCGACAACCACATGTCCACGTGCACATCTCATGGTGCATTCAAAACTCAGATCATATCCATTCACATTCATATATGCATATTTCGAGTTACGAGACAAACTCACGGGGAGAGGCTCCATGCGGTGGAGGGAAGATCGACGGTTGGCCGTAGACGGGCGGTGGGGACGGCGGCGGGAGGTGGGACGAAGACGGGCGGTGGCGGGAAGGCGATCTCGGTGGCGATTGCACACCAACCTGGCCACCAACGCGGCGGAGGTGCGCTAGGAGAGCTTCCATGGTCTTGGTCGGTGACCGGCTCTTTCGAGCCCTCTCTTGCTCCGCCTGAGCCCTTGCCCGCTCCCTCTCCTCGGCCTCCTCTGCCGGCTTCCTCTCTTCCTCTATCCGGGCCTATTTCAACACAAAGTTAGAACACGGAGAAAGAGTATGCAACGATAAATGAACCTTAAATAAAAATATATAAACCTCAAGTTTGAGACTGTAGCCCTTTGGTAAGTGGTTGGCCGCTCGCGTATCCACCGGGCCTCCCGGCGTGCTCGAGCTCGAATAGCTTCTTTTGTGTTGTGCGGGTTGATAACGCTATCACCCAAATAGTACCGCCCGTGCTTCTTGCCTCATACGGCGATCATGGCGATGTCCCCCCCTCAATGTCGTGGCCGCGGGGATCGAAGCTTTCTCCATACACCTCCCTCGCCGCTCGGTGTACCTACCGATCTTCTCGTAGGCGGTCGGGTTGGTGTAGGCTTGGGCCCACCCCGGGGGTTGAAGACGACCACGGGATCTTTATACCTGCCCGTGTGGGAGTTAGCAAAGGCCTCGGCGTCTTGCCGATTGGCGTGCCATGTGTCCGCTCTCGTGTGCGAAAAAGAAAAGTAGCTAGAATGGTAAGAAAGTATTGAGTTGCACATCAGAAAATAAGAATTGGATAACACTTACATATCTAGCTTGGTAGGTCGCGAGATTAAGGCTGCCTTGATGGTGTGGTACACTGGCATCATGGCACGCCCGGTCCCGTAGTCGTTTGTGGACCTCGATGTCTCAGATGTCGACCCACTTGTCCACAAGCTCCCAAAGAACGCCTATGCAACAAGCACCACTCCCGGAATCACCTACAGGACACCAAGTATAACACAGATTATAAAAATCACATTAAGCATAATTAAACTTAGTATTAGCATTCAATATTTACCTCCATGTATTGTTCTTTGGTCGATTCAGCGTTTTCCATTCCACGCTTATCGAGCCTTCTTTTTTCTCCTTTATCGCGTACCACGTCTTGACGGCCCGGCCGCGTGCCTCGTACCACATGTCCGCCACATGCTTGAAACGGGCGTTTAGAGCCACTTCTGCGCCTCGACCTCGTATCCCTCCTCGCACTTGAAGTATTTACGCACATAGAAGCAATGTAATAAGTCATTATTTCTAACACTAGAATTTGGAGCGATGTATTTGTACAAAGGCGACATAGACTTACCCAAAACTCTTTGATCACACGAATGGCCTTGTTACTATATTTTATGCCATCCTCATCATAGTTGTCCCGAAAGTCAGTCTTGGTGGAACGACGTGGATAAACATACTCTACTCCGTCGATGGTAACAAGGCAGGGGTAGTGCTTCCTCACCGAATACCAAGAATTTTGGCGGGAAGGCGTCCTTGAACCGAAGTTCGCGGTGACAACAAAACCCCCGCCCAAAATGATCAAGAATAACTATTAGTTCCTATTACGATTTTGAAACACGAAAAATAAGAAAGTAGTGCTAAAGTGTAAAGTAAATTACCTTGGCCGTGTTGGTCTTATGGTCGGTTTCTAGTCCTCACGAGGTTGTCGATCCGAGAGTCCGGAGGGGCCTCGCAAGTAGACACGCCTCGAGCGGAGGAAGAGGAACCCCGATCCGTACTACGGCTAGTCCCCTCCTCGTGGTGCGACGCCGGCGGTCCGCGTGGTGCGGACGCCGGCGGTCCGCGTGCCGCGGCGCCGAGAGGTCCTCGTCCTCCGCCTCCGCCTCCGCCTCCTCCTCCTCCTCCTCCTCCTCCTCCTCCTCCTCCCCTCCTCCTCCTCCTCCTCGTGCACCACCGGGTGGTGGCGACGGTGGTCGTGGTGTGCGACGCTTTGCCCCCGCCCCTACCCTGGGCGGTGGTGCCGCGGGCGGGCCGGCGTGGCGCGGGGCACCTGGCCGGGGGGGGAGGGCGGCGCGGGCAGCCGGCGGCGGCGGGCGGGGTGGCGCCGGCAGCCGTGTGTGTGTGAGTGTGTTTGCGTGTGTGGTGTGTGTGGCGTCGGGTTGACTTAATCTTAAAAGAATAAGATTTCCGTGATGGATCTGGGTGGCTCATGGGAAAGAAGGTGGCTTTCCGTGAGCCACCCGGATCCATCACGGAAATCTTAGTTTTTTCAAAAAATATCCACCGACACAACCCGCAAGGGCGGTCCCACCTATCCTTTCCGTGAGCGCTCACGGGATATCTCATTCCCTTTCCCCGTGAGCTCACGGGGAAAGGGTTTTTTCGAAGTTAAATATATTACTCTCCCTTTCTATTTCTAACATATATATTTTCAAACTTTGATCAACATTACTTCAAAAATACCTTATCACATACACTCCCCATACATAATTGATCCTTTTGAAAAAAATTGCCATTATTTCATGTGGTTCTATCTCCTTTTTTCAAAATTGTATTTACTTCACTACAGCAAAAATTATAATAATTACCAAAATAATTCAAAAATTCTTGAAAGTAGACATGATACGATATCGAGGTCCATTTGCATATAGAAAAAGTTTCGTAGTCAAACCACAACTTGACCGCCACATCCACATGAAATGACACGAGATCATTCTCAACAAACATGAACCTTCTACGTAGATGTTGGAGCCCGTGACACAAATGACGTGCCAACTTGTGCGAAACGTTCCAAATTTTTTATCATAGCCTCGGCACAAGATATCATGACAGATTATCAAATTTCATGATTTTTTGCACATCGGTTTATTTTCTAGAATTTTTAGACCAATCGAACAGGGATTAGAGTTGATGATTTCGTACTAAGATGTTCCAAATTTCATTATTTTTTTTTTTTTAAATGCAAGGCCTTACATTGTGTTGAGTATGAGGAATATAAATTTTCTACTAATTTGTTTCAAAAATTTGAACCACTTGTAGTTCAAATTTGGCCCCATTTCATAAATTCCCATAAAAAGAGAATAATTAACTAAATATATCAAATAAAGTCAATAATTCACCAAACTTTAATATTGAGTGTCATATGATGTGGAACAAGTGTAGAAAAAGTTTGGAGATGAAAATCAAAAAAAAAAAATTCCCGTGAGCCTATTTCCGTGAGCGGGGTAAACCTCTCACGGGAAAGGGGACCCTTTGCCGAGGCCTTTTGTTTGGCCCACGGAAATCCAGCTCACGGGGAAAGAGGTATCCCGTGAGCTTGACGGAGTTCTCACGGAAATCTCTTCGAGTTGTTGAGGGGGACCGGGGGCTCACGGCGGTTATCTTTCCCGTGAGCCCGTTCTCACGGGAAAGAGGATGGGGATTTCCGTGAGCTGTTCCTCACGGGAAATATGGTTTCCCGTGATGTTTTTATTTCCCGTGATATTTTCTTTTGGCTCACGGGATAGGTAGTGATATCCCGTGATTTGTTCCTGTTAGCTCACGGGAAAGATTATGCCCACGGGATAGTGCAGGAATCCGGTAGTGCACGCACCACACCGTGCCCACGGCCGGGGATTTTTGGCCGGCAGCTAGCTGCCCTTTGGGCTTTGGGCCTTTGGCTGGGTTGTAGTCGATCTGACGAACCAAGAATAGGAAGCTACGTCCGTCAGGTACTGCATATAAAGTCGCGGTCGAACCAACTCAAAGTCAAGCACCGCCGTAGGCGTAGGGCCTGCATATCTTCTCGTCGCTACTCGCATCAGATCCATTACAGCCAAGAACATGGCGCCGCCGCGGATCTGCCCTCGCACAGTGCCGGCGCTGATGGATGAGCTCGTCGAGGAGATCCTCCTCCGCATCCCGCCTGATGTACCGGCGCACCTCGTGCGCGCCGTGCTGGTTTGCAAGCCCTGGCGCCGCATCCTCACCGATCCCGGCTTCCTCCGCCGCTACCGCGCCTTCCACCGACGGCCGCCCCTTCTCGGCTACCTCCACAACCTCCACAATAACCCGGTCCAGATTCCTCCGTTGGCCCCCACCTCCAAAGCCTCTCCCCTGTGGACGACCCTGCCGGAGCTGGAGCGCACCTCCTGGGTACTCGATTGTCGCCATGGACGCGTCTTGATCCACACCTTCGGGCCCCAGTCCCTTGTCGTCTGGGACCCGATCACCGGGCGGCCAGAAGAAACTGAGCCTGCCCGATTACGACCACGAATACTACGCCGGGGCTGTGCTGTGCGCCGTGGACGGCTGCGACCACCTCGACTGCCGTGATGGTCCGTTCCACGTGGTCTTCGCAGGGTCAGGCGAGGATGGCTATGAATCTGAGACAGGGGTGGTCGTCTACTCTTCTGAGACGGGTCAGTGGGACGCCCCCATCACCATTGAAGACGAATGCGTCCTTGCGAACAAACCTCCTCTTCTAATTCGAGACACGCTCTACTTTCAGAACTGAGAACGAAGACGTTCTCAAGTGTGACTTAGGTGCACATGAGCTTTCTGTGATTGAGTTACCGAGAGGGTTATGGAATGGTCAGGACATTCTCATGGAGGTAGATGATGGAGGACTAGGATTTGTTACCATTGAGGATAATTGCCTCCACATGTTAACGTGGCATGGAAGCAATGGTAATAATGGCACTGGTGGGTGGGCACAACACCTGGTTAAGGAACTCAAGACCGATCTCGCAAAATCCCCATTCCGCTGTGATGATGAACTGGTTGGCTTGCTGGAAGGAACAAACACTGTTTTCATCACCGTATCAGGTGTGGGACTCTTTACACTCGATCTCAAGTCAATGAAAGTGAAGAAGGTAGGCGAACAAGGGGCCTACTATGTCGTCTTACCTTACACAGGCTTCTATACTCCAGGTACTAGCCTTGTGCCTTAATTTCTTTAACTTGGGCACCTTGCACATGCATACTTCTCTCATTATGTTATTGCTAAGTTTATCCAAGGATTTTAGGCATAGTATAATAATAAAAAAGTAACATTTCAGTTAGTAGCAACATAAACTTTAAGAGTCAGGACCAGTGACCTGGTTTGTGAAATGAAATTAGAATATCACAATTTAATATGCATTTCGTATTTGGAGATATCTATTCTCATGTTAAGAACTATATGAACTTGAAAACTTGCACATATCCATGAAGACAAACGTGAAGATGAAAAATTGCACATGTCCAAGAAGATAAAAATGTTGTTCTTATGCAGTTCAAGAACTTAGGGTATGCTCTTGAAATTAAGGCCAATCTGATGATGCACAAGCACATAATCAGTTCATATATTTCATTCAAGGGTAGATATGTATAAAATTGTGCTACAACATGGTTTTATATCTTCCAGATCTTACGAAGGGCGCATGCCATCAACTGCACGAAGACGCAATGATTGAGCCAAGAACATGAATCCTGTTACCATTGGATTCATGTGGAGTTAAAACTAATTTATTTTATCTCATTGAGAGTTAGTGATGGTCAATTAGTTAGGCATCAAGGTCATTTAGTCTTCCTTGTATCCATTTAGGTAGGTTTAAGTAATAAAAGGAGACCTTTTTGTGGTCTGTGGAAGTACCAGGTTGTATCTAGATGTCATGATCAGGTAGCATCTCTCTTCTTGCAATACTTTTTAGTTTATGATTTATGATTTTAGCCCAAGGTTTATGCCGGATTTACTTTTTGTGTGTTGGTCACTAGCTTCTTGATTGGCACAAGCTCATTCTCACTTTTTTTTTTTTTTGGAATATTGGCTGTTTTTGTGGCATAGTTGCAAAGAGTTTAAAGATTTAATCACACAATGTGTAAAATATTTTTTTACTGAGATTCAAAGAACTATCAAAAGGTGGTTTAAAACATCTATAGTTATGAGATTGTGCGACTCATTCTACAAGTCAAGTGTATGTTTCTTCAGGTGGACATTTTTTATTCCCCACTCGTTCCTAAAAAAAGTGTTTGTTTCTGGTTATTCATTGGTACATCCTTGGTCAACCTGCCAGGCCGGAACTGATTTATTGTTATTCATTTTAAGAGAGAAAAGGTCGAAGTTCTGGTTTAAATCAGTTCCTTTCAATGATATGTGTACATTTTTAGTAAAAATTTATAAAACAAATAACAAACTATTGAGTGGGCACCTTCTTATTTACAAAACAACAATGGCAACATATGCTATGGAAACCAGCTTGCTGTGAAAACCTGTACAAACCATAACAAAAAAGTCATCTAAATTTTTAAAAAAATCACACATGTAAATGATATGACGATGCACAATCCTGTGAAATATCTTGTCTGAACTTCGACTTAGTTTTTTGTGAGATATAAAAATAACAAATTTCAAGGAAGATGAGCAGAAGATCTCACTCACCACTTCAAGCAAGTTGCAATTGTATGAATCAATCAACTATTTTATGATTTTATATATAAGAAAATTTCTTACATGCCATTGGCATGAACTAAAAAATACGTAGAGAATTTGCTTCCCATATATACTTTTTTTTTTTTTTTTTTTGAAAATGTTTCCCATATATGCTATTGGTGTTAAAATATAATCCCTTCCATACCAAGGTTATTACCAAAGTAAGAATCTACTATTAACAAACATTGCAAATGTGGTCAACAATGAGCGAATGGGTGGCTCGATAAGGAGGTAGGTATAAGCAATCTCTACTACAACATGATTTCAGGAAGACAAATTTTTTTTTTTTTTTAGGTTAGAGGACGCACATTGATCAGGCTGCCTCTATAAATAAATTTGAAGAAAGAACATATTGTATGACACTTAAAAGATATACCCCATCACAGCCCCGAGCTCGGGAGGGGTGGCGATGACGCCGGCGCCCGGGCGCCGGCGGCTGTGGCGTGTGGGGAGGCGGCTGCCCTAGGGCAGCAAAACCGCGAGGGGGTTTGCGGGGAGGGGGAGGTGGGCGGCGCAGGGCAGGGGGCGGCGGCTGGAGCCTGGAGAGCTGGAATATTTTCCATTATTGGTTGCCCCTAAAGATTACATCTCCATTGTTGATATAGCCCTCCTATGGGACTTATATCTCAAGCAATCTCCGAAGGTTTCCTTATATTTCCATAATAACTTTTACAAGCAATCTCTTATTCTTTTCCTAATAGGAGACTCCCTTATAGATTGAGAATATCTCCATCACACCAAAAAGTCCTAATCCTAATACGATTCGACGATGACGTGGAGTGGGAGAGGAGGGGCGGCGGCAGCCCCTCCCTTGCTCGCGCGCCTCCCCCTCTAGGGGTTGGCCGGGCCGGTTGGGCCACCCCCGCTCCCCTTCGGGCCGGCCCAATCCTTTTATTGTGACATCTCCCCACGATTCGACGAGGCGAGCGTCTGGGTCCACCCGGTGAGAGAGCTGAAGTGGATCGGTGAGGGCGAGTTACGGGACCATAGCGAGCCGAGCTGACCCATCCCGCCGTTGAAGTCGCTGGAGTGGAATAGGAGTCGAAGTCGAAGTCGAAGTGCAGGTCACCGAAGAAGATGT
The DNA here is from genome assembly GCA_015847255.1 of Hyparrhenia diplandra. Classification (NCBI taxonomy): domain Eukaryota; kingdom Viridiplantae; phylum Streptophyta; class Magnoliopsida; order Poales; family Poaceae; genus Hyparrhenia; species Hyparrhenia diplandra. The sequence continues at coordinate 908,914 of JADLZK010008368.1, forward strand.
TGAACTTGTAGCTCAGTGGGGGTGCACCAAGGGCCTAGCTACCCTTGACGACTTCATAATGGCGTTGCTCAAGACGGCGGTCATCTCAATCATCTGCTGACAAACTGGTGGAGCAGGGATGGAGTAGGTTATAGGGACATACATCCGAGCATGAATCTGCGTGTAGAAGACATGATAGATCGACGTAGCTGGTGTCGACGTTAGGCGCAAGAGGCACCCGTAGAGGAGGTCTCTGGCCGTCACCTCGGGCCCGAACTGGGGGGCACTTGCACTGGGGGCATCGATGGAGACATTTGTCGATGTGCAGGAACTCTTGCCCGTTGTCATCAATGACAAGCACCTTGACGTCATCCAGCTTGATGCTCGGGCGTGCCGACAAGAGTAGGATGCTTGCCGGGATGGCCTGCGCCTCCTGGAGGTGTTGTCGAAAGGTGGAATCCCTTTCGCAACGCTATGTAGGGAGGCTCCCTACTCCAAGAGGATGTCCTGAAGGAGAGCTAAGGCTGCTGGAACATAGTAATGGTGGAAGTACCAACGATGCCACCATAGAGGGTTCCCTCTACGCCGTTGCTTGGAGCTGGATGGCACCTGTGATGATGGCCATATGCTGGTTTGTCGAGACACTCTAACATAGCTCACTGAGGGCATCCCATGTTGCCCGATCGTCGAACATCTCCATCGTTGTTGCCAGCGGGGTGCTCAACAACCCCGGGCGCCCAAAGATCTTGTCAATGTCAGTGTCGATGCAGATGACGTTGTCGTTGTTGTAGCCAAAGTCGTGGGAGCTGGCCACCTTGCATGGTGGCGCCTCCGGATGCTGGCCGTCGATCGACGCAGCGAGCTCAATCGCCTCGTGCATCATGCATGGCTCCTCCAGGTGAGGGCCTCGCGGAGAGCTTTGCATAGCCCGCCGATGAAGAGGTGGACGCGGTGGAGTGGGCTCGGCAGGTCCAGCGTGTAGCATACTCCACGAAGCCGCCGATGTAGTATTCCCGAGCTCCCGTCTTGCGTCGGTGGTGCGAGATCGCCTGTGGTGTCATTGGTGATGGGTGGCCCAAAGTTGCACCACAGGTAGCGCGAGAAGACCTCCCACTCAACCAACGGCCTCCTCTTGGACAGCCGGATGTACCAAAGCCTAGCCTTGCTTGTCAGATAGAAAGCTGTGTATCGTGCATGGAACTCTGGGTTGATCTCAGGCTAGAGCTTGAAGAACATCCTCATCTTGTTCAGCTAGAGGTCGGGATCATCACTGTCGTCATACTTCGAGGCCTCCAAACGAATCTGGATCTATGGGGTTGGAGGTGTAGCAGGCGGTGTGATCTTTGGGACAGCGCAAAGTGCGCTAGCTCCTCAAAGAGATGAGGTCAAGGAGTCGAGCTGTCTTCCATGGTGATGTCGAGGATGGTGGGAGTGTTGACCTGATCGACGCCGCTACGGATGACAAGGTCGGTGTCATCGTCGATGGCGGCGGGGGTGAGGGTGGTGCCCATGGTAGACAGGGGATGCCCCCCGGCTAGCGACAATGACCATGGCACGGTCTCCTCGGTCGTCGATGTGGAGCATAGCGGAGGCAGCTTGATCTTGGGGTTGGCGAGGCGTGCTCCATGCGATGAAGGTGTGCTTCAATCTCGTCTAAGTGGTCGTTGATCTTGAGGAAGTTCTCTTTGAATAGTTGCTTGAGTGCCATGGAGAAGCCGATGCCATCGGAAGCCATCGGTGGTGAGAATCGTCCCCGGTCTCCGGATACCGGTATCACGGCCGAGCTCGGGAGGGCGGCGGTGATGGCGGCGGCTGCCACGCCCGGTGGTGGTGGAGTGTGGGGAGGCGGCTGCCCTAGGACATCAACCGCGAGGGGGAAGGTGGCAACGGCCTTGGCAGGCGGGGGCGGCCCATTTGGAGCTAGAGAGTTCGAGAGCTGGAATATTTTCCTTTATTGCGTGCCTCTTAAAGATTACATCTCCCTTGTTTATATAGCCCTCCTATGAGACTTGTAGCTCAAGCAATCTCTGAAGGTTTCCTTATATTTCCGGAATACCTTTTACAAGCGATCTCTTATTCTTTTTCCTAATAGGAGACTCCCTTATAGATTGAGAATATCTCATTCACACCAAAAGTCATAATCCTATTCGACGATGACGTGGAGTGGGAGAGGAGTGGCGGCGGCGGCAGCCCCCTCCCTTGCCCATGCGCGCCTACCCCCTCTAGGGTCAGCCGGGCCGGTTGGGCCACCCTAGATCCCTCTGGGCCCATGCCAACGACGACAACGCCGACGCCCGCACGGGCGCCGACAACGATTTCCTCTCCATCGACGACGAAATAGTGGCCACGCCAGCAGCAACGCCGCAAAGGCGCGGCCATGTTGTCCAGCGTGCGTGCCTCCGACGTCATACCAATGACACCAATCACCATCACCTCTGCGCTCATCGACGCTGCAAGCAACGGGCATGTCCACCCCAAGGACGCCCCCACTGTCGTGGCCCAGATTTGATCAGATTTGGAGGCAACCACCGATGTCTACCATCTACTTGACGAAAAGCCTACCCAACTAGGAAAACGTCTCGCGGCTACTTCAATGGTGCATATAAGTTCCCCAGTCACTAGCAACATCATCTCTAACACTAGGAACAACACAAACGCCAACATCAGTACAAACCGACCAATCGGTTCGGTTCGGTGGCAAAAAAAATTTGGTTTCCAGGTATGCAAAACCGATCGGTTTCCTAGATTACCCAAAACCGTCAATTCAGTTTCGGTTTTTTTCGGTGTTTTCGGTTTTTACCCACGAAAAAAATAGCGCGCTATAGCGCGCCAATTGGAACACCGCAATGATATTGCCAATTTTTGCGCTATCGGCGCTATTGGCGCTATAGCGCGCTATTGCACCGCTAAACTGGAATAGCGCCATAGCGCCGCTATTTGGCCGCTATTACCACCAGGCCAAAATGAGAGTTTGTTGCTTCATGAAAAAAGGCCCGGCCCAATATGACGGGTTTCTATCTTGTGTCCACTCCCATCTGTGAAACCCTAGCCACTATCCTACTCCCATCCCGTGACCCGAGTAAGACGGCGGCGGTGATTTGGGGACGGGTCATCGGCGAGCAAGTGGTCGGCGGTGAGCTCGTGGGCGGCGGGCGGCGTGGGTGGCGGGCAGCGAGGCTGCCGCACCGCGGTGTTTGTACGGGCGGCGATCGCCGCCGCCGCATGGCAGCTGTGCGGCGCTGCAACTACGCTTACGCCCACGCGGCGGTGGCACTTCGCTGGTGACGTGGGGCCAGGAGCGGGCGGAGGCAAGGGGCGGCAAATCATGGATAATCTTTTTATCACTTAGCTTTGTCATGTATCAATGTATCATATATGCATTCAATTCAAGATAAAACATGTTTTCATGTTCCCTTTTTTTGAATCAAATAGCGCTATAAGCGGGCGCTATAGCGCGGCTATAGCGGCGAATAAGCGCTTCAGAGAGGGCTGACGCTATTTTGCATAGCCCTTGATAAAAAAAAACATGGGTTTTACCAAATAAAATCGCTGCTCCCCCGGCCCCTGCACTCCTCGGTCGCCTAAGGTCGCCCCCGCTAGGCGCTCGATGCCGCCCGGCACTAGATGCTCGCCGCCGCCCGGCCGCAGACGGCCTTCGCCCGCTTCGCCCAGCGTTGCCCTTTCGACACACGACACTTACCCGCGCCGCCACTAGCCGCTTCGCCGCCGCTTCGCTGGCTGCCCCCCCCTTCGCCGCCCCCCACCGCTATGCCGCTTGCCGCTGCCCTACCATCACGCTAGGGTTAGGTTAGGAATGAGAGAGTCCGGAGTCGGGACATGACCCAGCCGAGCATCTACATTGGGAGGGATTTAGGGGTGATGGGATCGGGTGCCGATGGGATGGGCCGTTGTCCGGACCGCTGGTTAAGTCGGGTGACCTAGCCGAGTCATGTTTCCAGCAAAGTTCGGTTAATTCGGGTGTTCAGTTCGGCTTGGACCTAAAACCAAACACCGAGCGAACCATCGGTTTCCCCAAATACGAAAACCAAAACCAAACTGAAAAACCAATATTTCAGTTCGGTTTGGTTCGGTTCGGCTCGGTTTTCGATTTTTCGGTTAAAATGTGCCCACCGTGAAGCATGGGCAACACAACAACATCACCCAACGTCGCATTAATCGACTTTGCCAATCTCAACCCCGACACATCGGATATCGCCATGAACACCAACGAGGTCCACGCCATGGTAGATCAGGCCATCCCTCGCTCTGTGACCACCGGGCAAGTCAATCCCAACCCACATGGAGCAACTATCATGACGACGTCGCCTGACATCACCCTCGACGACGATGCGAACCACGTAGCCACCAGGAGCGCTAACAATGTCTTCGCCACTGAGGGCATCACTGGCCACTTCAGCGCCCGGGAGACCCTGGCGCAATCAGCGCCCCCTCAGCACATCGCCCATGGATCAGGCTGACGCCACTTCAGCTAGCGCCTGACCCAACTTCATCTCCAACCGACCAATAGCTCATGGCATGTCTGACTCCACCACATAATGCCGCCTCCAACCCAACACCATGGGTTCCTTGGATGCACCTCCTCGTCCACCAGCAGCGCACCCTTCCAAACGCATATGTATGGTATGTGTCTCCTCATCTGACAGGATCGGCACACCTTTGGCTCATCACGCATGACCCAAGACGCGCCACCGGAGGGGCTGGAACACCTTCACATGGTGTCTTTCTTGCAGCTTTGGGCCGCTCATCAACGGCGACACTATCGGCGATCTCACGCCACCTTGACAGGAAGACGCCCAGTATGAATACATCTACACCTTTAGGTTTGCCAACGGACTCCACGTTAAGTGACGGGACGCACTACAGTGGGAGGCACCCCACACGACGAACAAAGAGATCCAACTCGCTCGTGCGCTCAACGCCCCTTCGCCACATTCTTCACACGGCTTGGCGACAACTATTGGTGTTTCTTAGCTTCATCACTAGGATAGATATATCCTAGCAACGTCACTAGGAAACGTCTGTTGGTATTTTTGCAACGTGGTATTTTTGCAAGCGCACGAAAATACCGTTATTGCATTTCACCCGTAAGTATTCAGTTTATCGTTATTTATATTTTCTCAAAGGAAGACATGGTGTAAAAGTCTCTAATATGGACATGGACAAGATAGCAAGAATGCATAATATACCAATATTCATAACAAGGGTAAACATGATATATTTAAAAGTAATATTGTGTGTGGAGCAAACCCGGCCTCACGCTATCCACGTCGTTCGAAATTTTTCGGCCATTGGATCGTCAATCCGGACGGTCTTCTTTGCTCTTCAGGGCTGAAATATATACACATTCCCCTCGTCTCGGCAAAAAAAAAAAAAAAAAAAAAAAAAAACCCTCCCTCCTCTGTCCTCTCCCTCTCTCCGTCTCTCGACGAGGGAGGCGCTTGGCCGCAGCCGGCGGCCTCCGCCCCGCTCCCGCCCCCCCCCGCTCCCGCCTCCCCTCTCCGCCTCGTCTCTCTCTCTCTCTCTCTCTCTCTCTCTCTCTCTCTCTCTCTCTCTCTCCCCCCCTCCGGCGCTGCAAGGCGGTGCGGCCGGGCGGCGCTCTCACCTAAACCCTAGATCGACACGGGGCTGCCCACGCCGCCCGGCGAGCTGGCCAATGGTCGGCGGCTGCCCGGCCGCTTGCCCGCAGTTGAGTTGCTCTCTCTCTCTCTCTCTCTCTCTCTCTCTCGCTCTCCCCTCTTCCCTCGCCGCCTTCAGCGCGCCCTCCGGGCCCGGCGTGGAAGGCCGCCGCCCGGCGGGTCCAGCCCGAGGCCGCCCCCCCCCCACGCGGCCAGGCACGAGCCGGGCCGGCGAGGACTCCGCACGAGTAACCCCGGTGAAGGCAGCCTCTCTCCCTCGCTTCTCCTCTCCTTCACTCGCCGACCTTCCCCGGGGGGTCGATCCATCTGTTTGGTTCGCCCGATCTTGAGAGAGGGCAAGTAATCCATATTACGGTTTCTTTGTTTTATGCTCGATTTGTTGAACTATTATCTTGGTATTAAATTTTAATGTCCCCTTCCATGAAAGCATTGCATCACAATGGAGTTTAAACATTGGCTTCTTGTACCGATTTCCTTGACCAAACCTTTGCATCGGTCGAGTCATGCAATACGCGTACATGCCTAAGCAACTCCTTGCTTGACTGGGTTGATGGCTTGGGCTGCATGTGTCACATGATTCTATGGCTACTGTGGATTTAGAATCTTATAAAGGTATGTTTGGTTGTGATGATCGGTTTGGAAGACTCTGTTGAGCTTGGGTGCACGGCCGATGATGACTTCGGTTTGAGAGGAGGTGGCTTTGGAGTTGGTTACATTATTGGTGTTTCTTGGGAGTGTCATAAAAAACATGTGAAACATCCACCTCTAAGCAACTCCTTTAGCCTAACTGGGTTGATGGCTTGCATGCTTCCATGGATGCTTTGGTCTTGGTTTTGTCGTCGTTTTTTGGGCTTTAGAAAGTGATTGCCAGCGATGACTCTATCTAGGAAAGGAATAACAAAGGAGCATCGGTGCGAGGCCAAGTGATGATTCCATCTTTAGGCCTTCCATTTTGTTCACTTAAGTTATGCTTTTCTTTGCAACTTTATGGCCAAATATGATCATGGCGATCATCAAATCATGCGATGCATCCATGATTTGGCCAACTTTATGGATGCAACGATCATCAAATGTTTGGTTTGTGGTGATGATTCTTTTGGGAGGAATTATTAATTTGGACCGTGTTTTTCTTACCATCTTATTATGATGCTTGTCGTTTGGTCAAAAATATGATGCATGTTGCATCCTTTTTTTTGCCTGAGACTTATCTTATTGATTTCCTAACGGGTTGTAGCTTATGCCACTTGCACTCTAATAATATGTGAGGATTGATAAGGTTCGGTTTGGTATTTGTTGGCGTGAGATACTGTGTTTTCATGGCATTCCCTACCAGTCTCATAATATCCCAGTCCTTGTTTTGCATAAACACTTTGCCTTTTTTAAATACAATCAATCATTGAGCTTAGTGTATTCTTTCATACATATTTATGGTTACGGTATATTATATATTTGTATGGATTTAAAATATGCAACTGGGTTCGGCTACCTCATTAGGATTTGGCTATTTATTTAATACCTCATCAGGATTTGGCTATTTATTTAAAAGATATGAATACAGCAAGCCACGGCGCGGCCTGACGCTATCCACGTCATTCAAAATTTTCTTGGCCCTCGGATCGTCAATTCGGCGGGTCCGCTTTGCTCTTCAGTGAATATACGGATAGCAGATCCAAATTTTGCTCACCGTCACCTTTCCCTGTTCTTCCTCCTCTTCTTTGCATTGCTTGTGTTTTCCGGATTTTGGCTCTTGCTTTACTGGAACTTTATGGACGGTTATGCTCATGTATGGATGTGGCGGATTATTGAGTCATGCAATACATACATGCCTAAGCAACTCCTTGCTTGACCGGGTTGATGGCTTGGGCTGCATGTGTCACATGATTCTATGGCTACTTGTGGATTCAGAATCTTCTGAAGGTATGTTTGGTTGTGATGATCGGTTTGGCGTAGTGCGTTGAGCTTGAGTGCACGGTCAATGATGACCGGTTTGAGAGGAGGGGGCAATTGGAGTTGGTTCCCGTTATTGGTGTTTCTTGGGAGTGTCATAAAAACATGTGAAACATCCACCTCTAAGCAACTCCTTTAGCCTAGCTGGGTTGATGGCTTGCATGCTTCCATGGATGCTTTGGTCTTGGTTTTGTCGTTGTTTTGGGCTTTAGAAAGTCAGTGCCACCGATGACTCTTATCTAGGGAAGGAATAACAAAAGAGCATCAGTCTGAGGCCAAGTGATGATTCCATCTTAGGAATTGAAAACACATAAATTTCTCACACATGTGCATACAAATTTGTATGGTGATAAAAAGTCCTTCCAATTATGTACCAGTTATGCTTCTTCTTCCAAGTATGGTTTCTTGGTTCGCGTTATGTGTACATAATACGCCAAGTATCATAAGTGGTCTTAACCAGTTAATTTGAATCAATAAAAGCATAGCAGATGATTTCTGTCCAAACGAGCTCCCTCCCCAGTAGCGGCGGCGGATGGGCTTGCTAGCAAGGTAATTTATTACTTGGTGAACAATGTTAGTGTCTTTCGATTTTTCTTTAGATTTCTGAACTATAGTTATGGATTAGCATCTTTTGATTACTATCCTATAGTTGTTACAGTGAGTACAAATGTACAATTTTGCTATCTGAAATATGGTTTTTCTTTTAGACAATATGAACTCTGCCACTAGAATATGGTGTATAACTTTGCAACCTTGAATATAATTTGCCATATGGATATTCTATTATGTTTCCCTTGCAAGAAACTGAATTCATGTTTCTCCACCAAATGGTTTTTGGACAATAATCATGTCTCTATAAATGAATAGATGAGATGTTGATCTCACCTATGTTGCTTGTACCACAATTTGGTAGTAACTGCAATGTTTTTTTTCCTTTTGTTTGGTAGTAACAGCTTCTAAATTTTATCTTTGGGAACTGGATTTCATCATATTCTTCCATGGTGTTAATGCAAGATTTTAACCGCATAACACAATTTTCATGCAGGCTATCTATCTCGCTTCATGAACCTCCAAAGGTAAAAATCCCTCGTTGGCCCATTTTTCCTTTAGTCCAGTGCATTTCAATTTGCTCCCATCTAATCTTATAGATTTGCGTTTATAGGCCCTTCCCAAATGTTTGTTAGTAGCTTATTTAATTGATACTAAAAATTGTTCCTTGCTTCCTTATTGCAAGACTATTTTTAATTGATAGATACCAAGTTTAAACACCAGTAGTGGTTCTATGCAGATATTGGGGAAAGAAAGTTGTTAGCATTTTTGCTACTTTGTTATCCTATTACAGTGTTCTTTTTTTAAAAAAAAAAAATGAGCTGCTTCCTTTCAATATTTTACAAATCATGTTGTGAGGGAGTAACACTAATCTAAAGACACACAACTAATCATGTTTCGTGTGTCAGTCAAAATGCTTCCTGTCTCAGTATATCCTATGTATCTATTCTCGCAGGATGTTGCACAAAGATTGGTGTCTTCTTTACCTGTTTGTTGTTTGTGTGCTGAAGTTGAAAAGAATCTATTTTCCATTCTCAAACTTGATTGGAGGAAAGGGATAGAGTTTATATGCTCCTCATAATATTGAAGTCCTTTTATGCTCTCAACAATTTAGCTATATATACATTTGCTGATCCAGGGGACATTTCGTTTTTTTACGTAAGAAAACTTAGATAACTTTGATATGATTAAGATTTACAAGTCATAAAGAAACAAGTAGCCTCACTTTCGGGCTTCATGTTGTTGAATGGTACTATAAATGGTTTCATCAATGAATAATTGGCCAATTGATGTTGCCAGGTACTAGAATTTCTAGCTTATTTGAATGCTTTGTTTTCTGAACCTTACCATTGATCTTGCCACACATACAGGATGCACAGGGTTGTCGCTCCACAATTAGTTTCTCCTACAGCCTATTTGTAATGACAATTAACCTATTGCCAAACCAGAGGAAAAGAAGGATATGTAGTTTTTGTTTACCAAATTGAGTTGTTTTTGTTTGCTAAATTGAGTGATGCCACTGTTCCTCAAAGCGTTGGACTTGACAGAACTGTTGTGTCATACTTTTGGTTGCCATACAATTTTGAGCTAATATTTTGGGAACTGCATTTAATATTTTATCAAAATCTTTAGAGGTGATGATGGAAAATCTTAACTTTGGTTTCTACTCTTGCCTCCCTAGGGCCACCGGTGATGGTGTGATGGTTTCATTGGGGGCATCGGATGGAGGACCACCTGTTGCAGTTTGACACAGAGAAGGTGCAGCGGCTTCAGCTGTGCTTATAGCATTCTGCTCAGTTCATCTACAGACCCTAGGATGAACAGGTTAGGATCAACGATATAGAATTCAATTGCTTCTCTACTACAATCTTCTGATTTGCAAGTTTCATAAAAAAATGTGTGGCAAAATTTGGAGCCAATCTGGTTGGTCCAAATTTGGATGCAGGTTGTTGCGCTAACACAGAAAGACAATATGTCCATGTGGTTTCTAAGGAACTTTTTGGATTTTAGATTAATCTAATGGCGGTGTTGCAAGCCAGTCCATCAGGAAAATTAATGGTCTTCATCTCAACTTCTTCTCCTTCATCCATTATCAGAAGCCTCTCTCTTTAGGCAGTTGTAAACATTGGTATGTTTGTTTTAAATTATTCTTTTGACTGATTTTTGTTACTAACTAACCAGCACCTGTCACCTATCGCCGGCGTAGATGAGAAGAGAGCTTGCGAGTTCCGTGTAGAGGGGGTTGGGGTAGCATAGAGGTCGATAGAAATTCCATTTTTCATGTAGGCTTCTCGATATGTTTTGTGCGTAATAAGTGTGCATCGAACTCATTTGGCTAAGAGCTGCAGTTTCAGTTCCGTTTGTGATGTATGTGCATGTACTTTGAACAATATTTAGTTCTTGTGTGAACATTTGGTGCTATAATAATTATTATGTATTTTACCATCTCATATCTGCAATGAATTTTCTTCAACAATATCCATCGGCCATTTGCAGCGCGCATGGGTCAAGAATTCACTAGTAGTTCAAGATAGTGTGACACACACACTCAAGCCGATCTCAAGGATAAAGATAAAAGGATGAATAAAGAATAAAAAGAATAAATATAACATAGAACAGGCATATCCTAAATAGCTATGTTAAGAGAGTGGGTATACATACATGATTTTATAATATTAGAGATTCTAAGTTAAGATAGCCATGGTCACTGCTAACTTACTTCGGGCACCGGATAACACCTGGTCTGCGAAGCATTGTTGGCCTACAGCTATCGCCATACAATGGATGTGGGGATTATTACAAGGGACAGGCATGGCTGTCGCCACCTGCCGCCTACCACCTCAACCGTAGAATCTAGCCAAGACACCACGTCCAAGCTATCGACAACTACTCTAGCGTGATATCAAGGGTGACCCAACTAGCAAGGCCCTTCTACCGCAGTATCCACCACGGGCGGACGATGATCCCACAACCCAACAGCTATCAAGCCTAACTCAAAGTAGAACTCAACATCTCAACTTAGCTCTCGGTCTAAACATGTATGTATAGTCGATTAAGCATAAAGTTCTATATGACAATTAAGATGATATCATATGAAAACTATATACTAGTTCATATGCTAAGATCATATCTTAAGAACTATACTCTAGTTGCATGCCATAACTATAATGATAAGACAAGAACAAGAACAAAATGTAGAATATTCTATTGATGATACCAAATATCCTCAAGATGTCCTTGCTCTTCTATTACAACCTTGCCATGCTCCAACTACTAACTACTAAAATGTAAAATGATACAAGTGTGGAGGGAGAGAGCTCTTGCGTGGTGTGTTCTTGAATGAGGGGAGAGCATCTCCTTTTGTAGGTGGAGGAGAGGAGGCTCTTTGGAAGATGTGCCTCCTCACATGGAAAGACCCCAAACTGACCTCCTATAGGTGGTTTGAATGAAATAATCACCGAAGCACCCTTGAAACCACCTTGTGGAAGCGACACGTGAAAGATGGGCCCACAATACTACCAAATTGATTTTATGAGACACCCTAAATATTAACCGTGGCGAGCAATTCTTTTGCCCGCCACGATTAACCGCGGGTAGTCATTTTTTTTTTTTTTATTTTCTATGGCCGTCGTATTAAGGTGCCCGCCACGAAAAATCAATTTTCCGTGGAGGATAGCTTTATAAGCCTATAGGGGCCTCCCCAATTAAATAAAAATGTTTTGCTATTTTTTTTTTTTGAATTCTAAAAACACGATTTCCTGTAATACACAATAGGGGTGGCTCATATAGTAGGGGCGGATGCATCACCAACCGCCCCTACTTGAGAAACCACTCTAGCAACGGCAAGTTAGGGGTGGCTGTCAAAACCGCCCCTACAGTAGGTCGCCTGCCGCCCCTAAAGAAGCGCTTTTGGCGTAGTGAAGTTTGTGCTAGCAGTTACGTCTTCAAGAGCATACTGTCCATTGGTAGCCTTGGAGAAAAGCTAGGTCCAACGGGTTGAGGCCACAATGGTCGTCGAAACCGTTTGGAATAACGGCTGGAACACATCTCCTTAGGTGCATCGGACAGTTCCACATTTATTTTGGAGATTTAAATCTGAAATGCTTTCTATGTTTAAAAAAAAAGGAAATTCTGATGCTGTCTCACAAGCTGTGCATAAGAAAGTGAAGGGATTTAAATTAGACATAAAAACATACTTTACTAATTTTGAGGACCGAGCTGTTTCTGAATTATGAAACACCAGTTCTATTTGGTGCCTACATCGATCAGAATGTAAAATTATATATACATAAATTGCAAGCTGCGATGGTGAGTTGGCAATTGGAAACTATAGAATTATCCTATCTATTTTGCAGAAATGAAACTGAATCAGAAAATGCTATATCAGCAATTATTTAATTGTATTTGTAGAACCATTATTAAAGCCAAAGTATCTAGCCGAGTACAAATGCAAAAGCACATTTTGAGAGAAAATTGGCAAGGGTTTGTGTTGAATAAAATGGACACCGGGCGTACGTGCCGGCGCTGGACCTGTCGCCGATCCTGCCGGGCATCTTGTTCACCAGACCGCCCGTGGACGTGGCTGTGGCGAGGTTGCATCCCACCGGTCTGGCTGTTGTCATCCGGCCGCCACGTCCTGGGTTTTTGGCCAGCTTCTAGCTGCCCATAATTTAACTGGGGCTATGGCTGGGTGTAGTCGATCATGCACGTAGGGCCCATCAGGTACTGCATATAAAATCGCGGTCGAACCAACTCAAAGCCAAGCACCGCCGCAGATCCATTACAGCCAATAACATGCCGCCGCCGCCGCCGTGCTGCCCTCGCTCGTTGCCAGCGCTGATGGAGGAACTGGTCGAGGAGATCCTGCTCCGTATCCCGCCGGACGAGCCAGCGCACCTGTTCCGCGCCCCGCGCTTCGTGTGCAAGCCCTGGCGCCGCATCCTCACCGACCTCGGCTTCCTCCGCGCCTTCTCGCGCGCCTTCCACCGACCACCGCCTCTTCTCGGCTACCTCCACAACAAACCGACCCGGATTCCTCCGATGATCCCCACCTCCAAAGCCTCTCCCCTGTCGACGATCCGGCTGGAGCTCAAGTGCACCTCCTGGGTACTCGATTGTCGCCATGGCGTGTCTTGATCCACACCTTCGGGCCCCAATACCTTGTGATCGTCACGGGACCCAATCACCGGCGGCCAGAAGAAACTGAGCCTGTGCAGTTACCACCACCAATACTACGCGGGCGCTGTGCTGTGCGCTGTGGGCGGCTGCGACCACCTCGACTGCCATGACGGTCCATTCCCGTGGTATTCGTTCGGTCAGGCGAGCATGGCTATGAATTTGAGACAAGGGTGGTCATCTACTCTTCTGAGGCGGGTCAGTGGGACGCCCCCATCACCATTCAAGACGAATGCATCCTTGCGAGCAAACCTCCTCTTCTAATTCGAGACACGCTCTACTTCAGAACTGAGAACGAGGTCATTCTCAAGTGTGACTTAGGTGCACATGAGCTTTCTGTGATTGAGTTACCGGGAGGGTACTGGCATGATCAGGACATTCTCATGGAGGTAGATGGTGGAGGACTAGCATTTGTTACCATTAAGGATAATTGCCTCCACATGATGTCGTGGCATGGCAATAGTAATAATGGCACTGGTGGGTGGGCACAACACCTGGTTAAGGAACTCAAGACAGATCTCCCAAAATCCCCATTCCGCTGTGATGATGAACTGGTTGGCTTGCTGGAAGGAACAAACACTGTTTTCGTCACCGTATCAGGTGTGGGACTCTTTACACTCGATCTCAAGTCAATGAAAGTGAAGAAGGTAGGTGAAAAAAAGGGGCCTACTATGCCATCTTACCTTACACAGGCTTCTATACTCCAGGTACTAGCGTTGTGCTTTAATTTCATTAACTTGGGCACCTTGCACATGCATACTTCTCACATTATGTTACTGCTAAGTTTATTCAAGGATTTCAGGCATAGTATAATAATAATAATAAAGTAATATTTCAGTTAGTAGCAACATAAACTTTAAGAGTCAGGACCAATGACCAGGTTTGTGAAATTAGAATGTTACAATATCTATTCTCAAGTTAATAACTATATGAACATGAAAACTTGCACATATCCATGAAGATAAACGTTTTTCTTATTCGGTTCAAAAATTTAGGGTTATGTTCTTAAAATTAAGGCGAATCTGAAGATGCACAAGCACATAATATGTTCATATATTTCATTGAAAGGTATATATGTAATAAACTGAGCTACAACATGGTTTAATCTTCCAGATCTTACGAAGGGCACATGCCATCAACTGCACGAAGACGCAATGATTGGTCCACTAACATGAATCCTGTTACCGTTGGCTTCTTGTGTGGAGTTGAAAACTAAATTATTTTATCTCAATTGGAGAGTTAGTCATGGTGAGTTAGTTAGGCATCAAGGTCGTTTGGTCTTCCTTGTATCTCAATTGGAGAGTTGAAAACTAAATTATTTTATCTCAATTCCAGAGTCCTTTTTGTGGTCTGTGTCATGATCAAGTAGCATATCTCTTCTTGCTATACTTTTAATTTGTGATTTTGTTCCAAGATTTACGCCGGATTTACTTTTTTGTGTGCTGATCATTAGTAGCTTCTTCATTGACATTAGCTGTGTGGCATAGTTGCAAAGAGTTTAAAATTTTAATCATACCATGAGCAAAATATTATTAAGGCTTGCCACCTGCGCCTTCTTCCCCGTCTTCCGCCCACTCACTCCTACAACCTGAGATCCACGATCGATAGGAACCCATTCCTAATTTGGATTAACTCTCTCTGGTTCGACTATGTCCAGCCCTCCTCCTACCACCACCCAGCCAGCATCGTAGACCCACCCGCCACCCTCATCCTCGTACCTGTATGGGATGCCGGTGTAATCCAAGACCTTTTACTATATCGGGAGCGGCGAAGCCATGCTTGTGCCGAGCTCTTTGTCGGTGGCTTCCGGACCATATATTTGGGTGGACATGGAGATGCGTGATCCACCGGATTTGTAGACTGCAATGTACTACACCCAGCTGGCAACCCCAACTCATCATTCCACACGCTCGGCTCCGTGCGGGGTCCACCTCCGCCAACACATGCCAATAGGGGCGGCTCTGTGGGGCATGAGCACTACTGGATAAACGATTTTTGGTGGCGGGCAAAAGGATTTTCGATGGCGGTTTTCATGACCGCAACCAACATAGGGTCACGGTAAATCAATGATTTACCGCGGGCGGTTTTAATTCCCGCCACCGTTAATAAAATAAAAAAAAATTAAAAAACCAAAAAGCCCATATCGCGGCCGATCGGGCCCACCGACGCTAGGGTTTGGGGTGTCGCCGGCGGGCCGCCGCCATGGGCGGATCTCGAGCTGGAGGGCCGACCCCATGCGCCGAGGAGCTTGAGCTGGAGGCCACCGCCCCGACGACCTCGGCTGGGAGGCGCCGCCATGGACCTCGAGCTAGAGGCCGCCATCATGGACCTCGAGCTGGGGCCGCCGCCCGCCGTGACCGGATCTCACGAGCTGGAGGCCGTCCCCCGCCGCCGACAAGCTCGAGCTGGACGACGCCGCTACCGGATCCGCGATGATGATGACGACGAAGCGCCGCCCGAGCCTTCATCCTCACGGCCGCTGAGATCCAAGGCGTCGAGATCCGCCGCCCGCGCCTCCGAGGCCCGCCGAGCCGCCGCCAGTAGGGCCGCAGCCGCCACCGGGATAGGCCGCACCCTCGCCGCCCCGCGCCTCCAGGCTCGTGTGCGCCGCCTTGCATGGGAGAGCTGGGCCGGTCGCAAGCGTGGTGAGGGATCGAGAGAGAGAAGAGATAGAGGAGGGAGAGGAAACAGGACTGCTGAGAAGTTGCGGCTGCTGAGAAGTGAAGAGACAAAGGGATGGGGTCGGAGAGAGGTGGGGATGTTGTGAAGTGTTTGGAACCCTAGCTGTGGTATATATATTTGTGGCCATCGAAATGGGTTTTTGGGCTGATGTACTGGGCTTGATTTTCCATGGCGGGATAATTACAAAAACCGCCATGGTTAATAATATTTACCATGGCGGTTTTTAAAACCGTCACGGTTAATTAAAAAAGACCGTCACGGTAAATCAAGCCATTTTTCGTGGCGGTTTTCCAAATGTCCGCCACGAAAAATCATTTAGAAACGTCGTGCAAAATCATTTATGTAGTAGTGGAGGCCAACACTCCGCCCATAGCCCGCCAGTTCTGACGCCTCACCTGAGCGGAGCTACAGGAGCGCCACCACCAGGGGTTGTGCTACAACTGTGATGAGCCCTATGTTCCCGGGCACATGTGTCAGTGCCTCTAACTTAGACTATGGGGCTACATCAAGGAGGACGTTGCGGCTAGCGATGCCGACGGTGCCCATACAACTATGGGAACCGGCCGCCCCAAAACCTGCGGCAGCGACCGCGCTCTTGGTGTCCCTCCACGCGCTAGCGTGCATCGAATGGAGAACAAGATGCTCCTGCCAATGATGGTCAAGGGGGAGCATCTTCTTGCCCTCCAAGACACCGGTTCCACCCACAACTTTCTGTAGGGTCTGACCATGCACCAGCTGGGCCTAAGGCCTATGGGGGCGACCACCTCCGGGTCAACGTTGCCAGCGGTGACCGCCTGCATTGCAAGGGCATTGCGCACAACGTTCCCACCAGCATTGTTGGTGAGGACTTCTCCATCACCTGCGTTGGCCTAGATTTGGGGTACTTCGACTTCATACGGTGTCGACTACCTACACACACTAGGGCCTCCCCTCTAGGACTTGGAGGCTAGAATTCTGGCCTTCTAGCGTGGGGGATCATCGCTCCTGTGGCCGGTGGGTCCGACTCCACCGGGCTCCATCAGCACATGGCAGCGGCCAAATCCGACCCACAACAACCCTGCTTGGACTGTCTCGTGCCATAGCACGGTGCCATTTCGAGGAGCCGTTGGGCCTTCCACCGGCCTAGCCGTTTGATCACTATATCTACTTGTTGACAGAAACTACCGCTGGACACTTTGCTCCCATTGCCATGCGCTCATACTTCTATCCCCAACTACTGAAGGACGAGCTGGAGTGGCAAGGCGACACCATGCTCCTTGTACGCAAGGCAAAAAAATCCTAGCGCTTCTACATTGACTACTAGGTCCTCAACGCTAAGACATCCATGGACAAATTCCATATCCCGGTCATCCACGAGCTCCTCATCGAACTCTATAGAGCGCGCTTCTTTACCAAGCTGCACTTGTGTTATGGCTACCACCAGGTGTGGATGCACCCCGATGACATGCTCAAGACGGTGTTTAGGACCCCCACCACAGTGAGTATGAGTTCCTCGTCATGCCCTTCGGCCTTTCCAACGCTCCGATGGCCTTCCAGGCGATGATGAACGACGTCCTTCGCCCCTACTGGCAGAGGTTTGTGCTTGTATTTGTCGATGACATCCTCATCTACAGGTCACCGTGGGTGGAGCACCCACAACACATCGCCATGATCCTCAACGCGCTTCAGGCGCATCATCTCCACCTTACGCGCTCCAAGTGCTTGTTCGCGGCGGCATCCGTGGCCTACCTAGGCCATGTCATCTCCGCGGATGGTGTCAACATGGACGCAGACTAGGTGGCCGCGGTCATTGCGTGGCCGGTGCCACGTTCCGCCATGGGCCTTCGGGGCTTCCTGGGCTTGGCAGGCTACCGTCAGAAATTTATCCGGGGTTTTAGGCTCATTGCGGTGCCCTTGATGCACCTCTTGCAGCGGGACGCTTTCGCTAGGGTCTCGGAGGCAGAGGACGCATTCCAGGTGCTCAAGCGTGCCCTCGCCACCGCGTCCGTGCTCCAGATGCCGGACTTCGACAAGTTGTTCATGGTAGACTACGATGCATTTGACGTCGACATCGAAGCCGTGCAACTAATAGCTCTAGGGCGAATAGCTCTAGGGCGTCATGACTTGTGTGTAACCTTCCATGCAACTACTCGACATCATTCATGGTCGTGCCGCCCTCATTGGAGACAAAATCCACTACCTCATCACGCTTGGTGCCAACATCGTCCAGTACGATTTGTTCAAGCGCTGCTTTTCATTTTTCTCCTCACCGTCTATATGCAGTGAGGCTTCACACAACTGGCCGGGAATTATTGGTGAAGATTCAGTCCTTACACAAAATGAGGATGGCTTGCTGGGGCTTGCCAGCATAGGGGACGACGATTCAAGGCTTTACCTTTGCTCGTCGAGGATAGTGAATCAAGATGGAAAACTTGTTGCAGAGTGGCTACAAGAGAGGGTCATCGAGCTCGACAAGATATTGCCCATTGACATGAACAGACACAGTGACCATGTTTATGTGTCTGGTTTTGCTGAGGGTGTTAGGATTCTTTTCATTTGCACAGGTGTAGGTAATTCACATTTGAGCTGAAGTCAGGGCGAGTGACAAAGATAACTGAGTCCAGGGACTACACCGCCTTCCCCTTCATTAGCTTCTTCACTCCATGTAAGGCTCCAGCCCTTTGTTTCCTAGCTGCTTATCTCTAATCTTGTAGATGTTATATATGTTGTCTCTAATTCAGTAACAAAAGGTTTTGTCATTGTGATTCTTTATAATGTCTACTTTTCTCAGCAAGAAGGCTTTCTCATTGTGATTCAAAATAAAAAAAATGGATGAATTACCATGGTCTATTATAATGTCTCTCCCCAAATTTCTAATGATTGTGGTCCACCGTGGGAGTCAAGTTTAGTAGTTTTATTCGTCCAATATTAGTTCCATGTTTTGGCAACACCATTTGGAAGATATACTTCATTTTTCATCTTATGATAAGTGAATCTTAATTAGATTTCAACAGTGTCTACGGCAGAGACAACTGGACGTGCTGCAACCTCAATTGAATCTGCTCTGAAGAAACTTTATGTGGATTCACCATATATAAAAGGCGATTGCAGCAGGAAATAAGATGTACATTTGAAAACGAAGAATGGAGGTGATTTCAACCTCGTTTAGTGACTTGCTGGAACATGTGAGCTACATGCCCATTTTGATCTAAAAAGATTCAGCCAGACAGAGCATGAATGATGATAAGGAACAATAATTTATAATTCGACTGTGCCGCCATCGCTCGACGGTGTCCCTCCAGATGAGCCGGTGCACCTCGTGTGCAAGCCCTGGCGCCGCATCATCCTCTCTCCACTGCTACCACGTGTTCCACCGACGCCGTCCGGCGCCGCTCCTCGGCTTCTTCTGAAAATGAAGAACGGAGATGATTTCATACCAGAGAGTAGTGTGTATTTGTTTTGCCCGACCTCCTTCAGTGACATGTTGGAACCTGCTAGCTGCATGGCCATTTTGATATGCAAAGATTCAGCCAGACAGAGCTTGGATGATGATGAAGAACACAATAATTTATAAAGCTTATGTTTTTGCAATCAACAAGGGATTTTCCACGCCAGATTTTCAATATTGTGGGTCTTCAACGGCCTGCTCTGAGAGCATAAAGTTTAGCAAGGTTTTACACAATAGTAGGGTACAAAAAAAAAAAGTTTTGGAGGGGCACAATTTTTTTAAGGCCATGTTATAAAGCTAATATATGTTGCAATCTCATATACCTGAATATGATCATCAATCTTTTACTCTACACCCATATGAGTTATACGACAATAATTCGCACAATAATGTTTTCAAAAAACCGGTCATTACCCGCACTTCATTAAGAGGAAAAGGCCAGAGGAAGCCAAAAGTTCAATACATCCTAGTGCACCCCCATAGCGAGCAGCCTGGGGGCGAAAAGGCGAAACACACAAACAAAGAGCACCGGCTTCAACGGTGGAGCTTAGGGAGGTGTGCTAAAAGGAGACCACGGAGCGACTAAAGCAACAGAGAGACAGAGAGAGAGAGACACTAGCCCGACGGTGGCGAGCCAACCAAATCCTCGTCCGCTGCATAGCGGACGTGGAGCATGGGGAGGCACTAGCGCACGTTCTCCCACACCCGACGGACGGAAGAGCATCATGGAACGCCGCTGGAACCTTGCGGCGAGCGCTGAGTCAGGGTATTGGACACCGCGGCGCTTTAGGTCGCCCTTCCCACTTGTTCGAGAAGATCTCGCCTTTTTGCCTTTGGTCCGGGTCGCGGAAGACCGACTTAGAGGCTATCCGTCGCCGCGGGCGTGGGAACCGTCATCGCCGACCACCTTTGTCTTCCGTGTGCGAGAGGCATACCTTGATCAGAGGCTCCTCCAACGGCAGCCTGAAGGAGTCGAACGAAGGTTGTAATCAAGGCAATCATAGGCGCCGCAGCCCCAGGGCGTGTGGCGACGGCCGGCGGGCCGACGCCCGGATTTAGTGGAATGCCCAACACCGGCTCCGACGCATCCCTCATCCGCAACGCGTACGGGCCACGCGAGGCGGCGGAGGAGGTGTGTCGGCGACACGGTCCCTGGCTCACCTCCGACACAGCGACCGAGACAAGGCTCCGTCATAGAGGATGCCCTGTGGCGCCGCTAGAGGTGTGGGCGAGCCCGACGCCGCCCACCGCAGCCGTGGTGGTGGCGAGAAGCGGGGGCCGAGAGCCACCGCCCGGCCGGCGCAAGAGGTCCCGCGGGTGAGGCGTTGTCGTTGAGGGGCCGCCCTTTGATGCCGCATTGACCGCGGACGCCACAACAACCGCGGTTGAGCTGGACAAATCGTAGCTGAGTGAGGGAGGCTCCAACTACGCCGCTGGGGAGAACAGCGGCGCGGCGAGGGAGGCTCCAAGCTCGTCCATCATTGGGTCCACCCTAGGGGGATCCGCGCCCACAAGTCGGTCGAGCGTGAGTGGGTGCGTGGGTGTGCCGGCGTTGCCCACCGCCCGGGGATGGCCCTGGTGCCGCACACCAGCTCGGGCAAGGCCGATGTCGAGGGGGCCGAGCAAAGGATTCGCCCGACGAAGAAGGGAGGCACCGGCAACCTAGCCGCCCGTAGGGCATCTAGGCAACGGACACGTTTGACAGCGACACGGCGTTGTTGAGCACAGCGCCTAGCGGAGGCTCCCCGAACACGACGTGGAGGCTCCCGCTCACTAGTCGTGGAGGTGCGCTATGGTTGGGAGCGCGGCCGATGATCGCGGCTCGACGCCCGGTTCCGTCGCGGCCGAGGCGGTATGAGGCGAGACGGGCGGCACACACCTAGCGGCAACGTGATCCCCGGCCCAGCAGTTGAAGCAAAGCCCCAGAGGGATGGTGGCACGAGGCATCGACGGCGAGGGTTGGGAGGGCATGGCGCCGCCCATGCCCCTCGCCTCACCCACAAGAGTGAAACCGCTGGTGTCGACAACCGGGGCATTGACGGCGCATGGAGCGCCCCCGCGCCGGGCCGATCCCACGAAGCGAACGGAGGTCACCAGACGGCGGAGGCCGGGGCCCGGTGGTCGAGCTGCCGGTGAATAGGGGACGCTGTAGGACGGGCCGACGACTGCCGCAGAGGTGCGGCACCCGGTCGAAGGGAGTGGGCGCTGCCGCGGGGTGCAGTTCGAGGGGTTGGAGGAGTGCGGCCGACGGCGCGGCGGCCTGCTGCAGCGCGCTGCGCTCGGGCCGGGGCCGATTCGATGCCGGGGATAGCATCCCGGCCTGCCCGGGCCGAGCCTCGATCGGTCCATCCGCACAGGCCCGCGACAGAGCGGGGGACGCTCCCGACGAGGAAGGGATGGGCAGAACGCGGCACGGCGGTGGGGAGCTTCCGGTTCGACGAACTCGTCCTCATTGTCCGAGCAGCCGGAGAAGAAGCCATCCACCCACCACATACCCTTAGGTCTTCCCATGGAGGGGAAATAGGGGCCGCATCCGGGGAGAGGTCCTTGCCGCAAACTTGTCGACGAGCCGGGCGGCGACCGCCAAGGGCGTTGCCGCTCTCGATCCGTAGGGAGGACGGCGTCATTGCCGGGACGGGCACACACCGGGCGGCTCCCTCCCGAGCAGCCGAAAGCGGTGCCGACCATTGCTCCAGCGAGCCCTGGTTGGATGGCGGCAGACGTGCGACCCGCGCCCTCCCTCCAAGACGCCGAAGCCCCCGACATGGGGCAGCGGGCCGGAGGGGTGGTCCTTACCGTGGCATCGGCGAAGACGCTGGTGGAGGGCGCGGGAGGGGCCGAGCGGCAGGGACGAGGACGCGTGCTCGAGGAGGTGGTTGTCCCCAAAGTGGTCGGCCGCGCCCAAATCGGGAAAGTGGGGCGACGAGGTTGAGCGCTGCATCGGCCGCCCATGGTGGGGTGGGGGCGCCGTCGAGGCGCTCACCGCCGGGATGTGCTCAACGACGACGTTGGCGCCGCGCAGAGGCGAGGCGGGGCCCGCTGCACACATTCTCGGCCGGGCAAGATCGGTGGCGGCGGCGACGACGCTTCCCTACCTACGCAGCGGATCCGGCCTTTGGGGCGCCGGGCGGGCCCGGCGGCCGTGGCGCTCGGCGGGCGGCAGCCTCACCTCCCGCCATTCCGGACGCGAGGCCGGCACCGAGGAGGGGAGGGGGGGGAAAACGAGGAGAAGCTTGGTTGAGCAACGGATCCGCCACCGGGAGATGGGGGGCGCCGGGAAGGGCGGTGGGGGCGGGCGCGGGAAGGGCCGGGCACGGCGGGGAGGGGGCCACGGGGAGATGGTGGGGTTGGAGCCGTTGAGCGGAGCGGCCGCCGCGATGCTCTCCTCGGCGGCTTTACTCTTTGTTCACAATAATGTTACAAGCTTGAAATGTTGATAAGTTCATCAATAAGCGAACCAACTGTGAATCTCTTCGACATGTGTGCAAGCAAGAGATGCGTTTTTTGCGGCCGAAGACTGCTGCGTTACTAGGGGTTCATAGTTCGGTGCCTATAGTTCTAATCTGCTCCTTCACTTCTCAACCATAACATGGTGTCAAGTGAGATAACATGATGACAAGAAATAAACTATCATTTTCGTTTTCATCCCTACATTGACCTATCAAGTCATATTCCAATTGAGTTTGGCTAGTTGAAGTATGGCCTTTTAAGGACTCTAAGGGTGTGTTTGGTTTCCTGGCTTAGATGGAGCCTGGCTAGGACTGGAGCCTGCCTAGGCTAGATCTATCCCCAGTCAGCAACATGGGTTTGCTTGGTTCCCCGCAATCCTTGACACGGCTTCGATAAACATGTGTTTGGTTGCCTGCTTTTTGTAGGATAGAATCACCTTATCTTGGTTCTGGTAAGTTTACCCCCTTAGAGGGATTTCATCGAATGGGTGGTGCTCATGAGGAAGAGTCGGCCGTCATCGTCCTCTCTGCTCAACAATCCTCCTCCTCCATGCCTGCAGCACATCGGTGAGCATGTTGAGCATCAACAGCACCTTGTAGCCATGGCGTAACGTGCTCCTCCTCCAACCTCTCTGCCCAACCTTCTATCCATGAGCAAGTTGAGCATCAGCAACCTTCCTCGTCGTAGGAGACCGCCACCAGCATCGCCTTGCAAGCGGACGCGGAGCACCAGCGCCGCCCTGCTCCCAGCCAAACACGCCCCCCCCTACTCCCAACCAGCGCCGGCGGCTCCACCGCAGGCGAAATCAGTCCGCACAAACCATGCAAGTCGATCTCTCCATCCCCCGAATCAAGGCCCTCCACGAAATCGGGAATCCGAGCAATTGTTCTTGGTGAATTTGGAACCACTTTTCGCCAGCCATGCCCAAATTTAGCACCGTATCGGCCTAAGTGCATGCCACGGATGCCATCGGCCCCGCCCACGTTCCTCGCCTCCATGCCTCCATGTGCCTAACAACCACCGCCCCCGACCCTCACCGGACCCGGCCGCGACCCTCCCCCAACCACGCCGACCTCAGGCCAGGCCCGCCAGCCGCTGGCTCCCGTGGACAGCCGCATCGAGGCCTTCCCGGACAGAGCCGAGGGCACAGCTATGCCACATGAAAGGCCCGCGGTGGAGGCACCGAAGAGCTTTACCGGAGCCGCCGCAATCGAGCTTGCCGTTGGCCAAATCCCCGCCAAGCGAGGAAGCGCCGGCTCGCGCGGGGTCGTGGCGACCTTGCTGCCACCCGCATCCGTGAATACTATTTTTCTTCTTCTTTGTGGATGCGGGTGGGGGCGACCTCTTCCCGGTCTTTGGTCGGGGAGGAGGGCAAGAGCAATGACAGGAAGAGGGGAGGACGACGACGAGACACTTGTGCGAAGGAGAGGAGCGGGGGCGGTGACAGAGCTAGCGCCCTAGAAAAATGATCACCACCTCCGTTTTCTGGGAGCCAGGCTATCTGGTGTACGATGGCTCCTTTAAGTCTGGTCAAGAGGCCCAAAAACACAACCAAACGCATTTTTCCTTACCTGGTTGGGCTGAAGCACCCTATCAAACACACCCTAAATCTCAACCATAACATGATGTCAGGTAAGATCCCGACGCAGCTAGCAAATTTGACACTCATGTGCAGGTTGTACTTGAACAACAATGAGCTCCAAGGAGAAATTCCATGGTCACTCCGCAACCTTACAAGCCTTTATCAATGCGAGACCTGTCGTACAACAATCTTGTTGGGCCCATGAAACATGGGCTTCTTGGAGCTACTGCACTTGAACAAATGATCTTGAAGGCAAAATTCCCTAACTATCCATAGACTTCAAACTCTCTTGTTCATTTATCTATCTATGAAAACCTGTGCACTTTGGGGGCGGGATTCCCTGACGGTCTTTTACCGTACAAAAAAACTCTGAACCGAGTGACATCTATCTTGCAACAATCTTGTTTTGCGACACTCAATCTTGTTGGACTACTCCTCAAAACTTCTTGAGCTGAAGAAATCTTGGGTGCAGTGATGCAAATTCGTAAAAACATGCTCGTGAGGTGTACAATGCACCTAATATACTTTGCTTGAATCTGTTTCTCTTAAACATCAGGGTTATTGCGATTTTTTTTGATGTTGCGCAATTTCTATATCTGATGTGAGCTAGAATACTTGTGATTTATTTAGAAGACTTGTGATTTATTTAGCACAAGAGGAGTCGAATACTTGTGGAAGACATATTTGGTCTGGGAAAACAATATCAATTTTTTACAATATCTACGGCGCAACAATGTGCAGTAGGCCTTCGCTCAAAAAAAAAAAGAAAACAATTTGCAGTAGGTTGCTCAAGAATGCAAGGTACGGCCCAAATACCACTGGGCCTTCCTATAAAAAAAGACATCTTTGGGCCGGACCCAGATATTTCTACCAAGCCCATGGTGGCCCAAAGCCACGGGTCCAAATAGTTTGGAGACGCATGTGAGCGAGCAGCTTCTCTCCAATCGATTCCAGTCCCCACTCCCGCCACCCGAACCCTCGCCCACTCATGGCGCCGCCGCCGCCGCCGCCGCCGGAGGAGGAGCTGGTCGAGGACGCCATCACGGAGATCCTGCTCCGCGTGCATCCAGAAGAGCCAGCGCACCTCATCCGCGCGCCTCTCTCGTCTGCAAGCTGTGGCGCCGAATCCTCACCGACCCCGACTTCCTCCGCCACTACCGCCGCTACCACCGAACCCCTCCGCTGCTCGGATTCTTCCATCATGTCCCCACTGGCTCCAAATTCGTCCAGCGCTTCGTCCCCCGCCACGGCGTCCTCCCCTTCTCCTCCCTGGCGGCATTCAATTGCAGCCGTTGGTTGGTCCTCGACTGCCGCCACGGGCGCGTCCTCCTCCAGCGGAGGTCCAACCGCAACTTGCTCGTCTGGGATCCAGTCACCGGCCACCGGGAGGAATTGCGCCGGCCCGACCACTTCAGGTGCTTCTCCGCCGCAGTACTCTGCGCTGCTGCCGGCTGCGACCATTCCGACTGTCGCGGCGGTTCCTTCCAAGTGGTCTGTGTGGGCTTCGATCATTTTTGGGACTGCCGCGCGCATGCTTGCGTGTACTCGTCACAAGCTGGGGCATGGGGAGAGCATGTTCACTTTGACCTTGGTTATCTTTGGGGACACGTCAACCTGAGTCGAGCTGCTCATATCGGAGATGAAATCTACTTCTACTTTGGGTTTCTTTTGGGTCCTAAGATTCTGAAATATGACCTGTGCGGGCATTACCTGTCTGAGATTAACACGATGCCGCCGGACATGGGCGTCATGTCTGAAGTTGCCCTCATGCCAACTGAGGAGGGGTTGCTTGGGCTCGCCGTCAGTTGGGGTTCCAACATTTACCTATACTCAGTGATGGTGAATGCAGAGGGGGGTGCAGAATGGGTACAGTACAGGGTGATCAAGCTACACAAGATACTTGACCTACCGAATCCTATTGCTTTTGCTGAGGGTCTCAATGTCATATTCATCAACACATATGCTGGCCTGTGCACTATCAATCTTAAGTCAGGAGAGGCAAGGAAGGTAGGCGAGCGTGTGATGTGCATTTCCTCCTCTATCCTACCTGTCATGAGCTTCTACACTCCAGGTATGGTTCCAGCTCTTTGCTTTGGTTGTAAACTTGTAATCCTGCACTATATGGCCTCTACTTCTGCTCTGATTTGTAGATTTTAATAGAATGAAAAACAAATGAAAACTCACTTTAGAAAACTGAATATATGTGAATGCAATGTCATATGTCATTATTTTGTCAAGATTGACCTGTTCATGGGGAACATTTTTTGTATTAGCAATATTAAAAAAAAAATACTTCTCACAGTGTAAACTGGAATTGCACTGATAAGCTACTAACTCATTGTGAATGGCCTTCTATTTTATGTTATTTTACTAACCTTTTAGATACTGGGTAATGATACTTATTATGCAACATAACCATTTTATCTCCAAATAGGTTTATTACGAAAACATATTCAGTTATTAATCTAATGATAATTATTATGGATCATAAATAGTAGTACCTTTTTGTATATATTTGGTCAAACATAAGATTGATTGACTCCTCAAAAAGGGAGATTTACATTTTTAGGATAGATGGAGTAGTATATTTACTTTTGTCACCCACAAGTTTGTGATCTAATATTCTGGTTTGTATGTTATTTTACTCTTGCAAATGTTAGATAATATTAAGTATGGTATGCAAAAACTAAATATTATGCTTGGTACTTTTCAGATTGTGCTTGCGGCGAAGTTTCCATTTCCAGAGTTGGCAAACTAATCACTTCTCAGCCAAAGTAGACCAATACCTGGCAAATTTTAAAACCCACAAATCTGCTGTAGTTGGCATGTTGCAGGGATGGAATATTAAATATTCTGTTTTATAGTTTAGCTTCGTGTACTTTAGCCACAGTTGGTCAATTATGGACCTTATGTTCTTCCTTGCTTGTTGTTTATGATCCTGACTGAAGAGTGAAAACTATGCTTGAGGTTTGAAGACACTGTATTATTGATGGTTTGACGAGTCCACTATGAACTGGACACGATCATGGTTCTTTAAAAATTGATCTGATTGCTTTAACTTAGTTTTTTTACTCATGGAGGGATTGGTTGTTTCAGTCTTCACAGGAATGCACTTGGAACTAAAAATTTCGAACTTCAGCAGTACATAGGGTTGCTTGGTAGTGGGATCAATGCACTCCTTTAAGCTTTGCTTTTGTTGGGCTCTAGGAACTATGCTGCTCCATTCTTTGCTTGCTTTGTTTTGAATGGGAAAAAAATGGCTTTAATGGACAGTTCCAATCCCACTATTAGCTCATCAAATTTCTCTAAAAGGTGATATGAATTGGCTCATCGTAAAAAGCTGTTTATACTGTTATAGAAAAACCTTAATATGTATGCTTGATGATTTGAAGTATCTTCCATCGCTGATGATTTGAAATATTCAGCGTTTTTTGGGGCAGTTCAGTTTACCATTGTGGAAGCCATCATGATTGGACCTTTCCGGTTTACATTTAATCTTACTTTGGATAGTGCTTTGTTGATGGTTCACACCTACTGTTTGAACTGGGGATGTATTGTTGCTTTCTTCACTGGAACCTGAATCTGAGTGATGTATTTTAATTTGCCAAGAAAACATTTGGAATTAGAAAATAGGAACATTTTAGTTCAAATTTCTCTGCATAATATTGGTTGTGTATCGGATGCCTACAGATTTAAACTTCACTTTGTTGGACTCCCAGAACTATCATTTCATCCATATTTATTTGTAAAACACTATAATACACCTCCACTTTGAACATGCTTTTTGTTCAAGATGTAAGGTACAATACTACAATTTGGTCCTCTAAGGTCATCAAAAAGGAGGCACCAAGAGCATATATGTATTGTAGCGTATGTAGGTTGCAAACGTTGTCACTGCTTGACATCTGCAAATCTGGAGCTGATAACCTTTCCTGACATGTAAGACTGGTTTAACATAGCAAAGAAATATTTGGATTTTTGCTTTTTGAAGAGGAGGATTTCACCAAATTTTAAGATCACAGTTTGGTTAAGCCTGCTCTTGTGAGCCGCAAAAAATCTAAATTCTTTTATTCGTCCACAACAAAGGACACTGAGAAATTATTAGCTCATTTGGCTGTAGAGGTTTTGGTCCACATACTATATTATTTTACTGTCTCCCCACTGCTTCATTAAAAATAACTGTATATTGTTACATGTATTCTTGGTATTTTTACAGTTGTGCTAGCTGAAAACCGCCATTGTCAGCACTCAGCAGAGACAACTGCTATGGACCTATGGTGAAGTGAATGCGGTAGTACCTGAAAATTAAAAATAACATATAGCTAATTCCGTTCCTGTTGGGCTCTGCTGATTGTTTCTGCTTGGCACAGTTTTTGTTTACAATTTTGGTATTATGTGATTTTAGTTTTCAAATATTTGGGTTTGCCACTACCTAATGCAGAGGTGTGTGTTTTCCTTTCATGGGAGTAGGTTAAAGCTGAAATAATTTATGGGAAGATTGAAATTTACCTATGTTGTAGTACTGTAACATATAGCAATGTTTAGGACAGTTGGAAGACCAATGACTCAGTGTTTAAGAGGCTAATGAACTAAGCAGAACAGATAATTGCTGTCTAAAGTTGATAACAGAGTGACACCACTGCTCTTTTCTTAATGCTCAAATAACTGAAATTTGGAAAATAAAGTATCGAACTATAATGTGTCAGTTTGAGTTGTGCCCTTTTTGTTATCAGATATTTTATTTTATTTTTTGCAAATTGCCATACATATAAATGAGAAAATCCAGGTACACGTCACAGATGATACTTATATTGGATTTGTCAGCAATTTTGTGGCTGCTGCCCAAACTCAATGCCTACACAGTAATTTTCAAATTTGAACTATTCATTGTGTGCTACATCATGATGTAGATCTTCATCATGACTGAATTGAAGGTGGCCTAAGCAACTCACTGCACTACCAACGTTTTTTCTTTTTTGTTACACTTTCCTAGCATCCACTGTCATTACAATTTCCTGATTGCTGATGTTCTAGCTTCCAACAGAAATCAGCATCGAGTGTGGTGAATTAGTTATGGATTGCTGCTCCAGAAATGAGGTTACTTTTTGTTCTTCAAATGCTTTCAGAACTGATCTGCATCTGCCATACAAAATACATATAAGAATATTAGTTCTGGAGAAAGTAAGTGGTTGTTTAGTACAACTGCTATGTCACTATTTCAACTTAGCTAATTTAGCTATACCATCAGATATCTGGACATCAGCAATGTATGACCCAAATAATGTTCTGTATGGGTGACAGCATGATATATATCTGAGGTCCACAATATTTTGTAGCAATTCTTATCCTTAGATTATTATGCAACCAAGAGAGTATTTGTTTTTTATTCCTTGTGATATATGATTTGTAGCAACTCTGCTCCTTACATTATTATTTGTTCATTAAAGTAGAATTATTTATACATATATGTAGATACTGTATCTGTTACCTGTGTTTAGTTCTTGCCTTTTCTTTAATGCAATTTACAAAGTGTGATGTGGTGACCTAACTCATCTGTGTGCGATTATTGCAAATTGGTTCGATTCTACCATGTAATGAACTGCAAAGCAGCTGTTGGTGTGTAGTTACTTTATCCTACTGGCAACAGACAAGGAGCCAAACAGCTGGATGGACGTGAACTAGCTTAGCTCATTACTGCTTAATCAGAATTACAAAATTCAGTTCAAGAGAGCGAGAGCGCTTGGCTACATGCTCATCACCTTGCTGTCAAACAAGCAAGCCTTGCAAAGTGCAAACCTATCGATGCATTTGACCCACCGCACCTGAGTATCTTTTCAGCTAACCATGGTTACGGATTTGACATGGGCAGCTAAAAGGTCTAGGGTGTACTTGTCATTCTATCATAAGTCTGTCAATGACATGTAGGGTCTAATTAGTTGACCTCCCTCTCTGATTCTTTGCAGCGATTCTAATTGATTTTGGTGAGGTGAGAATTGATTCTGGGGGTCTGGTTAGTAGAGCTTTACTCCCAGATTCTTCTTTGATCGATGTAGTGATTCTAATTGATTTGGTGGACCTCTGGCTCGCTTTCTGGGAACAGTCTCCCATCAATTTCTCATACTACGTTAATTTATTTTTTATCGTACTATCACTTATTATGGACCATGGAATTTATTTGATTTATTAAAGTTGGGCACAAATAATACACAATAAATTGTATTTATCAAGCGAATCAATTAGTATTTAAATTTTAAATAAAATTTCAACGTAAATTTTGTGAGGAAATGAAATCATTTTTATGCAAAAATGAAGTCAATTTTAACACCATATGCTCATGTGTGCAAAACAACAACTCACGTAGTAGAAAATCCAGAAAGGTCACGTTGACTCGTTGAGGTCGTCAACGGCAGTCGCATAAAAAACGAGATCCAGCGGCCCAAGCCCAACCACCTCACCTCCGTCAACCAGACCCCCGCCGCCGCCGCTGCAGCTGCCGCTGCCCGGGGAAGCCGGCGACGGCAAAGGGTACTCCTCCGACGATGAGGAACTGGCGTCCCTCCATCGACCTTCGCCGCCTCATGTCGTTCGTCTTCCCTTTCTTGCCTCGCATAGTCGTTCCCCAAACCCCAATCCCCACCCAAACCCTCGTCTCGCCAGCCACCATTGCCACTGCCATGGCGACGCTGCCGGAGTTATTCGAAGACATCGTCGCGGAGATCCTGCTCCGCCTCCCGCCGGAAGAGCCGCGGTGCCTCTTCCGCGCCTCCCTCGTCTGCAAGACCTGGCGGCGCCTCCTCACCGACGCCGCCTTCCTCCGCCGGTACCGCCGCTTCCACGGATCCCCTCCGCTGCTTGGATTCTTCTACTACGATCACTACGATTACCAACAACGTACCCACGGCTTCATTCCCACCACAACATCAGCCTCCCCCTTCCCCCAGCGAGTGCTCAATCGCGAATCCTGGTGCCCCACCGACTATCGCCATGGCCGTCTTCTCCTTAAACATGGTAGGAGCTATATGGTCTGGGACACAATCACTCGTGACCTGGTGCATCTGCACGAGCTCTGGCCCCAATTGCCATGGCACCAACTGCCTGCTGGGAATTTATCCACTGCCGTGCTATGTGCTGTGGCCGGATGCAACCACCACGACTGCCACAGCGGACCCTTCCTTGTGGTCTGGGTGTGCAAAGAGCTGGACTTCACGTCTGTGTTCGTGTACTCCTCACAAGCTGGTTCCCACATCAGGGTCATTTCTATCTACGAAGGTGCTGCTGATGCTGATCTGAGTCGCGGTACCGTTGTCGGAGATGGAGTCTACTTCACGCTTCAGATAGAAATTCTTAAGTTTGCAATTCTTAAGTATGACTTCGTCAAGCATCAGTTGTCTTTGATTGACCCGCCACCGCCGGAATGGTGTCACAGTAGCATTTCCGTCATGTCGACTGAGGACGGTTTGCTTGGAAGCGCTGGCATCAGGGGCTCCAGTCTCCACTTGTGGTCGATGAAGGCGAATGCAGAGGGAGTTGAAGGATGGGTGCTGTACAGGGTGATCTACCTACCGACTCTGTTACCAGTTGACGGGCCATTCACTAAAGCTACTGTGACTGGTTATGCTGAGGGCGTTCATGCCATCTTCGTGTCCACTGATGTTGGTGTATTTGTTATTGATCTCAAATCAAGGCAAGCAAAGAAAGTAAGCGACCCTTTGATCCACTGTCATGTCATACCCTTGACACGCTTCTACACACCAGGTATGGTCCTAGACTTTTTCTATTTTGTAATCCTGCATTGCGCAGTCTATATACTTAAATGTTGGTTTTAATTAAATGGGAATAAATAATACATATGCATGAGATAACTGAAGATGTGATGATGCTATGTCACATTAATATTATTTTGATTAGGTTCAGCCTGTTCATGCAAGCCACATTTGACTTGAGATTGACGAGATCTTCTCACATGTAGAATCCAACCTTTGAACTTCATGTCCCACCGTTTCATCCTAAAAATCTTAGTTCTGTGCTATACCTGGATCTGGAACAATTTTAACTTTTAGGCATTGCAATCTTCAGATTGTACTAGCAGGAAATTGCAATTGCCAGCTGAGGCACATTATTTCCTTATTAGAATTTAGTTTCCCTGAATCCTGATATGTGCATATATTAGTTCTACAAGCAAATGATGCTTTTGATTTTGGAAACTGAGATCTGACAATGCAATATGACATCTACTCTAGTTTTTGGTCATATTCAACTTGTTATGAACAATTCTTGATAATGGCAAGATATTCCCAGGCAGAAGTTGACTTTTTTAATCACCCACAAGCTGCTGATCTAATATTTGTTTTGCACACTCTTTTCACTAAGATCTGTTGTAAATATTAAACTTTAGGCATCACTGCTATTTCTTCTTACTGAACTGATGTAGTAAGCTATGAAACTAATTAAACTTTGCTTGATACTTTTCAGATCGTGCTTGTAGGAACTTGCCATGACACAAATTAATATCATTGGCAAGCTGGATATTCCACTGTTGGTTCTTTCAAAAAAAAAAAAAAAAAAAAAAAGATATTCCACTGTTGGCATATTGTAGGGGTGACGCTTTGAGAGTTTATCAGTGTTCTCTGTTTCTCTGTTGATTTTTAATTTCTTATAATCTAAGCTATTATGGCCAGTAAGGGACCTGATGTTCATTTGTTGTTTATGACCATGACCTTGATGATTATGTTTGAGGTTTAGAGTTTGTTTAGTTTGATTATTGTTATATTAATGGTGGTTTATGTCTCTTGCGAACACTGTTTGAAGAGATAGCTGGGAAGAGTTGGCTTTTGGGGAGACATGGGATTAGTTCTTCCCTTGATATGTCACCTCCTTTTATATAGAGAGGATTCCTTGATCCCCTAAGGAAGGTCCAGTCAAATTCTAACAAATTCATCGTATCCAATTAATGAAGAAAGGCTGGCTTGCTACCTGCCTCACTGCCACCCCCACAACAACGACATTCCACTCAAAACTGCATATATATTTGGTTCTTTAGACTGAATTAAATGTGACTGCTTTAGTTATATTTTAGTGGGATCACATACTGATTTAAGATTCAGCTTTTCTCTGGAATACTCTTGGTACAATTTCTGTGAGCAAGGGTTAGTGGGGTCGCGTACAATTTCTGTGAGCAAGGGTTAGTGAGGTCGCGTACAATTTCTGTGAGCAAGGGTTAGTGGGGTCGCATACTGATTTAAGATTCATTTTCTTGGACTGTGAGAGCTCTTTGTTTCTTAATTTTTGTTTCTAGAACACTTGTGCAGCTGCTAGGCATTGCTTCCTTTTTTCTGAGAGATGAAAATGGCCTGACTGAGTATTCCAGCATGGTCACGAGTTAGCTCCTCAAAGTTCGTAAAAAGGAGGTGCCATGTATATGTAGGTTGCAGCTACAGAGCATGGAATCTGCAAAGCTCCAGCTGATGATAACCTTTAATTTGAATTTCTTTGCTATACCAGCTAATTGGCTAACCAGCAATGTGTACTGAGAATCAGTTATTTAGTAGGAAATCTGTAATATCTTCAGTTTGTCTGTTTGTAAGATCAAGGATAATTGAAAACTGTGAGTTGCATCAAGGTTCCACACCCATCTGAAGCCCTAAGCTCTTTCAGTTTTAACTTGTATGCTTGTGGTATTTGTAAGTTTCAGATTTTGCTACTAGAAAATGGCCATCGCTGGAGGTATATTGATCATGATATTGAGCCCAAAGTATGGCACGACCTGGCCAACTCCATAAAGCTGAGCCTGCTGATGCTGACATCTTGCAGGGATGATGCTTGATTTGAAATACTCAATATCTTGCATGGTCAATTGTAGACCTCATGTTCCTCCTCTCTAGTTGGCTAAATGGCTGATCTTCAAGATTTATTGTTTCTTTGGTGGTGTTCCACTGATGGTACACAAGTTCGGAATTTAAAATACAGACTGTAAGGTTATTTACATGGTCCACTTGTCTCTTATAAAATTCTTGGTTCTTGTCCCTAAGCTGGCTGTAAGCTAGCCGCTTCTCCTCTCTCTTTTTCCTCCCTTCTCTCTTTTTCCACTTGTCTCCCTTCTCTTCTCCACTCGTTCCAATGTGGTTGTTTTGACTGACAAATGAATCTGAGTTGGATTTGATTTCTGAACGAGGATAACAGTTTAACATTCTGGAGTAAAATTGGAACTAAAATTGGAGTAAAATTGGAACTAAAAAAATTTAACCATGACATGAGTAAAAATATTATCAGTGAATTTATCAATAGGCCATGTGCTTAAAAGAAATCTGCACGTATGGGAATAGGATACAGAACGAACAAAGTTGACCTTGATTGCACTTCGGATATAGAATGCAGACATGTACACCTCCCTGTAGCTCTTCCAAAATACTACATGCATCATGCGGTCTGTTTGTCATTCAAGGTAGATCAATCGATCACACAGTATCTTGTCTGATACTAAATGAAAAAAGACCATATATATCTAGATATTATTGCTTCCTTTTCTAAAGTGTCTGGTGGGATAAACAACTGAACAACACTTGTATCTGGAACAAGGTTGAAAAAGTTAATTAGCCTCTTCTTCTCACACTCAGAAGGGACTAGTTCACTCCAGTTTCCACAAACCAAGAATTGAACAGCACAAGAAAGCTTTAACTGAATGTGACCCAGTACCGGCAACCTTTGTTTACAGCAACTCAACAAAAGTCCTGAGTTATTTTCAGCTCAAATTGCATTCCTGAAAGTGCAGAAACTATGGTTCCCCTTCTAGAAATGTAGGTTAAACTGAAGAGATAGATTAATTCCTTTTATTTTTGAAAAGAATAGAAAGATTTACAATATATTTTCAGTTTTAGATGGACTAACCAAAGTAAGCTTGCCTGTCAAATCGGGTGATTTTTACCCTGTAAAGTGCCTTTCAGTGGGACGTTTATTTATCTTGAGACTTCTATCCTCATCCCAGAAACAAAATTAAATATAGAGTAAAATGCACCACAAGTCCTCAAACTATTGGAGCATTCTCATCCGCTCCCCAAACTAACAAAACGACTATCTGGGTCCCTGAACTATTGTCGTCTTGCACCGATGGTCCAAAACCTGCCACACAAGCGCCAAATTCCGACATGGCACTGCCACGGTGGCAACTAGATGATGTGGCATGCTGGGGCCGTGCCAACTTCTGAAAAGAACCCTGCACCTTTTCACCTTCTCAGTCCCAAGTCCATCCTCTCCCTCCCCAATCTTGTCCATAGGAGGACTGTATTGTTGAGAAAGAGAAAGTGTAAGGGTTATTTTAAAAGATAGCATGTACACATCATCTAGTTGCCACTGTGGCAGTGCCACGTCGGAATTTGGCGCTCGCGTGGCAGCTTTTGGACCATTGGTACACGACGACAATAGTTCAGGGACCCAAATAGTCACTTTGTTAGTTTGAGGACCTAGATAGGAATGCTCCAATAGTTTGAGGACTTGTGGTGCATTTTACTCTTAAATATAAGAACTCAAGTTCTGTTTTCAGTCAAAATAACCATCAATGGAAGTATAGGACGCGACCATAACAAGAGATAAAGAAGATAAGGTGTATAGCTATCCATGTTGTTTTACACCATCATAAATTAATCTTTGTATTATTATAGAATACAATAACCATTTCAAAGCATCAGACTCAACTTGATGGATTTGTAATATGACTATGTAATACCCATCATTCAGTTAGGAAGTGATCAATTTGACATTGTTGCAATTGCAACCTTCCACTGGAGCAATAGCAATCTGAAAGGCACATGGCTAAAACTTGAACAAAAATAATAAGATGAAACAAAAGATATGCCTACTATTTGTACTAAGTAGCTTTTAATTATATAATTCCTTACATAGCTTGCCATTTCTACGAAAGTTCCTTAGCAACATGTTATTCTTCTAGTTCCTCAAAATCCGAAATCTGCTATATGATTGATCCTCAACAGAACTAAATTATAACATCAGTTATACGTCAAGTTATTGCCAATCATCAATATGTATAACACAACAGAACTGAAAATTGACAATAAACCTAAATCGTTGTCCTTCATAGTCATGATCATAACAGAGAGAAAGAACATAAGGTCTATAACTGACCATGGTGGCTTACATTTCCATAGTAAACTACCTAACAGAATATTAGACATGTCGAAGCATCAGCTCTGCTAGATGCAAACTGAAGAACACACAGATTGATGTTCAGGTGCTACTTTGCCTCGCGTAACAATGATCATTAGTGCACCCGCGCTGGCAATGGCGATATGCTGCTAGGACAATCTGAAAGTGCCATGCATACAAGTTAAAAAGTTTCATAGCTGGGCTGTTTGAGATGAAATACCAGTTGCGTAGTAGTAGAATTCAAAAGCAGCATAATGTACAAGCTAAAAGGACATTAATCATTAGCTTATGAATTCTCAGTTCAACTCCAAAGGTTGGGTTTAGGGGGTGCGAGCTTAAGAATAACTGTGTAAGAGCAACTCCAGCTTGGCTAAACATAATAGCCAAATTCCATTGTTTAGACATTTTGTAAAATAGAAAACTTGTCAAAAAGAAGAGTTCTACAACAGACTTGCTATTTTACAAAACTGTATAGAAAATGGCTATGGCTGGGTATATATGGCCACCAAGATTTTAGGGATATCAGGTTTGCTATTTTATAAAACCATATAGCATGTCTGTTGGAGTTCAATTTTTTCTCTAAAAAAACCATATATAGCTTACCTAACAAGTATAGCACATCTCTTAGAGTTGGTCTAAGATATCAAAAATAATTGGTCAACAATATCAGGTTTGTGAACTTGTTTTTTTAAAAAAAAACTCCTTTCCTTCCTAGCATATCTTGCTGATTTCAAAGATTGTTTTACAATTCAAACCAAATAAAAAATAGATGCAAACTTCAGATAATGTCATATATTACCATCGATCAAGTTTGCAGGATATTTACAATATGTGAATATTATTGCTTACATTCCACTATATCTACAAATCAGAGCTAAGAAAATTTACAAAATCAACAAATGCATAGGAATACACATTTACATATAAGGAAAGTGCTAGCACAATACCTCGAGTCTGGAGTGTAGAAGGCCATGAACGGGAAGATCTTGAAACATTTCATAGTCTCGCTAACCTTACTCATGCGGCTTGACTTGATATCTATTGTGAAGACACCTTCAACTGTGGCCACAAAGATGATACCGAAGTCATCTGCAGAACCAACCACTTGCATATTAAAGAACGTATTGATGGGGATCAATTTCTGAAGATCAATGGCCCCACATTGTAACCATCGTGCTCCTGCAACTACATCTGGATTAACATTCCTCGACCACAGGTAAATCCTTGTGTCTGAAATGGTACCAAGACCCAGCAAGCCATCCTCCATTGGCACGAGAAAAAAGCCCTCCGAGTCCGCTGGAGCCTGGAGGAAGGATATGTGATTATTGCCCAAGTTGTACTTGAGGATTTCGTCCCGTGAACCAAAGGCTGAAACAAAGTAGATATCATTGCCGATGAGCGTGCTCCGATTAGAGTTAACATTGAAACCAGCAGCAACACCAGGTAATGTATTCCAGGAAGGCAGGAACCAGCCTCGTGATGAGTACAAGTGTACTCGCACGGATCTCCAATAGCAAGGCTCCACCACGACCACCAAGAATGGGCCACTGCAGCACTCCAGATGATCACAGCCATGCCCGTGCAATGAACAGAGCACAGCTGCTGCGTAACTCGAATAGTGAGTCGGAGGCTTCGGCAGCCAGTTCCGTTTGCCGGTGGTGGGGTCCCAGACAACAAGGGCAAGGCTCCTGTTTGATGTGGTGGTGGTGGAGGAGGCTTCAAAGAGGACGCGGCCATGGCGGCAGTCGACGACGCACCAGCTGCTGACGCAGCCACCGAACGCCTGCTTAGGGAACGGGGAGGGTGTGGTAGCGGCGACGAAGGCAGGTACGAGGCCGTCGTCGTCGCCGTCGCGACAGTTGCCACGCCAGCGGTTGTGGAAGAAGCCGAGCAGGGGCGGCGTTCGTCGGTGGAAGGCGAGGTAGCGGCGGCGGAAGGCGGGGTCGCAGAGGCGGCGGCGCCAGGGTTTGCAGGCGAGGGAGGCGCGCACGAGGCCTGCGGGGTCTCCCGGCGGGACGCGTAGGAGGATCTCCTCAACGAGGTCAGGCGTCAGATAGGACGGCAGACGCGGCTGCGCCATGGCGCCGTGTCTGGTTGGTGGTGGGAGAGAGCGCGGCGACGGTTTGCGTAGGGGATTGAGGATAGGAAGAGAGTGAATGGGCTGCCGGATGACTAGATCCACCGGATGCTGGAGCGGGCGGCGCTGCGGGACCGATGCGGCGACGGCGAGACGGCGAGGCGGCGCCATGGCACCCCTGGATGGTGGTGGACTGGGGCGCCGACGAACTGCTGCTGGGCCTGGTCTGGGCTAGGCCAATACGACCGCGGCCCACGACACCTCTGTTGGGCCTGGTCTGGAATAGATTCCAAGTGGCCTCCGATGAGTAGTTGCTCGAGGCCCATCCTACTGATGTCCAGGATAAGGCCCGCAATCTCCCCGGCCCGGCCCGGCCCCGACGCACCATCGCTTCGTTCGGCCGCGTCGACGTTGTTCGTGCTCGTGCGCCGGCCGCTGGGAGCAACGAAATATGGAGAGGGATACGGCTGCGACGTACCACAGAATACGTACGGCAACGAGAAAGAAAACCTGCGGCCGCGTACGTGCGCACCTTTCTGCCCCCATTATTTTCAGTACATTTTCTGATTGATCTTAGCCTTCTCCGATTCCAATTTCGAGAATAGGTCAAATCGTTGCTCCCTTGTAGGGGTCCTTGGCTTGATTCGACAAGCTAGTCCCGGCGAAAAGGAAGCAATCACAAATCTGGTTGTCGGAGACAGGATTGGCAATTGAACATGTTCTGCTAACCTCTACTAATTATTCAGACGGCTAGTTTAGGTTGGGTTCAGGATGTATGTAAGTACAAGTTTCCCCTTTCGCTGTCACAGTCACTAGTGGGTCAGTAAGAGCACTCGGAAAACTTTGCCGAGTGCCACACACAGCAAAGGGCACTCGACAAATGTTTTTTCAGCAAAGGACTCTTTGCCAAGTGTCTTTTGTCGACCACTTTAAAAAAAACTCATGAAAAAATATAGTCTCAGTGTGGCACATAAACAGATCCAAACATGACCAATATTTTTTTAAAAAAAGAGGCGTACTACAGACGACAATTCTTCACTTTCTACGGTCTTGTTTATTGATATAATTCTAACATGACCAATATCTTGACAACACGATTATTCTTAAAACGACAAATTGAAAATGTAACTAGACCCACATTTGTGGAAGATATATAATATCCCTTAATTAGTTACCACATGTTTGAGAGCATATGCTCCCTGCTAAAACAAGTTCTTGATGATCACACGAGTGCTGGGAACCATGCTATGTCTCATAATTGGAACTAGATGGATATGTTAGCATGCGGCTATATGTTTTGTCGCGGCCTAAGTTGTATATATGTGTCTCGTTTCTCTTTTGCGTGCAAGTTGTATCAGATTTCACTAATTATCAACAGAATATTGGCCACGGTGCAAACATTGTCATAATCAAAGTGTGGTCATATAGTAAGTCACGAGGCCTACTTACTTTGTTGCAGCCTTGGCCAGTTATCACGTTATGCTTGCCAGGGAGGGGGCGCTCCGGCACCCGGATGCGGCAGTGTTAGAAGATGGCCTTAGCATTATTGAAGAACTCGAAATCTATGTTGTCGTAGATATCGGTGTCCAGGTATAGTTGTGCATCATTCTTTGCATTTTTTGCAAAGCTTGGCCAGCTATCACATTATGCTTGCCACGGAGGGGGGGCTCCGCACCCAGATGCGGCAGCCTTAGAAGATGGCCTTAGCATTATTGAAGAACTCGAAATCTATGTTGTCGTAGATATCAGTGTCCAGGTATAGCTGTGCACCATTCTCTGCATTTGTTGCAGCCTTGGCCAGTTATCACATTATGCTTCCCACGGAGGGGGCTCCCACAACCGGATGCGGCAGCCTTAGAAGGTGGCCTTAGCATTGCTGAAGAGATCTCAAAATCTATTAGGGGTATCCTCATTTCCCTCTATGCTACATCCAAATACTACAGATCGATGGGAGTTGGATCTGAACGCACACTTTGCCTTCCTCTCGGCGGAGGCAAGGCCTTCTTAGAGGAACTTGTCAGCTGTCCAGTTGGTGGTTGTGGTGCCTCTACTCCTCCAAAGATACCAAATCAAGTCAAGCACCCCTCCAACACTCGAGGCTGCACCGAAGCCATCTCATGGGGCATATGCCCCCGCTAAGGCTATCTCCAACAATGGAGAGAGGCAAATAGAGCACAAATTCCATGTTTGCATCACCTACAGTAAAAACCATGTGTATCCAATTTTGTGGTGTCTCCGACACCCACTGCAGGTCCACTTGTGCCACCGCGTGCAACGGACGCGGACGCTGCTTCTGGAGCACGCAACTAGCGTGCCTCGTCGGTGGCTAGCTTCCGCGCCGACTGCTCGAGGTCCGCGAGTGCTGGAGACCGACGTAGAGCGCGGTGGTGGTGGCGGCGAGGCGGTCCAACCTGCACACGAGCGACGTGGCGTCGGAGGCGGAGGCAACAACGGCGAATGTTCCCACGCCGCCGCCGAAACAACGGCCAACGAGGAGGTCCGCCTAGACGTGGTCGAAGCCAACCAGCGGCGGCGGCGTGAATCGCGCGCGACCGAGGCGACAGATTGAGCGCGTCGTGCTGTTTTGTATTGCTCCGGCCAAGGACGGAGCAGGGAAAAAAAAATTTAGGTCGGGCTGAACAAAAGAGCGAGATGATGCTCAGTATCTATAATTTTGTTAGCACAGTTAAGAAAAATAGCTCATCTTCTCTTCCTAAAAGATCTCAACTCTCCATCCTAGTAAATCTACGCCGAAATTCAAGGTAGGCCTTCCGGGGACTTCACGTGCTACGGTGCCATAGGGGGCTCGAGTCGCCCCACTCGGTGCTAGCTCTGTCATTGGCTCGGTCGTGCACGAACTTGGGGACGGCGGCAGACCCACTCGGCCCCGCCGCAGATTCGCCGCGGAAGGCCGCGCCCCCAAGCCCTCTCCATGCGCCACGCCGAGCCTCCGCCGCCGCCAGCCCGACGCCCTGAGCCACCTCCGCCGGCGGGCGCCCGAGCTCTCATGCGCAGCGGCCATGGCGAAGCTCTCCCACAGCACCGTCGTGGCGAAGCGCGCCGGCGATTCGCAGCGTCCATGGCTTCTACCACTTAAGGAGGAGGAGTGCTCGGGTGGAGATGCTCATCCGTCGTGCAGTCCCTGCCGAGGTCGGGCCTTCGCCGCCGCGGACCTGCTCGAAGCGCCGCCCGGCTCCTTGTCGTGGGCTCGTCTGCGCCGCTGGCCCACCACTACTGGCGCCAGACATTTGCGTGCCTCCCTCAAGAAGAAGCTTATTTGCATCTCAAATTGCACGACACACAAAATGAGCCTTCTGGCGCGTCTTCCGTTGGAGGCGATTTCGGACATTAAAAGTCACTGTAGATGTAGATTACCGATTTGTGGGCATGGGTGGCCTTGTTGGAGACGGTCTAACACAAATTGGTTCTACTAGAAGAAGATAGTCGAGATCGAGCTGCCTCTGCTAGCCTTCATATCTTCTCTTGCATGTCGTCAGCCGGAAATTAGACTCAGTACCGATACCGAACATCAGGCAACCAAGAATGAGTGCAAGCTTCGGCACTGCGTTGGAGCCAGCCTGCATATATCACCTTATTTTACCGAGGGAACACGACTAGACGATCTAGCCATGATGAGATATTACTTCAAACAAAATAAATGAATCAAAAACATTGTTGATGTCGTTTCAGGATATTACTGTACTGTTCTGGCTCATGCCTTAGTTTTCATTTCAGTGCGTCGATGCGGGCACTCGAAAGGAATATACTCCTACAGTGTTTCTCTTCACAGTGAAGTTTGTCTTTGCACGAGGCAACAGTCTCTCATTTTTTATACGTACGTTTCAGTAAAGTTCTCAGTTGTAGTGGACTTGCATGGACGACCTATCGTTGGTTCTGAAAAAAGAAATGGTGGTCTAAATATATGTTTCGGCATTTGATTTTTTTGAAAAGACCCTTGGAACCGAAGAATATTGAGATTTTTATATAGAAAAACATGAGTAATAGATTTTATTTTATTTCGAAAAACTAAATTATTTTTTATGATTTAGTTTGAGGACAACGACAGAAGGAAAAGTAGGTACGGTAGCAACTGTGGTAATAAAGAACCTAAACACTTAAACGGGCAGGGTCTGAGTTACTGTGGTATATAGATCAATGAGTTCCAATCCCCACTAAAATCTCTCTTGCGTAGCGTGAGATTCATTCATCTATCGGCTTGGTTTTGGAGCTACAAGACGTTCTTGACAACGCAACTAATGCTAGGAAATGCAGCTGCAGCTCGTCCCTTGTAGGCCTTTTTGGGCCATAAAGGGCCTGTAACAAATAGCCCAGATGACAACATGGAATGGTCGCATGGACAACGTCAACAACGGTATATAGTTGAGTTGTCTTAGAGAGAAGACTTGTCATTTTTTTTTTTTTTTTTTGAGGCGAAGAGAAGACTTGTCATGGCTAACGAGAAGCTAGAATGGGCCGAAGACTAGGAATGGGGATGTTGTTGCTGGGCAGATCAGGCCTTGTAACATTCTATGGACGTCGTATTATTCACGTGCTTCTGTTGGCTATAAGCAGTGCTATGTTTCCTTTTTTTTTTTTTTTTTTTTGAGAATTAGCAGTGCTATGAGGTGCTGTCGCTTAGGTAGGTAGGGCCGGTCATCTGGACCATAGTGGAAGCTTCCTTGCCATTTTAAGCCCATGGGCCAGCCCAAGCGCATCCAATTGATGCATCTCACTCAGTCTCTTTCCCCAGATATACCAATCGTGGGCCGTCAGCATCGTGGGGGCCTGCGTGTATCAAACGCCATGGATACTGGAAAAGCGTAATTTTGAAAGCAAATCTCTTGTTGTTATCTACCAACTCCAAATATCATCATTTCTCATATTTACCGGTACCATTCACTAGCTTGTCTCGTCTCTCGCGGAATCATTTTTTTTCAATCGATTGAGAAAAAAAAATCTCTTTTCCTTAAACTTGGTGGAAAATTTTGTTTGGTTTAAAAACTTGGTGGTCTCTCACCTCTCCACAACTACACACAACATGCATATATGCGTGTAGCTAATCTTCAAGTCTTCTTGCTTGGTTTGAAACACGAGTGACACGTTATATTCCCTCCGTTCCAAATTACAAGACACATTTGTTTTTTTAAACCTCAAGTTTTACCACTATTTTTTTTAGAATTACACATTATAACGTTGGGCACTCACAACACGCACACAAACTCATCCATGTG
This sequence comes from Hyparrhenia diplandra, assembly GCA_015847255.1. Taxonomy (NCBI): domain Eukaryota; kingdom Viridiplantae; phylum Streptophyta; class Magnoliopsida; order Poales; family Poaceae; genus Hyparrhenia; species Hyparrhenia diplandra. Next base: position 952,826 of record JADLZK010008368.1, read on the forward strand.
AATACGTCAGACGCAAACCCTACCCCTATGAACACATCTTCAAAAAAGTTATGCAAACAGTATTAAATTTAAGTCATTCTTAAACGACCTTTATTAATAAAAGGCACCACAACAAAAAGGTATGATATTTGCAAAAAGTTTTAAATAAGACGAGTGGTGGAGTTACAAAACTCAAACGTCTTATAGTTTAGAATGGAGTTAGTATATGAATAATATTTTTATTTTCTATAAATATGGCCAAATCTGATGTAAAACAAAGTAAAATTACAAGTAGGACATGCACGTGAGATGTCTCCATGGATGGGAAAAAGCTAATCTCTAGGTGGATCGACACGATAGATGTAGCTTGGTTCGTTTTGCTTGCATTCGTGCATATGGGGAATGTTTGTGCCGCGTATCCCTCTGTGGAGCCACATTCGTGGCCGTGGCACCTCCACTCGATCAAAGGAGTAAAGAGTTCCATCACGACAAGGAACAAACCAAGCCAACCACCCAACCGTGAATTACTGCATGCATATATATGTATTACCATCCAACCCTTTTCGATCAGTCAAGTCAAGCTGATTATATATATTACCATCATTTGACCATCATTATTTGCACAAGAAAAATCCATCCATGGGAATATTGTATATCGATCATTTGCTAAATACATAGAAAAACAAACCTCATCTAACTTTATCCCTCATGATCAGTCAAGTTTTAGTCCATTTAGTCGTAGTCTAATAGAATGTTGGAAGAGGCTAGGGACCATTTTATAGTCCCTATAGTCTGTAATCCCTAGTCTCTCTAACCAAATAGACCCTAAATTAGCAAAGAAAAGAAACTAATTTTTAGTCTTATTTAGTTCTCAGTCTAATACACTTTTGAGAGAACTAACCACTTTTACTCTCTATTAATATTCTAGTCCCTAAAACGAAACACCCGCTTAGGCATATCCATTCCATTGTAAGGAAATAAACACAGTCAAAATTTTGCATAAGAATTGCACTATTACAAAAATAAAATAAAGAAACAAAGAAATCAACGAGAAAAAAAGAAAAGAAAAGTAACCATGGCGCACTATGGAGAGAGTAGAGTAGAGAATCTTCAAATGGGAGGGCAAAATGGTCCCGTGAAAAGCCCTACTTTCCGTGAATAAACAAAACGACCTCCCCCTTGCCAACCTCCCCCGCCGTCGTCACCTTCATCTCCACCTCCACCGCCGCTCTCCCTCCTCCTCTCCAGTCTCCCTCCACCATCCCCCTCTCGCCGCCCCCAAACCCCTCACCGCGCGCGTGCGCCGCCGCCGCCGCGAGATCCGGGGCGCGATGTGGCGCAGCTGCGTCTCGCGGGGCCTCTCCAGGGCCAAGGCCTCCGCCTCCAGGCTCCTCTCCACCGCATCGGTACGCGTTCCTGATCCGCCTCACTCGCTCCGCTCCATCGATCCTTCGGGATTGTTTCGCCCCTTTTATTTATTCGGCCTCGCTGATCGTGGATTCGGCGATTTTCCGTTGTCCGGATGGATGATGGGTTGCGTATTTTCGGAGTGATTTGGTCTGTAGTGTGATGCGGTGGGATTGTTGAGTTCCGAGAATGTGGGGATTGATTCCGTTTGTTCATGGGATTTGCCCGCCTGCAGTCGTCCTACACGGTGGTGGACCACACCTACGACGCGGTGGTGGTGGGGGCCGGCGGCGCGGGGCTACGCGCGGCGATCGGCCTCTCTGAGCACGGCTTCAACACCGCCTGCATCACCAAGCTCTTCCCCACGCGCTCGCACACCGTCGCAGCACAGGTGAGGCTACGCCCCTGCGGCATGACTTTTCTATTATGCCTGCTGGTTTAGCAGAAAATGGAATTCGTTGTTTTGTGCAACAAATCAGAAGTGCGGGTAATGAGATGGATATTGTTTTCCTTGGACAACTGGACATGGCTTGTTGATAGTTGCTATTGTTTGTTTGATATGTCGCCCATGTGCTAAGTAATTGCTACTGTTTTGTTATGGGCCTCATTTGGTCAGTGGAATGGCTTTAGTTTAGTATATGCTATAACTGAATTTGTGCAAGAGTGAAATTTAGTGTTCTGGATCTCAGCCACTACCTTGACCTGAATTATTGCATACATGCTGTTGTAACTAGTACAAGGGAGACTTGGGCCATCTGCTCTTAGTTATGCACTTCCTGGATAAGAAAGGAGGTTTGGCTTTCAGAACTCGCTGTCACTTGTGGTTAAAAAGTTATGCATAGAGTTCCCACTTTTGTGTGGAATAAGGGCCTGTTTGGAACACAGGAATGCAAAACAGAGGAAAGGAAAAAAACACAGGAATAGGGTAGAGTGAAAAGTGAAAAACTGCAGGAATCTAAAACGCAGGAATAAATACTTTGACGTGTTTGGATTGCAGGAATAGGCTTCAATCATCATGTGTCTCCCTAAGCACAAAACTGCATCACAACATGTCTAAGCAACCAAAACATCTTTTATTTATTATTAGGTATAGTAGTAATATTTTAACAAAAAATGGTACAGTAATATACCATTGTCTTCTTTACTCTATTGTTATATACAGTGCGGGAGTGCGGGGCCCACGGTGTAGTTTTCTCTCTCACCTGCACCTAGTTCTTCTACCTTGCTCGGTTCATCCTCATCCGACGTCCCCTTTCTTTCTCTCTCCTATACATAAAGTCTCCTCAAATCCTTGGTATTCAATCACAATTCACCACGCCCAGCAGCCACATGAGTTTCTCCCCATCCTTGCAAGCGTATGCATCCACTTGATAGAGGCCTTGTCGCCCAAATCAATGGCTATGGGATAGGAGAGCAGATGTACGTGTATAGTGCCACAGCTCCAAGCTCCTGAGATGAGGTGGTCATCGACTTCCGTCCCCATCCAGCGCCCGCCCGCGGCCGGTCGCCGTTCGGCCAACCTCCTCATCTCCCCGGCCCGCTGCCGCAAGTGCGGGCACAAAGCTGTTCCGCTGCTGACCATGGCGGGAGGGACAGAGAGTCGATCGAGAAGAGTCAGACAGAGAGGCGACGGGAGAAAAGAACGAGCCAGAGACTTTCCCTCGAGTCCAGTGGATTTTTATTTCCGTGAAACGCACATAGCTCATTGCCGTTCCTCCGGAAAGGAAATTAGAAATCCTGTGTTCCAAACGCACTCATAGGATTTTTTCCTATAGGAATACAAACCTCCAAAATTCCTTTGAAAAAACTATGTTCCAAACAAGCCCTAAACAGAGCTGTTTCCTATATGATAATCATATGATCAGAATATGGAAGCTTGTATAATTTGCCACCTGTATCATTCTGCCTGCTGTTTGTACTCTCAAGCTTCAGTGGTGCCATTCTTTTACAAACTAGCTGGCATGAAGGAACACTATGTCATCGATGTAGGCCTAAGATTGCATAGCAGTTTTAGCTTTTAGTCATGGCACAATTTGCTCTTTTGTATTCCCTATTATAGCAGATCAGAGTTGCTTGTACTTAGGTGAAAATTGTTTTTGGACATGTTTTTACAAATAGTTTTTGTTTGGCTCAATTTGGAATCAGACTGATGCAACTACCATTTCATTGTCCTTCTCATTTGTTCAGTGGCATGATTTCTTTGTAGCTATGTTCTAATTGAATGCTTAAGGCTTTAAGCTTGTCAGATGTAGTTAACTGGTGCTGAGATGTAGTTAACTGGTGCTGAACTTCTAGCTTAAGCTTGCGTCTATTTTGTTTCAAGGAGGCATGGACCATCTGCTTTTAATCCAGCATTTCCTTCAAGAAGTCTGGTGTTGGGGTTTTACAACTGGCATTGACCATTCAATTACGGGCGTAAAATATGATGCATAAAACTGATATATATTTTAATCAAAATTGCTTCTAATTTTCCACATATTGTTCAGGTGTGACTAATGTATGAATGGTTTGCCATCGAATTCTTTTGCTCCATTGTTGTGCCAGTTATTTCTAGTTAGGACTTTTCTTTGTTTCGGACTTTGTATAACCCTAGTTCACATTGGTCAACCAGCAACAACATTTTAATTTATTTAAGTAGGCCTAAGGTTGTACAAAAGTTTTTCGGCATTGGTGCATGGTATATTTTTATCTAGTTTTTCAGCCAATTTATGACCTTCAGTTGTGCTCTAACTTGCAAGAACATGTTATGCAGGGAGGCATAAATGCTGCGCTTGGAAACATGAGTGAAGATGATTGGAGGTGGCATATGTATGATACTGTTAAGGGAAGCGATTGGCTCGGTGAGCTACTTCATCATGATTTTACCCCACATCTATTATTCTGTTTTAGTGGCAAGGGACTGACATCTTTGGTTCATAATATATTTTCCTTAACAAGAACAGGGAAATTTCAAACAACTATCGAATTATCCTATGTTTTGTCATTCTTTTTTTTTTGTTTGACATTCTCATCCATTTCCAGGTGACCAGGATTCTATTCAGTATATGTGCAGAGAAGCACCAAAAGCTGTTATAGAGCTTGAGAACTATGGATTACCATTTTCAAGAACTGAAGAGGGAAAGATATACCAACGTGCCTTTGGAGGACAGAGCTTAGATTTTGGCAAAGGTTATAGTCTATAACTTGTTTTGAAAACCACCCTTTTACTTATTGTATTCTGCATGCTCTAACTGTGTACTATCATCAGGTGGACAAGCCTACCGTTGTGCCTGTGCTGCTGACAGAACAGGACATGCTATGCTACACACACTATATGGTCAAGCAATGAAGCACAATACTCAATTTTTTTTGTGGAATACTTTGCATTGGACCTTCTAATGGACAATGAAGGTAAAATATTTTGCATTGCAAGATCTATAAGGTGAATCAAAGCAGCATGTGTACTCCTTAGCCCGTTGTTGCCATGCTGGCCTGTTTCAGTCACTATGCTTTTTCATGAACCTTGGTTTGCTTATGTTTTTCTTTTGTGGTTGTTGAAAGACATTAGCTGGTAGTACTTGGTTACTCCTATGTAATTGCACTTTTGTTCACAATACAAAATCATGGCCCTGTATTTTTTCCTGCTGCTGTTTTGGGATGATATATGAAGCTCATTGCAACTTTCAAGCATGGTTATAATTCATATATTAACTAGCAACAATATTCCAGGAAAGTGTCAGGGAATCATTGCTTTAAACATGGAGGATGGAACTCTTCACCGTTTCCGTGCTTCTAATACAATCCTAGCCACAGGAGTAAGGGGTCTTCCAATTTTTAAGTACTTTGATATATATGTATATATATATTTTTGTTTGTGCCAACTCTGGTGATGAATTCTCTTTTGCTTTATGAACATAGGGTTATGGGAGGGCATATTTCTCAGCAACCTCAGCACACACTTGTACTGGAGATGGCAATGCTATGGTCGCCCGTGCTGGTTTACCTCTTCAGGCTAGTCTTTCCATCCAGGGTTTCATTACTCGTTATTGGTCCATGTTCCTGTCCTGATGATGCTTTGCTGATACATGCAATTGCAGGATCTTGAGTTTGTACAATTCCATCCTACAGGCATTTATGGTGCTGGATGCCTGATTACTGAAGGTTGTATATGTTCAAGCCTTCCTTCCTGTGCTTAGTTTAGGCTATTCATTTGTTTGTGAACAATTAGTCCCTTGTTAGTGAAGGTTTTTTCTTACTGACAATTTATGCCTGTTCCTATTGTGCCACCAGGTTCCCGTGGTGAAGGTGGTATCCTAAGAAACAGTGAAGGTGAACGGTTCATGGAACGATATGCTCCTACTGCAAAAGATCTTGCTTCTCGTGATGTTGTTTCAAGATCAATGACAATGGAAATTAGAGAAGGACGTGGTGTCGGTATGTGCTACAGCACTAGATTTTTTGTTAGGTGCCTGATTTTTTTTCCTTCCTCTGCTTGGAACTTATCTTTTGATCTGATTACTACAGGGCCATTGAAGGATCACATTTATTTGCATCTGAACCATCTGCCGCCTGAGGTTCTCAAGGAAAGGCTTCCTGGTATTTCTGAAACTGCTGCTATTTTTGCTGGTGTTGACGTCACCAAGGAGCCCATTCCAGTTTTGCCTACTGTGCACTACAATATGGGTGGTATCCCAACAAACTACCATGGGGAGGTTTGTATTGAGTTTGTAGTAGACATGATTAGTATTGGTCAAAACCTACTGGTATTATAATAGAAATATGTTCTGCATAACAGGTAGTGGATATCAAGGGTGATAATCCAGATGCTGTTGTTCCTGGTCTAATGGCTGCTGGCGAAGCAGCCTGTGCATCTGTCCATGGTGCAAATAGGCTAGGCGCAAATTCTCTTCTTGACATAGTTGTTTTTGGCAGAGCTTGTGCTAACAGGGTAGCAGATATTTCTAAACCAGGCAGGCTCCTTATCTTTACTTGGTTGTTTGTTTCCTTTTTGCTCTTCTGACGTTCCTAATATCCGTGTTGCACTCGGACTCTGTAATAGGTGAGAAGCAGAAACCTCTGGAAAAAGATGCTGGAGAAAAGACCATAGCCTGGTTGGACAAGCTGAGGAACGCAAATGGGTCATTGCCAACTTCCAAGATCCGTCTCAACATGCAACGCGTTATGCAAAATAATGCTGCTGTGTTCCGTACACAAGAAACGCTTGAAGAAGGTATTGCTCAAGCAATTGTGCAGTTCCTTTTACTACTATTATCAGCATGATGAAAGATAGTATAGATAAATAAACATTGCTAGGAGTGCCTTTTGGGAAATTTGTTGACCATGTGTTCTCACTGACCTTTCTATTAGGTTGTGAACTGATTAGCAAAACATGGGAAAGTTTCCATGATGTGAAGCTCAGTGATCGGAGTCTCATTTGGTATCTTCTTCCTCATAAGTGTAAAATTCACTTGATTTTTTTCTGTTGCATTTATGATCCATTTTTCTAACTTTATAATTTTGTAATTTGTTTCAACAGGAACTCTGACTTGATAGAGACCCTTGAGCTGGAAAATCTTTTGATAAATGCATGCATAACTATGTACTCGGCAGAGGCTCGGAAGGAAAGCAGGGGAGCTCATGCTCGTGAAGATTTCACGGTTCGAAGCTACTCTTTTAACTCTTTATTTTGATGACATACTTCTATGTTATCTTAACAATAACTTAAATAACTTTTCCTACATGCTTACAGACAAGAGATGACGAGAAGTGGATGAAGCACTCACTGGGGTAATTATCTTCTGTTCACTAAGCTAGCAGAAATGATACCAAATTAATTCTCTGCTGTTAGTTTGTTGCCCTGTTTGACATGGTTCTCAGTGTCATAGAAGCCAATCCGTTAACACTAGACAAATCATAGATTTTTAATTTGTGTTTGAGCGAACTATAAAAATGGGATACCTGTGAACCACTAGTAACGACAAATATCTCTGGTGGCAGAAATATATGGCATGCATCAGCAGGTCATAAAAAGGCTGAGCATGTAGATTCAACAACACATCTCTGGTGGCAGAAATGCATGATCTGAAATATACTCCCCTTCAGTAGTGTTATCCTGATTCACTGATGTTACTTGTACACAGGTACTGGGAGAACGAGAAGGTTCGGTTGGCATACAGGCCAGTGCACATGAACACATTGGATGATGAAGTAGAGTCATTCCCGCCAAAAGCCCGTGTCTATTGATCGATTTATGCCTCACACCGCAGGAATTCCTTGTAAGGTGTTAATAAAAGCAGATGGGCATTCCTGGTTGAGAATAATGACTTGAATTTGTGTCCCCCTTTTTTCTGTGGTTTTGTATCTTGTCTAATTTGCTAGAAATAAAAGGAAGATAGAACACATGCTAATGCCTGAATGACGTTTGTGTACATGAAATTTTGCATGTGTTACATGTTGATGCTCTACCTACCTGGTATCTTTGTGATTCATGGTGCGAAGTTGTTTGACAACGTAGATTTGTACCGCCTGTTCCTGGATACAAATATATATGTAAGCGTGTATAAATGTGTTGGAGCAGAAAACCAGTACTCTAGTTTATACAGTAGTAGTATAAAGTATGCCTTGTGGGTAGCTGCTGCTACGTGGTACAACAGCTTCAGCTACAGCTACTGACTATGTGTATTTTACTGGAGCACTGCTTGTCTGTTGACTTGGGTGCCCCTTCGGCTCTGGCACCGAGCTGCACGGAATTGCCAGGGGAGACACCATCGGAGACACAAGGCGCGCATGCGAGAAGCGCTTCGCCGTTTCTTGATGCTAAATAGGAGAGCCAGAGCTGTTTTACCCCGTTGTGGTGCTGTGGCCTCCTGGCGAAGCAGCAATGCATATAGAGCCATGCCAAATACGCTCAATATATGGTCGTTTTTGCTAGTTTTGTAAGTGAAAAAAAGAAGACCACTTTTAATCTGTAAGCTAGTATTGTGATAATCTGAATCTTCTGGCCGTTGGAAGTGCTACCTAGGAGTATTTTGCAAAACGTAATTGGGAATGTTCAGCCCGCACCTCACTGCTGCATAGATAAATCTACTTGATGGCCATACCATTTCTCTCCCCAAAACAAAAGGTATAGTGTGGGTAACCAATTCTCAAAAATGCATATTGCAAGCACTCTGAGACCCGTAGCATGCATTGGACACACAGTATCCATTATTCGTACAACAAACAAAAGAAAGGCCCTCTCAAAAGAAGAAGAAAAGAACATGAGAAAGGCCAACACAACACAGGAGCACTGCCACTTTAGGGGAAAAAAATATACATCTTCAATCATACAACACAGAACAGGTGATTGCATTTTTTTTTTTGGCTAATCAGAATATCAGATTACATCATAACTCATACAACAAACATAATATGGAAGCCGCACATGACACTGCCACTGATGGAAGCTTGGAAAATCACAAACAGACAAACTACTACTGATAAACTTGTGGTACTAGTAGTCTAGTAGCTAGTTCCCAATTGATTTGATCAATCGATCATCATAATTCATACAGTACCTTAGGGGCCAGAACCTGGATTAGCTTGGGCCTCCTGTTCCTTGCTAAGCTTCATCAGAATGCCTATATGAGCAAGCAGAGCCCATACATGGGTAAGGAACTCCCCACCGTCTTCAAGATGCTGCATGTGCTGCTTGGTGGTGTAGTGCGAGGCAGCGATATGGATGATTGTCTCAGACCAGAAATCTTTCAGCACCTCCCAGCAATCTGCATCATCCGGCTGACTCTTCAGCTCCTTACCAAGCCTCGCACCTTTTTGAAACATCTTCCTAGGGTATTCTTTCTCTTGTGTCATTTTATTGTAAATATCAGCATGTTTATTGCTTGATCCAAAAAGCTCCTTATGTTCTTCCAACATCTTATCTGTCAGGTCTGCTATATCTGCCTCATGGTAGGGAAGCAGTTCTGGGATAGATCCAATCAAGTATGCACAGTACCTGGACAAATGAACCGCAACACCTCGGTGACCATCTCGAGCAATCCTGTTTCTTCTGCGGTCTTGGGGCTCTTGGCGAAACAGTTGTAGCACATATCCAAACAAGTGTGCACCTCGGTGATTACTACTTTCGGTAGTCCCATTGGTGGGATCATCAGAAACATCATACTCACAGTACTCAGTTGCGATGTGCCAGATTAATATGAGTTCCAGATTAGAGAGATCCTTGAGTGCCAAAGAATTCTGGTCAAACCTTTGGTTCTGCAGCAGCCTCACTGATATTTCTCCAATGGTTGTTAGGTTGTTGCCATAAGCTGAACTGAGTGATCTACCAATAGCTTTCTTCACTGCATCAGAAACCTCTTCAGGGCCTGGCTGTTTCCATCGGAAAACAAATGAGTGCTGGTCAATCTTATTTCTCAGCTGTCCAGACATCCAAAACTTTCTAAGAAAGCCAATGATTTTTCCAAAAATATACGCATTTGGTTCATGAAAACATCTCTTGACATGCATGCAGGCTAGTGATACCTGGGCCAAATTCGAAGCCAGATAAAATGCTGACTGCACTAGCTCCACTAGGAGGGCTATACCAAGAACTAGTAGAGTGATGATGTAATCAGCTTCAGAATTCTGTACTTCTATGATAGGATTTGTTGTCTCAAGAACCAGTGACTTTCTGATGGCAAACACTCCAACCATTAAAATTAAAATAATCTTAAGTAAAATCAATGGTAGAATGAATGTCCCTGGTAATGCTCTCATCCATGTGAAGGTATAGTAGTACTTTGTGAAGAAGAAATCATTGAAGAAACCCAACTCTATCTCAATAAATCTGAAGACTTTTAGGAAACCCTCTTCAGATGACAACAAGTTTTTGTAGACATAGTTGTGGGCATTTAGATGGCCGGTTTCAAGAGAGACGACTAACCCAAAATAGCGCTGTCTCAGTAGGCACTGGAACCACTAGTACCGAAAATCACTTCGTGGCGGGCAAAAAACCTTGTTAGTGGCGGGCATGGCTGCCCGTCACTAACGAAAGGTCACGGATAATCGTGGCCTTCGGCGTAGCGGCGGCCGTGCCCGCCACGGATAAGTGTTCTGGCGTGGCGGGCAAAGATAACGCGCCCGCCACGCCAAAAGCTTTTTTAACCATGGCGGGGCGCGTTATGCTGCCCGCCACGGTTATGTCTATTATGCGTGGCGGGCGCTTTATGTTGCCGCCACGGCTTGATTTTATTTTTTAAAAAATAAAATGCCATATATATATATATATATATATATATATATATATATATATATATATATATATATATATATAAATATGTATTATATATATATAAATATATACATACACATCTATCAATCCATACACACATATATATAAGAAAGACAGATACTCAAATATATACCATATACATATATATACAAGTTTCACCGATCGATCGATCCATTCGTTCATATCCAACAAGTACTAGTTTTAATTACAACATCCATACAAAAATTGCGAGCTATATGTTTCTTCGGATGAAGATAGTCCTTAAGCTCTAGCTCTTCCCATCTCACTTGTCCCACGTTGAAGTACGGCTGGCCTTCGTGAACTACCATGTCTAGAACGAACTTGCGGATGTGCCGCATCGCGGCGCCTGAACCGCATCTCGTTGGTTGCCTTTTTGCAAAGTACCCCTTTCCACTGGTTCTTTGAGTCCTTGAGCTGTCGGGTAGCTGGATTTGTACCTTTTGCAGGCCCTGAGGAACTCACAGACGAAGAATCCACACAAGTTTGATCCGTCTGGTTGTTTGAGGCACTGCACACAATAAACCAGTGTTATTAGTAATATCGAAGCTATAGCTAGGTAGTCGTACTAAGAAAAACTATGTTTCATTTACGTACCGGGAAATCTCGCTTGATTTTGAGTGTATCTCCATTGCGCTCCTTACACTTCTGGGATCGTCGATCCCAGCAGTTCGGATCCTTCAAGTACTGCTTGTAAGCGTTGTACGAAATGCACTATATTGTCAACGATATATGATATTCGACTCTAGTAATTGAATAAGGAGTTCATCGATCACTTACAATCTCAAGATTTTTTCGAATTGTCGGTAGCCGTGCGGGTTTGTGCCTCGTAGTGAGTCAAAGACAATGGCCCTCCCGTCCTGAGGAAAGATCATGAAACAGATCCAATGTCCTACGAGCCCCATTCCGTATTGGTAAGGTGCCAGAATACATCGATACCCATTTTCCTTGACCTTTTTCATCACTGATAAGACGTACTATGCTACCTCCAACTTCTTAGCTCTTTCATTCTTATCCCAGATCTTCTATCTTTCCTCGTCCGTCAAGTTCACCAGGTCGGGATGGTCCGCTCTTAGCTTATAACCGATGACCTGTCTCTCACAGATGTGCCATGGAGAGAGGTAAAGAATACCATTCTTTAACTTGTGGCCTGCATCGGCGCTCAACCTACAAGGACATGTGGCTGTGGCATAGGTACCTTTGAAACAAAGAATCTATATACGGATGCAAGGGACATGTGCAAGTAAAATTGCGCTTACATCGTAAATAAGGTGACTTGGGCAACGTCAATGTCTGTCGACGAAGTAGTCTCGACATGTCGCCGAATGTAACCAAGAAGCGGAGATCGGTGTGGTAGTGGAAGCACTCCTTAGGAAGAAAGACACTGAAGGTATGCAATCCACGCTTTGCGCACTCTATGTACCACGCATGGAACTTCCGAGTCTCCCAGTCCTCGGCATCGATGAGCTGGGCCTTTGGGATCATGAACTTCCCAAACTCGAACGAGCCGGGGCATTCGTCCGAGACAAACCCCACATAAGGTGGGGATTTTGGCCCCGCAAGCGCGGGGTACAAATGTTAGCTACGGTTAAAAAAAAGAAGTAGCTAATAACATAGTACAACTCGTTGTTTCAGCGGGGCATACCTTTCAGATCGAACATCTATTACTGGGGGCCTCTTGGGTGGCGGGTACTTCGGTGGTACGACCTCCTCTTCATCGAATGTCGGCTTCTTCGGTGGTGGAGGGCATTTGCTAGGTCCAGGTCCTTTCTGCTTCCCCGGCGCTTGAGGTGTTGTCCATTGGAGGCCTTGAGTGTAGATGGGTGTCTCGCTCCCTACTCTCTCCTCAGGACCTGGCAACGTGTTTTCGCCAGTTGCTTCCTCGTATATCGGCTTCTCCTCATGTGCCGGCTCCTGAGGTGTCGGCTCCTGAGGTGCCGGCTCCTGAGGTGCCGGCTCCTTAGGCTCCTTAGGTGTCGGCTCCTCAGGTGCCGGCTCCTTAGGCTCGTCTTGTGCCGGGTCCTTAGCTTGGGGGGTCTGGAACCCAGAGGAGGGTCATTGCCTCCGCCGTCCCCACCATCTTCATCATCATCGGAAGAGTCACCATAGGGGTCCGGTGGCGTACTCGGGTCCGCTGCTGTCTTCTTTGGTGTACCGGAAGGTGAAGTCAACTTCGACATCTTCAGCACAATGTCCACCTTCGGCCACAGCACGTTGTAACACAGAGCCGTTCCTAGAGTCTTGACGTCGTTATGACCGGGATAGTCCAGCTCCCAGTCTTCATGTTCTGGCGCCACGTACCCAATGTTGACTTCAGCACATTCTGGAGGGATCTCGTGCGCTCGTACTCTTTGCAAGATCCGGAGGATATACCACCCCCTCGCCCGGGCTTCCTCTTGCCCAACTTTGCCGACAGGTATCAACATTACATGATTGTGTCTCTTCGGTGATATCATCCACCGGGGTCTGTCGGTCAACGCAGAGGTCTTCTTTGGGGTTCTTGGGGTGGGCACCGGCATACCGGCGTTGCGGAACATCCGGGTTCGGACTTCGACCATCCGGGGGTCGTTGCTCGTGAGGGCCTCTTTGATGGACTGGGTGATCATTTCTTTGCAAGGCCTCCTCACGGCCTCCCTGTCTCGAGACCCTCCTTGTACCCGCCTCATGTGATGCGAGGGCAGCATTCGACCGCCACGAGCCCACCATCGCCCAACTCTTCCCGGAGCTCATGCCATGGACGCGGCCGCGATGCTCGGGGTTTCCCAAGGCCAGCGTCAGCGCATCGTGTCCCCGACGAATCTCGAGGGTCCCGCTGTTCTTAGCCGCAGTGTCCTCTATGACCTTCTTCTCGACCTCCTTCATCTGGGCTTGGGCCTCTGGCTTCTTGGGCTTGTGGGCCTAGAGGAAGTCCCGGGTCCTTTCATCACAGCCCTCGTACGGATCCGGCTCCCCAGCTTCCTGTCTTCTCCTTTCTTCCGCCCGCCACGCCGGCTTGTGTCCGGCGTACCCAATACTGCCCATGTAGTGGGGCGGTTTGTTCCATTTGGCTAGCTCGAGAGAACTTCTCGCTCTTTGCCTTTGCTTCGGGCGTGTTTAGCCTTTACAGAACTCTTCCCATACTTCTTTTGAGATCATGGTGTACTTGGTGAAGGGTAGGCGTCCTTTCTTGTAAAAGTCTGCGTTGAGCCTATACTTCAGTTCGGAAGCTTCTTCTGCGGGACGTATACATGCTGCTCCACCTTTTTCATATCAGCGCTCGGCGGATACGGAACCGTTTCGAAACCTCACCAAACACCCATAACTTGTCAGCGTCGGGGACGGCTTTCCAGTCTTCGATTAGAATGGAGACCTTATCCTTCACGAAACACGACACTTGAGTGCTGTACTTCGCGACGACTTCGGGAGGCAGCAGTGGCTCACCCTACGGCCCCAACTCTTGAATGACAAGGACCTCATTGATCTTCTTGTGCCTCCCATGGTCTCCCCTTCTCCGCTTCGGCTTGTCTCCCTTTGCTTTGCTGAAGAGGTGGCCGTGGGCGTAGGGGGGGGGGTTGTTGCTCGAGCCGCTTGTGGAGGGAGTCGTGGCAGCTCGTTCAGCCTGTACTTCCTTAACCCGACGCTTCTTGCTTCGTGCCGTCCCTCGAGGTTGAAATTAGGATCTTCTTCCTCCTCGGACGCGTTTCCTTCTACCCTTACACGGGCTATACGAGGCTCCGCTTGGGTACTGGGAAGTACTAGAGCCGCTGCCACTTTTGTTGCTAGAGCTAGGCGACTCCCATTCAAGCTGCGGTTGAGGCTGTTCTTGTTCATTCAACATTTCAAGCTAAAAATATATAGTGCTTTAGTACTAGTATATAGGCCGAGTAGACAAACTAATTCAAAATTGGTCAAAGAAAGAAATAAAAAGATTGGCTCAGATATAGCCCCCTTGTGATCACATCGCTTCTAAACTGGTTGCTTTGTACAAGCCGTCCTAGTTTAGAAGCTTCCAAGTATAGGGGGACATTCAATCATCATAGCATTTGCCTCAGCCCTAATAATTAAGTTCATTTCATTGCATATATGCCCTTTGCCAAGCACTTTTGAATTTTTGGGTTCACATCATTGCATAAAAGGGTGATAAACTCAAAATTGACAGTAAGTAGAGAGAGCAGGGAGCCAACAACCAAGTGTAGGCAACAACAATAGTAAATAGGGGGCCAACAGCAACATCAACAGTAAATAAACTATGGTCAAGAGCAACAGCAACAGTAAATAGAGCAGTCCTTGTCAATGTGTATAGTGCTACATAATCCCAATAAACTATGGTCAAGAGGACAAGTTGATGGTTCCAATTTGGCTTGGCCAATCAAGACAGTAAGGAATGCAAGGAATAAGCTCAGTTTGCATCATAGAGACATTAAGCATCATGGGCAGTGACAAAAATAGATAGCAAATAGGTACAGATCAAAGCTATTACTGGGCATGTCCAAATTACAGAGCATGTAAGGCAACATCTCAAATAGGTACAGTAAATAGGGAGCCAACAGCAACAACAACATCTCAAAATTGACAGCAAGTAGAGAAATTAGGCCCCAATAGAATGAGTATATCTCCAACAGCCAACAACAAATAGGACAATATTGACATGTGAGGAGGAGCAACAGCTAAGTATCAACCAAGGCACTAGTCAAGCAAGGCAGCTAAGTATCAACCAAGGCAGCTAAGTCTCAAAGGCCAACATATGACAGTAGGGGGTCCAAAGGCCAACATATGACAGTAACTAAGGCCAACATCACAGGGCAATATTAACTAACACAGCCATCAACATGACAGTAGGGACCCAACAGCCATCAACATATATCCAAATTCAGAAATTGCTTAGTTATGTGTGATTGGTAGATCAACAGCCAACAGCTAGCAATTAGGTATCCAACAGCTAATCAGAGGGCATATATCCAACATATATCCAAATTCATCTAAGTATCAAAAATCAGCACTATCAACAAATAGGTACCATTAATTGACATATATACAGCACTCAAGTGAGCTAAGGCATGTCCAAATTACAGAAAATTGAGGAATGTCCAAATTAATTTGAAATGACATGTTCAAGTGAGCAAAGGCATGTCCAAATTACAGAAAATTAAGGCATGTCCAAATTACAGAAAATCAGAGTACTAGCTACTAGCCATAACCAAAAATGAGTTCAAATTGGAATTCAAAAATAGAGATGGACACTAGCTCAGTTTATCCAAATTGTACAGTGGCATCAGAGGGCATAAAAAATATGCTCAATTTTGAGAAAACTGAAAATCAAATTTGCTCAGTTATCCAAGATCGCATCACGTGCAAGCGTGGCACATATTCTAATTTTCTCAATTAATTCGGATCATAGTGGGTGGCATCACAGGCAGGCTCAAAAATCACAGAGACAATAAAAATTCATAGGCAACTACCAGGGGCACCACATGAGCATCACAGGCACAAAATTCATAGGTAATTGCAGAAATCTGAAACCTCAGCTAGCTAGATGAGGAGAGTGGAAGAAGATGGGGAGCAAAGACAAAGACGGAGGCCGGCCCAATAGTCACCGTGAGTGGAAGAAGATGGAGCAAGCACGTCACGGACAGCACACCACGGCGCTAGGGTTCCACCCCGGCGCGCCGGGACTCGGCGCAGAGGCTCCACGCGGGACGAGGCACACACGGCGGCGCGACGCGTGTGGGCGGAGGCGGTGGCGCGGGACGGAGGCGCGGACGGCGGAGGCGGACGGAGTTAGGGGTTCCGCGGCGGTGACCGGGGCGGGGCGAGGGACGGTGGCGCTTGGCGAAGGAAGCGCGGACGGAGAGGACGGGGCGGAGGCGGTGCGGACGGAGTTAGGGTTCCGCGGCGGTGACGGTGGCGGGGCGGGGCGGCGGCGGTGGACGGGACGGTGGCGCGGCGGAAGCAGCGCCGACGACGGAGGACGCGCGGGGCGAGGTGGTGGTGACGAGGAGCACGACGGCGGCGGATCTGATGGTGCACGGGCGGCGGCGTTAGGTTTGGGGAAAAATCGGGCAGCCCGCCGGGTCGAATGGACGAGTTCGAAGGACTTAGAGAAAATTCGGGGATGGGGAGTATTTATACTACACGCGCGTTTTGCGAGCGGTAAGGATGCCCGCCACGGTTAACATTAACCGTGGCGGGGCGAGTAAGGACGACGGTGGGAAACACATCTCTATCGGCACATTGTTTCCGCGATGAACTCTTTGGCCGCAGCAGATCTGCTTTGGCAATTACCTTCGGTTGATTTGGTTAAAGAAGTATGACAACCTTGTGACCACCGTCTTCACGTATTTTGGACGAATAGCTTTGATCACAATTGGAAGGAACACCGTCGGCATGATGTGAGCATCGCGCGCGTTGAAGTTCGTCATTGTGAGGTCTTTCATGGATACCAGACTCTTGATGTTGGAAGAGAAACCCGTCGGTACCTTGATACCCCGCATCAACCGACACATAGCCAACTTCTCATCTCTCGTTAGGTTGTAGGCGCGCACTGGGAGTTGGACTTTACCGTTCGGAAGCCGTGTAGCGTGAATTTCGGTCGGATGGCCATGTCAACAAGATCCCGATGTGACTTCACACCATCCTTCGTCTTGGTCTTGATATCCATCATCAGAGACCGATCGTGCTTTCGAAGACATTTTTCTCAAGGTGCATCGATCGATCGCGTGGGGTGTATGCGGTATCTTCCATTACTTTAGATACTTGAAGAAGATTGACTTCTTCTTGAAAGGAACGGCCGAGGAAACCGTCCTCCAATTTATCCCTCTTTCGCTTCTTTGTCTTGGAGGTGCCGTCTTCCTGATCATTGTCTTTCTTCTTCTTCTTCTTTCCAAACTCGCACTCCAAGTCCTTCACCATGTCAAACACCTTCGGACCATAACTAGTCGGTGCCGGCCGAGGTTTCGACTTCGCCCTTGTTGTCAAAGTACACATTCATTTTTGCATCTCGTACCTATGCTTCTGCAGAGGAAGCGCGTCGTGTTCCATGTACACGGTTTTGGTGGATCCCTTCGGGTAAGTGGAGCAGGTTTCTTCGATGCAAGCTACACAGGCGGTCTTCCCTTTAATCTGCCCGATAATGAAAAACAGGCCGGGGTAATCGGTGATGGTGACAAAGATGATGGCACGAAGAGTGAACTTCTCCTTGCGGTGCACGAATCAACCATGCTGACCCCATCATCAAACGATACGCGCATCTCCTCCATGAACGGCTCCAAGAACACATCTATATCGTTGCCGGGCTGCCGGTCCGAAATGAGCATGGTGAGCAAAACATACCGCGCTTTTGACAAAGATGTGGAGGTAGATTGTACATGGTGAGGACGACCGCCACGTCTTTGTGTGCTGCTTTCAGTCACCCGAATGGGTTCATTCCGTCGGTACTCAATGCGAACCGAACGTTCACGGGCTCCTCTGCAAAGTCGGGGTAGGCGGCGCCGAAGTCTTGCTTTTGCCTTAGCATCCGAAGGGTGCCGTAGCTTCCGTCATCCTTTACACGATCGCTAGATGCGTGCAGGTCATGTGCTTAGCATCCTCGGGGTTCCCATAGAGAGCCCTTGAGCGTCGATGACCGGAAGGTACCACATTGACAATTTGGGCGTTTCCTCTGCGTGTAACCTTCCTCTTCCTCGTCCTGCGTTGACATGATCTTCTTCGCGGCCGCACTGGTTTTCTTCGCCCCCTTCTTCTTTTTTTCGCCCGTCCTGCTTCCTCATCGAGGTCATCGTCCACGCGACATCCGGCATTACTCGCTTGTATCGACTAGCACCACGGTGCGGACAAGCGGTCAAATTCTCGCACTCGATCGCTCCGATATAGGATCACGGTGGTTGGGGCAGGCATCGAACTTCTTCACTTTCATCGCCACTGGGCGGATCAACTTCTTAGCACGATACGTACTAGCAGGAACCTTGTTAGGCGTTGGATACGTGGAGGCCAGGTAACTTACGAGCTCATTGAAGCTAGTGTCAGACCAGCCATGACGAGACTTCAACATCAGCAAATTCAGGTTAAAACTCAGCGCCGTGCAACCCTCCGGACTATCTTTGTAGAGTGGATCAATTGCTGCCTGCTTCATCTCTTTGAAGTTCTCCAACCACCTCGGGCATCCAAACAGAATGTCGTCCTCATCGAGTTTGGTTGACCAAATCTTCAAAAACCCGGACATCCTCAGGCTGCGTCATTGGATTCTCCTGCTCGCCGTCCCCTCCTCCACCACCACCGTCATCGTCGTCATCGTCGACGTCAGCCGTGCTTTCGAACAAATCTGATGGAATTGGACCGGCTGGTGGACTTTCTGGTACTGCATCGGCGGGGGACTGCACGTCTTGGATCGACTCTTTGGATCGAAGGGTGGAACTTCTTTGCCGTGAAAAGTCCAGACCAAATAGTCACTGACGAAGCCATGCATGATTAGGTGAGATCGCACCACGATGTCAGAGAACGCTTTCAGATTCTTGCATTTTGCGCACGGACAGATAATCAGGCTCTGTTGAATTATCTCGCTGTGTCGCTTCGCTCGAGCAACAAACTTCTTCACCTCATCATAGTATGCGTCATCAACCCTCTTCATCTCATACATCCAGTGGGCTCGGTGCCTCTCCATCCTGATCCCTGCTCTTCCAAAAAACTCAAACAAAAAAAAAAAATAATAAGAAGAAATTCCACCATAGATCTAGATCTAGAGAAAGGCAGTTTTCTCTCTCCTCCATGGATGTAGATCTAGAGAGGGGGATGAAAAAGAGGGAAAGAAAGATGAAAAGAGGCATTTACCGACCAATTAGTGTCTTCTCCTCCCCCAAATCAAAGCCAAATGTCCCAAATCAAAGTTTTTGTCAAAATTTGGGTCAAAACCTCCCCCACAAGTTGGAAGAGGAAGATCCGTGGAGAAGATGAAGGGGCGGCCGCCCAAATTTTATAGGCCTGGGCGATTTTGCGTGGCGGGCGCCCTAATTTGCCCGCCACGCAAAAGAAGGAGGACGCGTGGCGGGCGCCTGCAACGCGCCCGCCACGCTTAATGTATTTTGTGTGGCGGGCGCGTTGCGGGCGCCCGCCACGGTTAAGATTTTTTTTTGCGTGGCGGGCGCGTTAAGGCGCCCGCCACGTGCGAGTCCAGCCCCCGCCCGGGTGAGCAGGGGGCGGATCATTTCCGTGGCGGGTGCAAGTTGTGCCCGCCACGAAAAGATTAGGCCCTTGCTCGCAAAATCGAATCGGTACTAGTGAACAAGTCAAAGCAGAGGCACAGATCTTTCAATGCATTGCCATCAGCTAAGTTGCCATAATAATTACGTATCTGGTCATCGGTAATTTGCAGTTGAGACAGACGATAATAGATTGCAATCTCTAGCTCTGCATCTTGTGTGTAGTGGCTCTTCTTTTTTGTGACGGCAAGGTTCCCTTTGTCTTCAAAAGCTACTAAAACAAAGGATTGAAAGGTCTTTGTCAATACAACAACAAAAACAAGAGTCATGACACACTGTGAACTTTCTCTGGCATTGATCTTGAAATACTGTTTTGGGTCATTCAAGGTTGTCTTCATTGTATAAGTAGTTGGATCCACTAGCAGGATGAACATGCTTGCGTAAAAGGCATCCCGAAAATACTCGCCAGAAACCCGTATGTATTTCCTGATAAAGCTGTCATAGAAATCATATTGCCGGACGACGGTGGTGCCAGCTGAAGCCATGATGAGAAAACCAGCCCAGACAGGATACAATGAATTCTTGATTGGGGAGGACTGCATCGTGCCCAAGTTGTACACGATGAGAGGGAACATAATTCCATTACACACCTGCAGGCCATATTTGATGAAGGAACTGTGCCACCTCCGCCTGCAGGAGCCCAAAATGAGCTGGAGAAGCAGCAGCGCAGCGGATGCTAGCACCAGAGCTTCCACCTTGATGATCGTCTGCCTTGGGTGCTTCAGCCAAGGAGACACAGCCTCCATTGCTCTCGTCATGTTAACCACTTCATCATGCTTTGAGCTAGGCTCCATATGTGTGTGTGTTTGAACTGTATGTGTGTGTTTGTTTTGCTCTGCGAAATGCATGGATGCGCAGCTCCGGTCCATGAGAGTCTTGTTAATATATATGCTGCACATATACCCTGGCGGCCGTAATGTATCTGGTTAACTTTCGCCTTTTTCTCCGAAGAACATCATGATTCATCACGAGCACTCGATCCACACGCTAGATTGGATTCGATATCTGCTGCCCTGTGGAGTAGTAAATAAAGGTCCTAAAGGATCACATAAATTTAAAGTAAAATAGTGTTTGTTTGCCCAGTTTACGACAATTAGGATCCCATAAATTTAAAGGAATGCATGCAAGCAATGACATGACGAGCAAAGCAAACAGGATGCGGACACGCACATGCATGCATGAAGATGAGACGTACACAAGCAAAGCAAAAGAACGACGTACGTATTGGTCTGCAAAATAAAGATGGCTGTGGCGTGTTGTTACTATGGTACCAACCATCGTCGTCTCAAGAAAAAATGTCCAACCTCATGCATGATCACATCAGTCTGAACAGATCATATATATGTAGATTTTTTAATCAACCCCGACATCAACAATCTCACCTAAAGCCACATCACCAACTTCGGTGGCCCAGGACTGCATTGTAGACTCACTACCGGAGACGCGACCTATACCGAGTGTAAACAGGTTTGCCAAGTAATATACAACTCCATATCCGGCGTAGAATCCGCGCTCCCACAGCGATTTGGATACTGTACACGTACGGTCCTCCACTCAGTATCCTCCACCCAATCGGCTCCATCGGCCCCGTCTCCTCTCCTCGCCCTGCCTCCGTCCGGGCCCGCATTGTATATCCGGCGTAGAATCCGCGCTCCCACAGCGATTTGGATACTGTACACGTACGGTCCTCCACTCAGTATCCTCCACCCAATCGGCTCCATCGGCCCCGTCTCCTCTCCTCGCCCTGCCTCCGTCCGGGCCCGCATCCTCTGTTCATCGGAAAGCCACGCCACGAGAGGTCCCGTATCTGCTGCGCGGCGTCGGGAGCTCGTGCGTGTGCACGCCTCCTCTCCTCCCTGTCTCATGAGTCACGGGTCCAGGTCTGCTCTGGCCCACCGTCAGTGGCTCGACCCGTTCAGCCTCGGAGCCGTCGTCGCCTGACCTGGGGGGGGCGCGTGTCTCTCCACGCGCTACGCCGCTGCGTCGGGCCTCGCGCTCGCACCAGCCTCGCCGCATCCGTCGACCTGCGCCTTAAGTACGTCCGTCTCCTCCCTTTTCTTCCTCACCTTCCTTCTCCCGCCTGCCTCCCACAGCTCCGCCTGCTTGTGCCGCCGCGACGCCATTGCCGTACAGGTTGCTGTGTAGGTGTGTGCCTACCTCGCATGCATGGCTGCGGGCCCTGCGACCGGCCACGCTGGCGGCTGCCTGCGCACATCCAGGAACGTGAAGAGGCGACAACGGCCCCGACCCCGACCCCGACCCCGCGTAGGCCAAGGTACGAAAGCAAGGACCGCCGACACTCCCGCCGCTCCGTTCAGATATGTGATGCGGCGGCTCCGATTCATAGGCTTCCCTAAACCAATCGTCGCCTCAGCAGATGCAACCTCAAACTTGCGCTGCAGGATGCATGGTTTGATCTGTACTGTCCTATTGCAGCAATTTGCTGCTAATAATACAAGTTATTTTTCTGTCAAAAAAAAAATCGTCGCCTCCCCTATCATGTGAGCGCTCCACGCTCCAGCCTCCAGGTAAACCTCAAGCACTGATCCTTGGTTTCCCCAACATCCTACTGATTTCGTGCAGGTGCTCTCCTGTGTTTTCCGCAAACAGATTGAGTTGGATTCAGCCATAATCGATGGCAGGCTACAACATCGAGACATAGCGATGAAAGGCCACAGCGCACAACGATTTGTATGCGCTCTGCAGCCTCTGCACTTTATTTTCTTTCCTTTAGTAGTATGAATCCATGTCTGGAATCTTCATGTCATCTGTGCCACTACATATTTGTTTATGAATTTTTCATGTTCCCTTGCCTCACATTATTAAATGGATACTTCCCCAACTTAAAGTTCAAGGCCTGATGCAATATTTACCCTCCAACTATTTTGTTAGTTGTCAGATCAAAAAAATTGTATGCATTTATCAAACTACATGTAAAATGTGGCTCCATGATTAATTTGCAATTGCAGGGTTCATAGTGACTGGTCATAATTTCTATACTTAGTGGCAATGCCATGTCAAAATTCCTAGCTTTACAGAACAAAACCTACTTTACTGTTTTCTCAAATGCATATTGTTCTTCTCTGATCGCTTCATATATGTCGGCCCCTACATAGCTTAGGGTTTTATGGGGGCAAAATTTCAGCTGCTAATACCTTTACATCATAGTTGTAGAGCAGTTCAGATCGATGTGCTATTTGCCACTCCTTTTCCATGTCATTTTTGTGGACCAACAATCAGTCCACTACATCAATGTGCTATTCGCCACTAATTTTCCATGACATTTTATTTTGACCAGGAATAAGCCCGCTAATTATATCGTCTTTACCACCTTTTGTCATATAATACAAAATGCAATGTTAGGTGAGTACATGACACACCTTCAGTACTCCTTTATAACTAAGTTGTCCAATTTTTGGTACCATAGACTTATTGCTCATTACCACTTAAAATGTGATCCTGGTTTAGGAGCTGAGATTTACTCATCGATCATTCACAGGCATCCACGACATGCTCTGCTGGCTGTTTTGTCCTAGGTATGTCGCACATGTAACTAATGTGCCATTAGAGTTCAAGTCATTTATGTCCTTAGCCTCTATTTGTCGTTTTTTTGGTTTTATAATAGCTGACTTGGGTATCTTGCTGGGTTTCAACTCTAGCCTACCATAACTTAGCTTGGGGCTGACAGGCTATGTTGTTGCTGTTGTTGTTGTTTCATAATACCTGTCACCTAAATTGTTCCTAATTTGTCGGCCTAGAATGAAGGAAGCACCTGGCCATGCAGTTATGCCATTGTGTGATTTGCTTATTTGGATCAGGATCTGTCTAGCCTATGCACATAGCGAGTCCCTTGTGCTGCCTCGCTAATCTCTATTAGTGTTTACATATAGTTAATTAGTGTCTTCCAATTTTTTTCCCCATGTAATCTGGGTATATGTAATTTAACTTGGTCGATGGTAAAATAAATTTTCTCCATCTGTTTTATTATACAAGATTAGTCGATTCAAATTTGTGTATTGAATTTAGTATCACTCACTATTACAGTTTCCTGTACATAAAACTACCAGCAACTAATTCACATATCATGGCTATTATAGGTCAAGAGATGAATCAGTGTCCAACTGCCTTGAGTTCCGGTCATTAGTTAGTGCTCCTTTCTATGTAAATTAAAAAACTTGGTGCATGTCTATCTAGGTTAGTTTCCAATTCTTTATATGCTTTTATATGTGGTCGAATAATTCTTAGGCACTGAGGATTCATGATATGTCCATTAGGTTTTTTTTGTTTGTTCTTTTTATTATTTTTTCATCAGCTCTTGCAGATACACGGAGCCATTGTCTGTGGGGAAAAAATACAAGCTTCGGTGTGCCTACCATCTCGGTTCTACTTTATACTTCACGCATTATTTATAGTGCCCCCTTTTTAATGTGGCCCCCTGGAAATGTCTTTTCCACCTATTCATATATAGTAGTATGTAAAACTTTGTGGCTGTGAACTTTGTTGTACCGTTGTTGTTGTTTTTTTCCTTTGAAGATATACCATGTAAGACTAAATGTAATGTTGTGTGTCACATACCATCTTTGACCATATATTTGATTTCTTCAGTCAACTATTATTTCCGACCTATCTTTGCCTTACCAGGCCAGTGAGCTGATAACCCACCTGGCCTTACCCTTAGCATAGCTACATGGTGAAGTGCTTCATCCAGCTGATGTTATTATGTCTATCCATTTTCTGCGAGGTTGCTGTCAATATATATGTTTTGTTTCTGTTCTTCACAGAATTATTAATGGCCTCCAATTACCAGTGTGGCCTTGGTCGTTAACCACAGTGATAAATATGCGGGCGCAGCGAAGCGCCTACCGACCTAGTTTCTTTACTGAGTATAAACTGTTTTTTCTAGCACTCTGCCGTGGCATTGGCAGTTTGTTGTGGCTCTGGTCCTCCTACGATGTCGATCCCTTGTCACTAGCTGAAGCACACCACCTCTGACGACGACGTCTCCGACTCCGACTACTGTCACAGCCTGTCACTAGTATACGCGACTAAATGATCAACCTCTAGTCCCAGTTGTAGCCGTGAACCGGGAAAAAAAGCTGATAGTCCTGAATGGAAACCCCAGAAAAAATAGCTAGCTAGAGCTAAGCTATAGCTGCGCGAGAGGCTCGACGCTAAACTATTTGGCTTGGTGCTAAGCTATTTGTATTTCTACTCCTACGACAATTTTCTCCATTATTTACCGCTATAGCTCCTCTATTTGCCACTGCGATAATTTTCTCCCCTATTTATTAGTTATTATTTGCTACTAATTTGGTATTTTGGACAACTAAACTTTCATGAACCATGTTGTAATGTCATATTGTAATGTTATATGGACTTGTGGAACCTTAAAAACATATTTATGTTCATCAAATTTCATACTTGTCATGTTTTCTGCTTTAATTATTGGTGTTTTAATACTTTTTTTTAAAAAATGCTATCTGGCACTACGCTATAGCTATATAGCTTTTGAAAAAAAGGTGCCGGTATTTTTCCATAGATAGCTATTTAAAACTTGGATGGAAACAACAACCGGGATTGAAATTCCACATTTAGTCCCGGTTTAACCTACGAGCCGGGAGTAAAGGTCTCTACTATTAAAAACCTGGTGCACTATCTGTTGGGTAGGGGACGTTAGTCCCGGTTTGAGATATCAGCCGGGACTAAGTCTTTCTCTAGTCCTGGGCCCAAAAACAAGCGGGACTAAAGCCCTATACCGAATGTCCATTCTCTACTAGTGCGTGGATGGGCTCCATTAAGCAGGTCTTGCAGCTTCTAACCATGCTGCTCGTACGATTGCTCGAGCACGCCGTTAGTTGTCTCCCCCAAAGTTGGACTCGCCACATGATCTGACCATGCATGTTGTTGGTTATGACTACTCGGGAACACTATCGATGTGATCCCCTGAACTGATATTGTCACCTACTGCATCTCTAGATATGAATGCTTGAGCTCGTCGTCAATGGGCTTCCCTAAGTCGGTCGCACTCGGCCTTCTGCCATTTCCCGTCATGGTGCTCAGTCTCTTGCAGGGGCACTCGACATTGTCAACGTGCCTCGGTAGTCTCTCAGACATACATCAACCTCCAGTCTCCACCACTCATTGGACTGTTATATCAACCATGTCGCTATCATCCACAACAGTGTTAGTGACATTTGGTTAGATTAGTCAAAGTCTCTTTGTTAATTTTTTCCTTTATGTTACATATTTTCTCCTTTTACTTTCTACTAAGTTCACCTCCAACTTATCAGAAAGTCCAGGGGCTACTATTTATGAACACATGGTGGATGTGTGCCCATGTTTGTTGATGATGAGTGATTGTCGATCAAAGAGCAAGGTGATCGAACTTTGGTTTAGAGTTGAGACAAATGATTGCATGAGTTGGCTTATGTGTAACATGTCACTTTTCTTGTGATGTGCAAATGTTGAGTGTTGAGGCCGTAAATGGCAATGGAGACGGTTGGAGGATCAGCACAATAAAAAACTGGTTATTCTCGTGTATTATTTTGTGCAGAAGGTGAGCAAATATCACCAGTAGTGTTGAGGATAAACGAGAGCGAGAAGTGAAACCAAATGGTCTCTAGATATTGTTTTTTACAACTCATGCAGTAGCTTTGATTGGTGTCCACGTGAACAAAAAGAAAGCAGGGGACTCTACATGGGTGTAAGGAGTGGCGGAGCTACAGGGTATGCCGGGTATGCCCTGGCATACCCTGCGATTCCGGCGTATTATTAGAAATAGGAAAAAAAAAAAAAAAAACCAAATAAGGCTGGCATGCAAGCGATGGAGGCAAGCAAAGCCTCAGGCCCATGCGGCCATGCGTGCCAACCTGCCAAACGATTTGCTACGATGGTCGATGGATACGCTACCAAATGACCGGCCGCACTGCCGTCTGCCACACGAGTCATACGCAATTACGCATTACAGATCGAAAATTTGAAGCCCGAAGCAGTGCCGCCACCACCGCCATGCGTGCTCATCAGTCTCAGCCATCTCTCCTTGGATGGTTCATTGGTCATCTTCAATTCTTCATCCATCGTCCACACGTTCCTGCTCTTGAGTTTAGATCGTCCGTTTGTCCTCCCATATCAATCACGATCCGGTGAGATTCAATCACTTTCTTTTTCACGGTTTTTGTAAAATTCATACGCACTTCAATTCAGTTGCTAATAGCCTAATTGTTTAGCACTAAAATTATCAAATCAATTATCAATCGTGCAAGCGCAATTTATTTAATTATTTGGCACTTTGTTCTTTGTAATATTTATGTAGATATGAAGAGAAACGGGGACACTGCATCTCTTTTTCAGAAGCATGAAGCAAAGAAGAAGGCAACCACAACTACTGCCACTTCTAATTGTTCTCCTGATCTAGTTGTACCTGTGGTGGAAGAGCAGACTCAGGGAGAGAGTAGTTCAAGAAATTGAGAATCCTATGACACCGCCACCACCACCGCCGCCCCAGTTTATGATATCAATCTCCTTCCTCCTGATCCAGGTGAAACACAATCCATTTTTAGTTATCCTGTTAATGATCATGATGCTATTCGGAGAGCATATATTACTCAAAGTCCATTCAAACCTTTTGCACATGATTTTCTGAAAACAAAGATTTCAGGAAGAGATCATCAATTCAATTTTTGTTGGATGTACAATCATGAATGGATTGAGTATAGTATTAAGAAGGATGCTGTATTTTGCTTTATATGTTACTTGTTCAAGAAGGGCACCGGGTCGAGGCATTTACTGTTGATGGTTGGCGGAATTGGAATATATGAGAGAAATAAACCGCAAACATGAGGGTTCTAAGGCACATCTTGCAGCTCAAGAGAGATACATTGGCTTCATAAATCCCAAGGTAGCAATTGACTACAATATTGAGAAGTGGAGTGATGAGGATCTTCATCTTTATAAGAAAAGATTGACTTATTTACTTAGGTGTATCAAGTTTCTTTTGCATCAAGGGTTGGCATTTCGTGGACTTGATGAAAGTGAAGAATCTAGCAATAGAGGGAACTTTATTGAACTTTTAAAGTTTCTTGCCGAAAATAGTGAAGAAGTGAAGAAGTATGTTTTGGAAAATGCTCCGGTAACTGTACCTTAACTAGCCCGGATATACAAAAGCAAATTATTCATTGTTGTGCCATGGAAACAAGAAAGAAAATAATAGAAGAACTTGGTGAGGACAACTATGCAATTTTAGCTTATGATTCTAGTGATATATCACATAAAGAACAACTAGCTCTTTATCACTTAAGGATGATACTACCTCTTTATCACTTAAGGATATTTAGCTGATGAGTTGTTCATGTAGATGATACTACCTCTTTATCACTTAAGGATGCAATTGAAGCTTTACTTGTTCGTCATGGATTGACTATGACTCGAATCCGTCGTCAAGGATATGATGGGGCTAGCAACATGAAAGGAGATATTAAAGGGTTGAAAATATTGATCATGCAAGAATCACCTTACGCTTATTATGTTAATTGTTTTTCTCATCAACTCCAATTAGTGCATGTTCTTTGTTGCTAAGGGAAATACTGATTGCAAGACTTTTTGTGATCAAATATCTATTTTGTTGAATTTTGTTGGAGTTTCTTGTAAGCGGCATGACATGCTACGAAATGCTAGGCTTGCGGTGTCAAGTGGTGAAATTGAATCTGAAACTGGTTTACATTAGGAAATGGGTTTGCCTAGGCCTGGAGATACTCGATGGGAATCTCATTACAAAACAGTATGTAGCATGATTACTCTGTATGAAGCAATCCATGATGTACTGGTTGGTCTTGGGGATGATCCTACGTACAAGGACGATTGGACCAAAATACATTTTGTGACAGGAGCATTTGAGACCTTTGAGTTTGTTTTCTTTGCACACTTAATGTATATTATTCTTGGATACACAAGTGAATTATCTGAGTGTTTGCAAAGAAGGGAGCAAGATATTCTTAATGCAATATCACTTGTTAATGTGGCAAAGAAAAGAATGCAACAATTGAGAGATGATGGCTGGGATAATTTTCTTGAGAGGGTCACTTCGTTTTGTGATAGACATGGTGTTGATCTATGTTCCTGCTATGGATGGTTAGAGCACCTTAGTAGCACCCAGCATACTTGAGTTCGACTCTCTGTGGGAGCAAATTTAAACAGGCTATATTATTAAAAAATAAAAAAATTGGCTGGGGTTTCCCTTGCTGACTTCGTAAAAAAAAATTATGTCCCTTATGGAAAATCAGCTAGGAAAGCTCATGCCCAAAAGCAAACCAATGATGACCACTTCAGAAGAGAAGTATATATTGCTGTCAATGATCAAATAAGTCAAGAACTGGATAATCGGTTTGATGAGATTAATATGGAGTTGTTGTCCTGGACAACACCATGTTTGAAGGATTGATGTAATGTGGTTGTTTTATTCTATGTACATAAGGTGTTTGGTGAAATGCTTTTGAGTAATTAGCTTGGTAATTTCAATGCTTTCGCTGCCCCCTCTGGGCTCACAAGTGCTATCGAGCCATAATTATCAAAGACACATGTTGGGTTGTTGATTTGCATGAATATGTCAATTGTCATTTGTTGATATTTGGTTATGGCAAATTTATTTCATGTTGGTTCAAAGTAGACAATTTGTGCGGCATGTGTATGATGAAATTCATGTTGTTCATTTGAGCAAGCATGAAGCTCTTTTGTTGAACAGGTTACCATTTTGGACGACAATTTGATAGTGCATTTGATCAATTTACACATCTTGAAGATTATCCCCGACCAAGCATGGATTATTTCTTAGCTACCTCTCGGTCATATGATGGAATGGATACTTATACCAATATGTTTTCTTTATGGTTGGTGCTTCATTTGTTCTCTTATTAAAATGGTTGCTTCACATGATTTACATAGAGAGTTATGGTGGATTATAATCTTGTTGCTATCATATTTGAGACCAATTGAGCATAACATTATTGGCAGTGGTGGTAATAGTTTTATGAAAATGGTGGAATCTATTAGAAATTCATATTGAAGAAATATTTGAGGTTTGCCATTGCAATATTATTAGACACCTTTGGGATTCTTCTTCTTCAAAGTTGGTTGGTTGAGGTGGATGACACATTTGGTACTCTTTGTTGTCTTCTACAAATTTGGTGAGCCTTGTAGTGTTATTATGTTCAGTTGGTGTGTCTGTTTGTCACGGAGACACACTATTGGTTGGAGTTCTGATTCTATTTACTCATATCATCTGTCTACATTGATTGTGGTTACCACCTTTGAGCCTATTGTTGGCTTTCAGTTTGTATGACAGTTTCTTGACATGTAGAGTTATCTGGTATGTTCTCTATCAGAATAAGGATGTTAGTTGGTAGTACTCTTGTGCTCATATATAGCTTGTTTTCAATTATTGTGCTGAAGAAATTTGATCATTGTGTCTAGTGGTGCATAAGAATTATTGGGCAGTCTCATGTTCTATTTCAGGTCTGATTTGATATCACTACTATCATTTTGTACGTATTTGCAACTTGGTATATTGTGATATGACTGAGTATAGTTGCGGAGTATCTCAGTGATACATATTGGAGTTGCCTCTATTCAGTTGGCATTGTGGAGATTTTGATGTTCTGCAGCATCATGATTTTGATGTAGAGATTCATCACAAATTTTGCAATCTGTAATGCTGTAATCCTATTGCTCAATCTGGTACAACTCTTGGTCAATGTAGTGCCACTCAAGCTGAAATCATCAACACACACATAATAATCAAAGGGACCCCGTAAGCAAAACTGTCCTATGCATCTTGGATTCCTGGTAAAGCATCAATCGACTTACAAGTTGCGATTACACTTTTTTCCTAGGAAAAATGGCAGGAGATCTGCCTTTCAATAATTATATATTATATTTTGTGGGACCCTTTTAGACATGCATGTCTTCCACCAATAAGTGGAAGATAAATATATGATTGGTTTGCTATGTTACTCAAATGAGCTTCAGCTACTGTAATCTGAAAAGGTAACAAGGATACTCCCAATTCTCCTTTCTAAATTAAAAAAATCTTACCAATTCCCTTTCTGAATTAAAAAAAAAAAATCTAGGTGTTGGTCACTGCGACATTCAGTGCATAACATAGATGTTGACCAATGTCATGCCTTCGTAATATATAGATGTTGGTCACTGCGACATTCAGTGCTCCGCACTATCACAATACAGCTAGGACGACATTCATGCATTAGACTACAAAAATAAATATTTGCATCTGTCATGCCCCATGTTTTGACTTTTGAGTGTGTGCCCTATCAAATAGGAGCTGTTCTTCCATTTTTTTTGTTATCGTCCCTTTATTATTCCATAGTTCCATTGCTAGCTTGTTAAGTGTTACTTCTTAGAAAGGTTTACAATCTATTAATATTAGTTTGCTGCATCTTGTTCAATAAACCTTTCTTATTTTCTGCCAAAGCTACCTAGCTGCCTAATTTGCATCGCTGGGCCTATCACCAACACTACTGATTACTCCTGTCTGGTGTATCAGGACAGGGTGCAGACAGGCACTCCGACTATTACATCTAGTGTTCTAAAAGCTATTACATCTAATGGTTAAGGTATATCATAATGAATCCTTTTTTGCCTTTGCAGTAGGCACATAACATATTTTTGTGTTTATAAAGAGCAACCGTCCACGGATCTAGCAGTGTGTATGGTGGGGGTGGGGCTCGAGCCCCTACCCACTGGAATCTCATGGAGCTCCCTAAACCCCTACAAATTAGAGGAGGATGAAGAAGCGAAGGAGAGACTGGAGAAAAAAAAAAGGAGAGAAGAGCCTCCACTAAGATTTGTTTTTAGATAATAGATATTAAATCCGGCTTCTTCTATAAACAGATAGAATCAGACTAATTATTACAAAGTCTTGACAGAGGGCAAAACACAGACTAAAAAATGCAGTCCGTGAAACAGGACACCAAAACGAAATAAGGTTCGAACTAAACATGACCAATGAATCTTGAAGATAACCTCCCACTGGAACTAAAAGGTGCAATGCTGACAACTCTAGGTGAGAGAAGAGCCTCCACTAAGCTGAGAGCAACAAGTTTGCTTTGTTTATAGGCTCTCCCATGCCCAACGGGAATCAACAGGAGGTGATGTTCTTCAAGATTATCTATAGTTGATTAAAGTCTTTGGTCAGCTATACTGAAGCTTGCTGTAGTGAATTCTTTTGTGATGCTAAACTGCATTCGGACTATTATGAACGCATCTTGCGGCCTTAATTTTATGATTAGTTGGAAACTTGGTAGTAATTTTTTTTATGATTTCCTCATAGCAACACCTATTGTATATGGAATCTAGCAACTCAAAAAATCATATTTCAGTTAATCAGTATACTACTATAAGAAGGGCGGGCCTGGTGCAAGTGGTAATGCTCTACCGCCTGTAACCGGAAGGTCCCGGGTTCAAGCCCCAGCCTCCGCATATTGCACATGGTGCGGGTGTAAGGATTGACGTTAAATATACCCTTATCCAGACCCCGCGCAGTGCGGGAGCCTACGGCACTGGGTACGCCCAGTATACTACTATAAAACCAGTTCTACATGCTTCCAATGGTCACTTTCATTTTAGCACACAAGTAAATAATAATAAGGATGCCACTAAAAACTAATAAGTAATAATATACTACTCATTCCAATGAGTTTGTATAATTGAGAAACCAGAACAACTCAAAATGCATTATTATTTTTTATGTGAAAGCTAAACTTTCAACTACGAATCTGAATTACAGGGTTATCTATGAAGCTTTAACATTAAGATGATTCTGATTCAGGTTCGCTAGTAGCAGCTGAATCAGAATTAGAAACAGAATCAACATCATTATCATCGTCGTCGTCTGCAGCAGCAGAACCACTAGCTTCATCTTTAAGTACTACTTTATGCTCTGAAAAGGAAACTGAATATTCTGAATCGATCAATGGCATCTCGACCATGTTCTGCATATCCTCAGGCAGCTTACGCATGATGTAAGCCATGAACTCCATGAAGCATACGGTGTTCAGCGTCGCCTTCCTCCCTTTTCTCAGTTCTTGCTCCTTGACAGGCTTTAGGATCTCCATTATCTCCACCGAGCTCTCACGGCACGGTTCCTTCCCACGGTTGAGTTTGCGGACGATGCTCCCCGGTGACACGAGTGACGGCCTGTAACCCCAGCATAGTGCATAGTCCACCCATTCAGGCCGTCATCTTCTCAGTTCGACATGGAAAACAGACCTGCATAAAAAGCGAATGTAGAGATTAAACGGCATGGTACAATTCAAAAGATGGTGTTGCTTCAGGACTGGAATGACAAGATCCACCGTCGACTTGCTCTGTTTGTACCATGTCGCAACTGGAATGACAAACAGTACCCCAGCATAGTGCATAGTCCACCCCAGCATAGTGCATAGTCCACCCAGCTGTGGTGGTTCACCCCGAGCGCGTACAACATTAGCGAATGTTCGTAGAGGCCGCCGCGGCCAGGGATCTCACGAACGTACTCGCGTCGGCACACGAGGAGCTTGTAGGCTTCGCTGCTCCGGCCGTAACCCAGCGCCAATGCGAGGTACTGCTCTCGCCACGGGTTCTCCGGCAAGGAATAAGGGACGGTAACCTCCTTGGGATCATCGGCGACGGCGGGGTTCCAGAGGATGCACCTGGCCGGCG
Organism: Hyparrhenia diplandra; assembly: GCA_015847255.1. Taxonomy (NCBI): domain Eukaryota; kingdom Viridiplantae; phylum Streptophyta; class Magnoliopsida; order Poales; family Poaceae; genus Hyparrhenia; species Hyparrhenia diplandra. The sequence continues at coordinate 986,417 of JADLZK010008368.1, forward strand.
CAGAGAAGTCCTCGCCGGAGATGAGAACGACGCCGTTGCACGTGTTGGCGTAGCGCGTCCCGAGGTACCTCCCTCCGGAGACCACACGCACCGGGTCGGTGCCGCTGACGGCGCCGGCCACGTGGAAGCCGTGGAACACGCTGACGGGCTTGTGCTCGGGCCGCCTCCTGATCGGCGCCGTCGCGACGTAGGCGATCTGCTGGCGGGGCAGCGGCGGCGCGAGGCGCAAGTGGAGGCTCCTGAACTCCGGGCTGCAGATCAGGCGGCGGTGGTGCTTTGAGAGCGCCATGCACGCCACCGCGGTGCGGGCCGGCAGGCGGGCGAGGATGTTGCCGGCGATGTCGTCACAGACATGTGTGTCTGACGCGCCGTCGACGGGTGTCACCTTCCTCTTCTTTGGGTCTGGAGCGCCGGCACTTGCCGCCGCCGTCTCTTGCTCCTCGGCGATCTCATCATCCCCTCCCTTCTTCTCCATCATGTCGTGGATTCCTGACCTAATTATATTTGTCAACCGATCGATGCGATTCACATTGCCGATCGAAAATATAGGTAACGGACTTAGTCGAGTTCTGGAAGTGTACCTAATAATTTCTTCCTAAAACACCGTGTTTTCCAACTTCCAAAAAGGAATTAGAGCAATAAATAAGATCATCCCCAACAGTTTTCAATAATTTGGTTCTAAAATATAGAAGTCAATTTTACATAAGGAATTTTGTTCAAAAAAAAAAAATTACAGAAGGAATCCTATACTATTTCGAAATTATCCTAACCACTTTTTATTTTTTTTTATCTCTTATACAAATGCATCATGAACCCTTTTCTACTCTTTATTCTTTTCCATATATCCTTGCACCTCTAGATTGACGGATGGATATGCATGGTTCTGTCACATACGGATCGATTGGGCCAGAAGTGACACGTCGATGGCGAACTTGATGGTGGCGGCGAGGGGGAAGAGGCGGCAGTTGGGGGAGGAAGGGAAGGGAGAGGAGGGGGTTGGTGTGACGGCGTCGCGTGCGGGCGCGCTGAGCGCGGGCGGCGGCGGCGGGCGGGGTGGGGCGGTGGCGGTAGCAGGGAGAGAGAGGCACAAGATTATTATTTCTTTATTGCTTGTCTTCCCGAGAGATTACAAACCCCTTACTTATATAGCCCTTTTAGTGGGACTTGTAATCCAAGCAATCTCTCTTAAGGTTTCCTTATATGGTTGGAATACCTTTTACAGGCAGTCCTATTTATTTCCTAATAAGGGTTTGCCTTATAGAGTTGGAATATCCCTTGCACACTAAAAAGTCCTAAAATAATCCTATCTTGACGAGACGGAGGCGGCAGCGGCGGCACAGCGGCTCCGGCCCCCCCTCTTACTGCGTGCGCCCTCCCCCGTCCTGGGCCTGCCGTGGCGGTTGGGCCTCTTTAGCCCACCCATGGCTGGCCCAATTCTGGCACGTGACATCTCCCCACCGTTCGACGAGGCAGCGCATCCACGCGCCGGCCAACCCACCAGGTTGGCACGAAGGCGATGCCGATCGGGGAAGTCGCTACGCTAGGTCCATAGCTAAGGATGAGGGAGCCCGACTTGTCGTTGGAGTCGTTGCAGATCGTAGCTTCCTCGTCGTCGAAGGAAAAGTTGAAGTGCAGGCTGCCGAAGTAGTTGCTGAACCTATAGCTTAGCGGGGGCTGCACGAATGGTCGATCCATCCACGCGCGCCTCATGGCCGAGGCACTGAGGATGCTAGACAGCTCCAGTGTGTCTGGCGCACAGCTGGGGGGTGCTGGAAGTAGTAGGTGCACGACATGTGTACCTGCGTGTGGATGTGTCTGTAGAACACGTGTCGAGTAGAGACGACTGGAGATGAAGTGAGGCGAAGGAGGCGACCGTAGAGGAGGTCGCTGGCCGTCTTGATGGGCGGCCCGACTTTGGGCGCCAGCGCCTCCGCCCGCGTCGACGATGACATTGTCGATGCGGAGGAACTCCTAGCCATTGTCGTCAAAGAGGAGCACGGCCTTTGTCACATCGTCGAGCCCGACGTTCAGGCGCACCATCAGGATAAAGTACACTTGTTGGGTAAGCCTGCTCCTTGCGTGGACGAGTCGGGAGGTGGAAGCCCACTGCAACGCCATGCAGGGGGACGCCACCTTCGAGGTGAAGGTTCTGGAGTAGCTCCGAAGCAGTAGGGACATAGTAGCGGTGGAAGTACCTTCGAGGCGAAGGTTCTGGTGCAGTCGCCTGGAGCTCGATGGCACTTGCGATGATGCCCAGCTCCTGGTTCGTCATAGCGCTCAGGTGTAGCTCGGTGAGGAGGTCGCCCACTGTCTGGTCGTCGATCGCCTCCATGGCAGCGCCCAGGCGCTGACGTCCAGGCGCCCGCTCGCCGAGACGCAGCGTCGATGTCGGTGTCGATGTCGGTGACGTTGTTGTCGCGGTTGTCGCCCGCCGGCGTCCTCTGCCGCCTGGCGCCGGCAGCCGTCATAGCGGTGTGCGAGGTCGATGGCCTCCTCCATCGAGCGTGGCTCAAACCACTCGAGGACCGTACGAAGAGTGTCGCGTAAGCCACCGACAAAGAGGCTGACGCGGTGAAGCTGACTCTCGAGGTCCATGCGAGTCGCATAGCCCTCGAAGGCGATGATGTAGTCATTCAGCTCGCCCTCCTGAGTAGGAGGTGCGAACTCTCCGGTGGTGTCGGTGACGATGGGCGGTCCGAAGTCGCGTCGTAGGTAGTGGGTGAACGTATCCCACTTGACCAACGGCCTCCTCCGGCACAGTCTGTGGAACCAGATTGCAGTAGGACCTATCAGATGGAAAGCAGCATACCGGGCGTGGAACTCGGGATCGATGTCGTCCCTCAGCTAGAACAGGAGCTCCATCTTGTTGATCCAGAGGTCGGGGTTGTCGCTGCCGTCATACTGTGGTACCTCCAGGTGTACCGCGTAGAGAGGGAGGGGGGTATGTCCGGTGACCTGAGGTAGGGGCGCCGCGGGTGGCACCGACTGAGCTGCCTGGAACTCCTGCACGGTTGCAGGTGTCGGTGGAGAGGGAGAAGCGGTCGGTGCTGCGGCGTTGTCGATGGCGATGTCGATGACAGCCGGTGCGTCATCCCGACGACGCCGCTACCTTTCTCAAGGTGGAGGATGGCAAGCTCGGAGTCGTCGTTGATGGCGCCGCCGCGCGGCGCCCGCCGTTGTACCGTTGTCGTCGTCCGCCGTCGTCGTCGAGGAGCGGAGAGGGGGTAACGGAATCTTCGGGCTCGTGTAGAGGTACTCCAGGCGGCGAAGACGCGTCTCAATCTTGTCGAAGCGGCGACCAATCCTGGCGCAGTTGTTATCGAGGAGCTCCTTCAGCGCCTTGGTGAACTCAGGCATCTCGGAAGCCATCGGTGGGGGGAATCGTCCCGGTCTCCGAATACCGCCTGTCCACAGACCTAATCGATTGGGCCGAAGTGACACCTTGATGGCGAACTTGACGGTGGCAGCGAGGGGAGAGGCGGCGGTGGTGGTGCTAGGGGCGGTTGGGGAGGAAGGGAAGGGAGTGGAAGGCGGCGGTGCGGTAGCATGTGGGCGGCAAGGCCGCTGGGCGGTGGACGCGGCGGCGAGGGTGGGTGGGGAGGTGGCGGTGGTAGGGAGAGAGAGAGGCACGAGATTATTTCTTTATTGTTTGTCTTCCCTAGAGATTACAGACCCCTTACTTATACAGCCCTCCTAGTGGGACTTGTAATCCAAGCAATCTCTCTAAATGTTTCCTTATAATACCTTTTACAATCAGTCCTATTTATTTCCTAATAAGGGTTTTTCTTATAGAGTTGGAATATCCTTTGCACACCAAAAAGTCCTAAAATAATCCTATCTTGATGACGAAGCGAAGCCGGAGACAGAGAGGCGGCGGCGCTGGCGGCGCCGGCACCCCCTTGCTTGCGCGCGCCCTCCCCCTTCCTAGGCCGGCCGTGGCCGGTTGGGCCTCTTTAGCCCATCCATGGCTGGCCCAATTCTAGCACGTGATTGGTTCTCTCGCGTGCGTATTTTTGCGCACAAGTGCTGTTGTTTTTTCAAGTGCCAATAGAATGGGAAGAGTTTTTTGAAACTGTTGTAGAAGAGTTTTTACCTTTTTTTATCAAAAACAATGGATTGAGAAAGAACTTTGGGAACCATTGGAGTTGCTCTTATGGTAAATAAAAAAAGGTTGCTAGTCGGTTATCGTTTCAGGTGTAAATGCAGTTCAGGGGCTTCTGTCATGCTAAATTACATTCATTGGATAGTTTTTTTTTTTTTTTAAAAAAGAGAAACTAATTTCCACAATTTAGTTGGTCATATCTTGCTCACTAACAGGTGTCAAAATATCCCCCTGAACACTTGAAAAGTAATTTCATATTGTGAACTCCTTTTACATTAAACTTGCCATGAGCAAATACATGACACTAATAAGCACCTTAATACATACATTTATTCTTTTTTTCATCATTCTTCGTCTGGTTAATTGTTGGCTTGACGAACTCTCTTGAGTGTCTTCTTGGCAGTGGTGGGATGTTCAATAGTCCAAGCTGGGAAGTCGTCAATGATACGTTTGTGAATAAAAATCAGTATTAACAAGCGATTCAAAAATGATTACTCAGCAAGGGCACAATAATACTAGAATCTTTGTAAATAAAAAAATAGTATTACGAACTTACTTCCACATTTCTTTCCAGCTGGCACTGGTTTTTCACAACGATCTGCAATTCTAACAAGTCTTTTTGGATCGGCATATGCAAGCTGTGTCAGATGCTTTCACTACGGTGCAACAGTTGTCACCCGGCCTTGGAAGAATATAAGGCCCACCACGTTTGATGCTATTCTAGCATTTATCCATAACTAATACCTTCTCATGATGACAATCCTCCTCACCCCCAACACGATGGTTTGCAAGCATTGTAAGAACTAAAGCAAAGACCACGAGTTGAAGCACCACCGCAATACCCATCATGTACTAGTACCGTGGTGAGATGTTGCTAGGATCAAGTGTTTCTTTTGAGGTTGCTTCGCTGGGTGAACATTGATTTTTTGTATACCTTGCTTACCCCTCTCACTTCTATTTATACTGTATGGAAGCCGAGTGCCACTATAAGATAATAATGTTGAAGAATCTTCGGATAGATAGTATTGCATCCAGATACTGAGTTATAATGCTTAACATAAATGTTTGCACATCCTTACTAAAAAATACTACATTAAAAATTGAGTAACAGACAAAAAATAATTAATGTTAAGACATCTGGGACATAATAGGATGCAACAATGATAGGACTCATTTGTTATTTTGAATCTACTCACTTAATTTTGGTACATGGACTATACTAATTTCATCATGCATTCAATTGCCAAACTCACGAGGATCAAAAATTAATGTTAAGAAATCTTGGGCATGATAGATGGACAACAATGATAAGACTCTTTCGGCAAAAAAAACAATGATATATAAGACTCGTTTTTAAAAACTACTCCTTTAATTTTAATGTTTAAACTGTTGTAACTGTATAATACATTCAACAATACCAAACATAGTAGGATAAAAAAATTAATGTTAAGAAAGATTGGACATGATATGGGTCAGAAATGGTAAGAAATATCTCACTAGCACTAAAAAAGATTGTCTGTTCATAAAGTACCACTATATATTATTTATAAAATGAATTGTTTTTCCAACACTGTGCCTGCCCTTCAGGTACAGTCCATTCTCCTCTCCATTTTCTATAAGAAAAATAAGTCCAACTTTTCTCCTTGTGGTCGTCAATAAACAAAAATTTAGTAGTAAA